>UXGC01000067.1:0-406684 GCA_900480045.1 Eurytoma adleriae | reverse complement strand
AAAAATGCTCCAGGTGAGGCTCGAACTCACAACCCCGGCATTGCTCACGAACACTGTCTTATAAGTACCGTGCGCTAACCAATTGCGCCACTGGAGCTGATGCGAATAAGGCCAGAAATGTAACTTTTCAGAATGCTATAAAATATATGTCATCAACGTCATGTATAATGATGAAAAACCAACCCTACAGCCCTTATTGTTTCTAAATTTGCTTATTTTTACGTGTTTTAACATCATTTTTTATTCTTCCGGAGCAGACAGTATTAATTTTCACTGTTATAAATAGTATTAAATCTTCTCTGACCTTATAGCTATGTTATCGTCGCAGAGCTATGTTATCGCTTTAATGTGACTCAGTAGTGACTAAAATGTTTTATTATACAGAAAATGTTAAAAAAAAACATTGAATTTATCGGAGATACTTGTTACTATAAATCAATACTAACATAACAACATCGACTACTGATAAAATGGGAAATACTTCAAATTCAAATAGTAACATCTCTGGTCACAATATTGAAAATAATTTAACTTAGAATTTAAATTCTTTCTTACTTAATTTCTATTTTTTGTATTTAAAAAATTATACACATATTTTTAATGAAATTATAAATGAATAATTCTTTTAATCGAAAGTTTTTTAAATTTTTTAAATTCTTATCGTGCGTCGGTAAAGTAGATTCCGCTTATAAAACGAATTTTTGAGAAATCCTTTGAAAACACAATTTTATGTAAAGTAAAAAATTCGAATAAGACAACAATAAACGTAATTAACTATATGTACGTACAAAAAAAACTCCAACGCCATCGATCACTCTATAATCCTATAGTCGTTCCTCGTATAGGTTAGGTCTGTGCAACGTCAACAAAAGGTAATAGAATGGATAGGCCCAAACCCAAAGACTGAAATCGCGTCGACTGCTAGGTGTACTTATTTTACCGTCCCCGTCCGTATTGTTTTTTCAGCCTTCATCGATAGTTTTTTTTCGTGAGTGTTGTTCTCGCCCGATGCAAGAAGAAAAATCTGATCATCTCCGGCAATTACCTCAGGTGGAAAAATGAAATTTTTAAACTTGGTCGGCGATGGATAAGTGAATGAACATAGTACGGATGTATTTCCTGTTTTACAATTCTTCTGGAATCTTTGATAATTTTTCTATCTACAAGGTGAATACTATTACAAACATGTCGTTAAAATACGTCTCTTTATGTTTTTATGCATCAAAATATAACTAACCTTAAAGTTTATTTATTTACTCTAAGTGTTTAATCATTTTTTTTTAAATTAACACAAGAAATGTTATAAAATATGTTTTAGAGTAGTTTTATAGTATACATTTCCAAGTATTGTTTTGAGTAATGCTATATAATTTTTTTCATTCTTTTTAAATGGTTTTTGATAGATATGAGGAAGGATGAGTTGGTTCGATACATCCGGGTTTGCCAGCTTGGCCAAAACGGCACTAAAAGAGGCACAGAAAACAATAGACAAAGCTTTAGATATCAAAGATGAAGAACAGAAGACAGCAGCACAAACAGCAAGCACATCGTCAGACTTTTTTGATACATGGGGCATTAAAGGTGAGGAAGGTCACGACAAAGAATTAAGCGCTAGTCAGAAGCAACAGAGCACTAGTATCTGGGGTAGCTTTACTGGATCATTTTTTGAGAATCCAAAAGGAGAAATGACTGCTGTAACGACAAAACATAGCGAGCCTTTCAAAGGCTCCTCTGAAAGTATTGATAAACTTCATTCCTCTCTTGTCTCATCTATATCACTTCCTGAAAGTTTATCTGAAAGGACAGGAAGTAAATTGTTGATAGAAAGTGCCATTGTTCAATCTTCTACAGATCCAGATTTTACTTCAGTTACTTCAAAATCTGAAAGTTCAGAAGAATTCATTAGTGAAGGTATTATCTTTACAATAAAAATAGTGTTTATTTTTTTAATTTATTCGTGGTAATATTATATGTGTGATACAATTTTTTTTTCAGCATCCACAAGTGAAAATATTTCTGATAAACAGAGTAATTTATCAAAATCTAAGGAACCATCAAGTAAAAATGAAGATGCAAGTTCAAGTGCCAATTCTTCTGAAAATACTAGGCATAATATGGCAGAGACTAGTGAGTTAAGTAAAAAAAGTAGTGTAGTTCCAAGAAAAAAGGATCAGTCAAATAATTGCTCTTTGAACAGACTATCAGTCCTTTCAGCTGAAAGTGATAAAAAGAGTTCGGAAAGTGTTGAAATTTTATCGGGTACAAACACTGACTGCACTAACAGTCCAGATTCAGATGTTAATTCTTTAAGTGCATCAGTTGGTCCAAAAGTGAATTCTGAATCAGTAGAAGTGTTGCCAGATAGTTTATTGACTTCACCTAGTTCAGTGGAAGTGTTAGGGGACTGGAAGAGCGATGAAAGTCCTTATATGTCACCAATGGATGACAAACTTTTTGAGACATCCATTACCCCGACTCCAGGTGATGGAATGGATACTTCATTTTGCAATGAATCATCAATTGACGGAGGTATCAATACATTTAATTTCTTTTAGCAGAAAATTGAATATTTAATAGATTAATTAATAAAATATAAAACTACTAAATAACTCTTAATTATAGAGGACATCAAAAGCTCAACAAGTACTTTAGAAGGTTCACAGCAGGCTAGTTTTTCGAAGATGAGTTTAAGCGCACCGCGCACTAAGGAGATGTGTACCTCGTCAACGAGCTTGGTATCACCTGAAAGCGTAGAAGTAATCACAGACGTGGATGATGGAGATGAAGTCAGTCTCGCCGACGACTCGTACACCTCTGCCTCTGAGAGTACGCTCATGACCATCATGGAGAGCTTTCAGCAGCAGGAATCAAAGCAGATGCACGAATCCTGTCCAGACTCCAGACAATCAATGTCTATTAGCGCTGGGTCAGATTATCCGTTAAATCTTAGTCTTGACTCGCTCAAGGAGAAACCTGCATTGGTAAGCTCCCTTGTAATTCAAACATTCATGTAACATTTTGAAACCTTGAATCAAGTTGTAACATAAAAATTTCCAATTTTCTGATTATTCTTACTATAAAGGCTGGCTTGCACTTACCCCTGGAGGCAATAACGAAACAGCCTATCCGAAAGGTGGACTACGTAGATCCTTCGAAGAAGCTAGCCGGCGAGTTGGAAGCCAGCGGACCGTTCGAGCGGCTCAAATCTTCGACGATCGAGCCACCGGGGCTGCAGAAGCTGGAGACACCGGAGCAGCGGGTCGATTTTCTAACGGACTCGAGCTGCGAGGAAACGTTGGTTGAAAGCGGTTCGGATGAGAACGCGACGGCCAAGCCGTCGGATCAACCTCTTACCGCCAGTTCATACGTGAAAAGCATGCTCGCCGATGCAATGACTGAGAAAACCGAGATGCACGAACCGCCTCGAGAGAACTCGCCTATTTCCTCTGAAAGGTAAGCGGCTTCTTAACCTATTTTTTAAATTAGCTTCTTTTATGAAATATATAAAAAAAATGTTGTTTTAAGTAACTAAATATCAATTAAAAATTTTGCAGCCGTTCAGATTTGGTAAAAATTGGATCTGATCAAACTAGCGGCCACACAAGCGGAGACGAATTGGAGACGACAACTTCAAGTGATATTGAGATAATATCTAGGTACAGGTATGCCTAGAAGAGCTTATTTATGTTTAATTTTTTATTCGCTCATGTAGATTGGATACATCATTTCCTTAAATATATAGTTATATTAAAAAAAGATAGAGAATGTATTGTGAAATTCGATTGCAGTCCAAACGGTGATTCAAGTTCTACACAGTCGCGGCAAAGCCCAGCGAAGTTTCACCCTGGGAAGTCGAGTGCAGATCTACTGACGAAGACTTTGAAAACGCGGGGCCACTCGCGCGAACTCAGTGAGATAAGCGTAGGCTCAGATGACGCAAGCCTCGAGGTCGAGCGTCTCCTGAGGCGCGTACGCGAAATGACCGAAATTCTGGAAGCGCGTGAGTCCAAGCTCATCGAGGTCAGCCGCACCAACATGGAACTGCACGAGCAAAACGCCAGCTTAAAAAAGTTAGTACTCGTTTTCCAACGGTATACTCTTCTTTTTTGTTATCCATTTTATTACGGAAACCACGCAATAAATTGCAAAGCAAATCGTTACCTGACGAAAATTAAAAAGTGAATATTTTGCATAAAAAAGACAATTGGACAACGTGGAGAAGCATGCTGAGAGCAGCCAAGACTTGTCGCAGATAACGGACGAGTACACGCAGCGACTATCGGCTCTAGAAAGGAAATTTCAGCAGGCGATCAGAGAACGGGATTCCTTGAGAAAAAGCTTAGAACAGGTGAAGCAGGAAGCGGCTACCAGGCTCTCATCCGCCGAGATGTCGAAAATCAATGCCGAGAAAGACGAAATTATCAAGGAGCTGCGCGAGGAGGGTGAAAAACTCAGCAAGCAGCAGCTGCAACATTGCAACATCATAAAGAAGTTGAGAGCGAAAGAGAAGGAGAATGATGCTCTTATTAAAAGTCAAAAGTGCGATTAATTTCAAGTTTTGATAAAATTGTATATTTATGTTCATTTTTTTTAAACCTAATCTAAATTTTTAGGGAACAATTGGAAGAACAGTCAACTGAATTAGAAAGGTTGAAAAGATCGCTGTATGCCAAAGAAGAAGTTGAACGGAGTCAAATTGAAGCAGTTCACACACTTACAGCTAAATGTAAGAAACAAGAAAAAGAAATTCTAAGCTTGAGCGAGCAGCTAGATCACGTTACTAATAAGATGGAGGCTTACAAGAAGAGCTTTGATGCAGCAAAATCGTAATTAAAATTTCATTAATTGTTAAAAAAAAGTACATTCGTTAAAAAAAAATGAAAATTATTATTCGTTATTTTATTTATTTAGAGAGCTATTAGAAACGAAGGAAAAGTTCTCCGAGGTCGAGGAAGAGCTAAAGCTTGCCATGGAAAATGCTGGAGAGTCACATCAATTGTTAGCTAAAGTCGATAACTTAAAAATCAAACTTAGACAAGCTGAAGAAGCACATGTCAAGTAATAATATCACAAAATCATTATAACATTTTAATAATAATAAAACAGAACACTAAATTAATTTCTGTCTCAGGAAAGAACAAGTTCTGAAGCAAGAAAACATGGACTTGCTGAAACGCTTGGAAGCAGCGGAATCTCGAAATGAGATGATGTCGGAGTCGGTGTCTCAATCAACCAAACCGTTGCTGCGACAATTGGAGCAACTGCAATCGAGTCTGACACATAAGACGAGCTTGTACTTGAGGCAGGAGGAGATGATGAGCGAGAAAATCGCCGACCTCCAAGCGAAGTTCGAGACGGTCAACGAGACAAATCGTATGCTTGGCGAAGAAAATACGAACCTCAAGTCACGATGTTCCGTGCTCGAATCAAAGATCAACGCTAAAGAAGGAGATAAGAAAAAGTTGGAAGAGATGTGCGAATCACTTAAGGAAGAAAATAAAAAGCTTGTAGAAGAAAACGAAGTGTCAGTGCAATTGCAATTAATTAATTATTTTAACTGAAATTGTATACAATAATAATAAATATTTATGAAATATTGTTGTATTTTTTTTAGTCATAAGCAAGCAATGAAAATGTTGGAAGAAGCTCACGCAACCGAAATTAAAGAACTTAAGCGAGAAATCGCGTCGTTAGAAAACAAATTATCTATGGAAAAAGCAGCAATAGAAGCGGAGAAACGTAAACATACTGCGACCTTTGAACACCAACCAAGCGTTGAAGATGAATTGAGGTACAGTCCAACTTTAAGTATGACGGAAAGAGACTCGGTCAGTAGTGCAAACAGCATTTGGCCAGCAGTAAGTTTTGTATTTTTTAATATTAAATATATCTAAATTATTAAAATAATCAATTAAAATATGTAAATATAAATTTTTAGTTCAACGACAATGTGTTTGAAAGTAGTTCTGGCAGGTTCCCCAATGTGTATGATGGCTTCAGGTCAGGGACATCATCAATGTTAGAAAATCTTCAGGCTCAACTGAAGCAGCGGGATGGTAAGTAACTGGCTATTTTTAATAAATCGATCAAGTAAAATAGTAGCTCTAATTTCTTGTGACTGTCACTGATCCAGGTGAAAATCAACAACTACAATGGGAACTGTCGCGTCGTAACGCAGAAAGAGATGCCCTGAACGCAGAAGTATCAACACTAGCATCGAAGTTAGAAGACTTAAATACGACACTAGCGGAGATGGAAACAATCAAAGAAAGCCTTAATGATTTTCAAACGAAGTACGACGCGTTATTACAAATGTACGGTGAGAAAGTGGAAGAAAATCAGGAATTGCGGCTGGACCTTGAAGACGTTAAAGAAATGTATAAAACTCAAATTGATCAACTGCTCAAGCGAGATCTCTGAAATCGCCCTGACAAGAATCACTGCACGGAGGGAGCGGGGAGGGGATTCAGACTGGCAAAAGCAATCCTTGTAAATACGTGCATCGGGGCGTTCAAGGAGATGTGAAGCGTTTGATAACACTTCACGTCAAGTCTAGCGATTAGCCTAAATTTGAAGATTGACTTATTGTTAACGATTAAGATAAATATTACGTCAATTTAGGCTTAGACATCGAAGGAAAGTGCTTGCGGTAAGTCTAAAAGCTATATAGCGTGTACAATACATGGATTTTGAAATATTCACTAATCGCTGGATTGTATAATAAATTCACAGATTTTAATCATATCTTTGAAAACAATCTTTATAATTCCGCTATTTTTAATATATAAAATTTTTTCCATGCATTACTTTGATCAAAATAGCAAACAAAAATTTCTTCAAATTGCTTTTTTTGATAATCTAATCTAAAAATCAATAAATAAATCTGATAGCAAATGTTACTGATTTATAATTGTAGATGCATTAAACGATATAAACGTAGTTATAGCAATGTTTTATGCAACTACAAATGCAAAATGTGATTACGAACGTATTAAGTTCATATTAAATTTTATAACTTTAATTAAGCAACTTACAAATTCGAAACTAACATTTTATATTTAAAAGTATTAAAAATAATATTTATTGGTTAATAATAGGTAATAATAAGAAGAGTATTAAACGATGTGTTTTTATATTAAAAATCATAATAATTAAAACCTTCACATCTCCTCCAAAACAACGCTCAGACAAGTAAGAAAATAATGTCTTTTGTAGAAATTACCTTGTTTTATAGAAATATATTGTAAAAAATTTGTATAACGGGCTAAGGTGCAAGGTTAAAAATATTTATACGGGAGTTTACATTGTCCGATCATTTTTAAAATTCCTGATTGTTATACATATATATTTCAAAATGAAATACGTATAATCAGTTAAAAATATAAATTTTAAATTTAATTTCCAATTTTGTTGTACATAAAATATGCTTTGTTAAATTACGTCGGCTAGATGCTAGAAAAACAAATTTTTTTTCCTTTTAGTTCTCTGGTTATTGTTATATAGTGAATCAAATCAAGTCTGATCTTGTTGCAAATTTAACTGCTGCTTCATTTACACAATTTTGCTTATTGAAGCAGCAAACGACTTTTCATAAAATGTGATTTAATAGAAATTAAAGGGGATTGCAAATTTGCACATGGAAAAGTTTAGATTTAAAAGCGCCAGAATGTTGATATTGGCAATTTTTGTATCTACAATGTCTATATCTGTCACACACAAAAAAATAATTTTAAACTGATTATTATCGAGAGAATTTCAATTAATATAAATATTTGGATTGGAATGATAGAAATCTCTTCTTTAACATTTCAAACAGATTTTTTTTTCTTAAAAACTTTTTATTACTGATGTAATCAAGTTCAGTTCAATTTTATTGGTGTACACCTTTTAAGACATTTCTTTGTCTATGCTGTATCTCTTGAGAACTCAAGAAAAAACAATTTAATGTATTTCTTAAACGAAGCTTTTTAAGTGTTATGTTATTTATAAGTTTATGTGAATTACATTATGTTGAAAGCAAGTATTGAACATTATTTGTCATGTGATAATGGAATGTATTATAGCCAGAAAAAACTTAATATACTATTGAAAATTAAACCTTGCCTTTTCTTTTGAAAATACATAATTTCAGTTTATCAATTTAATATACATAAATAACGTAACAGTATAATTGTTCAATTTTTACAATATTTATATCGATATTGTTACATTTGGATGGACCTTTATAAAACATATTTCATATTAATAAAATAGACTATCAAATGTAAGTAATATTGCAAATAACAGTTTGGTAATGTAATTAGCTCAATATACCTTCTATGAATAACGAAAACAATGGAAAAAATAACAAGACAGTAAAGAATTATTTATTTCATTACGTTTATTTAAACATTCACATACTCATTGTATTGTACCAGATTTTGACAATATTAAGTTTATCTAAATAGAAAGAAAATAAAAAAAAATCGAATCGTCAGTGATGAAATTCCGAGGGTCAAAAGTTAAGAGACACTGGTATATCACTGGATTTGATGAGACTTTTCAAAAACATTTTTATTTATCCTTGAATGATTCCATGAATTCTAATGAATACTACATTCTTCAATGAGTGAAAAATAATGTTCATTTTTAATTTTAAATGAAAAATTTATTAATCCCCCGTAATCCCAGTTATGAAGACCAAATGTACTTCTAATAGAAAAAGAAAGTAGATCAAATTAAATTGAGGCAATTCGTAGCTTTTATCGATCGCAAAACATTAAAAAATCTTTGCAATAAAATTTGGTTTTAGTTTCGAATTCAATAAAATATATATTCTATGGCTAGTGTACTTGATTTTCAATCATTGAATTCTTGAATTACCCATACGGATTGAACATGAAGTTTTCCATGT
This sequence comes from Eurytoma adleriae, assembly GCA_900480045.1. Lineage (NCBI taxonomy): Eukaryota > Metazoa > Arthropoda > Insecta > Hymenoptera > Eurytomidae > Eurytoma > Eurytoma adleriae. The sequence goes on along the minus strand of UXGC01000067.1, from coordinate 397,791 downwards.
ATTTGAACAATCGATAAAGATTTACTTTCGCACCCGTTTAGTAAATTCCTACTGCTATTAGTAAACTTTTCAAGCATGCATGTTTTATTTTATTTAGTTTTAGCCAGAGCTAAGAAAATAAAATAAACCAATTGAAAAGCATATATTGTGCTCTATGAATCTTTATTGCTTAAGAAAAAAAATGAAAAAAGAATAGAATACACACTACAATTTACGCTTTCGTTTCGTGGTTGCTTTGACAGTTAAAAACGAGTGCTTGCGTTCTACATGAAGAATCTTTGAATCCTAAAAAATGTTCGGCATTATTGTAACAATTGTGTTTCTTTAAAATCAAAGAGGAATTAAAAAATGGACGATTTCCACATCTATGGTTCAATTTATTTTCTTATAAATTATTTGTATCGGTTTTTACAAAATTTTGTCGCAATTAATAAGGTCAACTTTAATTTTGAATAAATAGTTTGCTCAAAAAAGATTAACTTTTAAATTTTAGATTGTAATTGTTAATTCTGTTTAAACAAAAAAAAATTTCTCATTTTATTACTTCAAAGTCAACTATTTTAACGAATGCGTCACGCAAATTTTCGCCGACTTTGTCATTGTCGTCGTCCTTGTCGATTTTTATCGACTAGTTTCTTAAAAACGACCTACCAAATCACAGAATTTTGAACCATTTTGCAGAGTAATGATGAAGCCTCTTTTTACAATAGTACAATCCTATCATGTATAAAGTTAATGGTGTTGTGATTTAACTTCCTTTTTATGCTTTATTTTACTATGTATTGAGAAAGCATAATTAATTTTAATTTCAAGCAAATATTAATATTTTAGAGAGTATCAGTATTATTGTAATGCATATAATGTACTTGAAAGTTTCTCTGCAAACTAATTCAAAATCGAGTAATTTGATTCTGGACTTACAAACGCCTGAAGATCGAACTTCCCGCGCAGCTTTTCATAGTCACGCTACATGCCTGCAAATACTTTTTTCGTCCTCTAAGTTTCCGATTTCTAAATTAATCGAGCTTTGAGCTGCTTTTATTTGTTCTCAGATTCTCATTTGCTTTCGAAATCGCTGTCTTAAGGGCATTGTTTGCTCCAGTCACAGAAACGCAAAAATATGTCTTCTAAAAACTGTTTTATTCCCTTTTTTCATTTTCAGCAAATTTGAGTTAAAGGAGTTATACGAAAGTGATAATATTAAAATTACAAAGGTTATTATGTTGATTATATTCCAATAAAATAAAATATTTTGAATACTCCAATTTAATAGCAAACAGTTAATCATACAAACTAAATTAATTTTTTTTAGTATGTCTAATTTGGTTACTGAAGTATGAAGAATAATGAAATAATTGAAATAATTCTCAGTGTTAATATAACAGAACTGCCTCTTTAAAATATAGAAAAAATATGAATTTATTTGAGGACTGAAAAGATTTAAATTACTTTAAGAATGGAGCGATTTCGTGACCGGCGCAACAATTGTACCTAAAAACGACGACAAGAGATCATGGGATTTTCTCATACTGAGAAACATATATAGAGAGCCATTCTTATCCTTTCCTGTTAAACATGCCTAGCTGTTATCTTTCACTGTTTTACCTACGTCAAGGTTCGATTCCAGTCCCTCGTTATCTTATGCAGCTACTATAGAAATAGGTTACAGCCTCTCTTCTGGGCCTTCAAATCCTTACGCTACTTGCTTGCGCCGCTGCTCGTCGTCCATCGCACTTTGCTCTTCGTGCTTCCCGTCGTTTCGCGAAGATCCCGCAGAGATTTCGCACGGAAGAGACAGGAGATTTTTTTTGTATTTAGAGTAAGTGAGAGACGGCCGTCGCTGTCGCTTGTTAATTCGATGGCCGAACACAGCTGCTTCCATCGGTGTCCTCCCTTCCCCTTCGCGCGTTGGTCTACCCTTCCGCTCGTCGCGGATGAGTAACGGGAACGTGGATGGTTACAGAGAGAGACGCGACGACTACTGGGCCGCCGCACGGATGCTGTGGGTTGTCTTACGGTGTTTGCGCTTGCGTGTCGGAAATCCCAGGGCGTCCACGGGGGACGCCTTTCTTTGAGGAGCTCAGACCCAGGGCGTCCAGCCCTCGTAAAGGAGGGCCAGATTCTCGGTGCTCTGCGCCTCGCGGATCACGTACTCGACCTGTTCGGCTGTCGTATACTTGCGACTTGGATTGGGATCCCGACCCTCGAGTTTCATGCGCACCCGTCTCCACACGTTCAGCGCGTAAACGTTGCGCTCTTGCACCGCTGTAATGAAAAGTGGTACTTTAACATTTTTTTCGTCAATAAAAACAATGTCAAACTTACCTTTGCCGGTAGTTGGATCACGCGCTGGTGGAATTCCCTTTCGAGGACTGAGACACACGCTGTCCTGTCTTATCAATTTGCCCTTGTTAAAGGCAAACTCCGGTCCGTTCTGACCATTCGTTGACTCGTTCGCGAATGATAACAACTCATCGTAAAGAGTTGGTGTTTTTATTGCAAGTGCTTCCAGTTCCATTTTCAACACTGCCGCCTTTGTAGGATCCAAGTTCTCCGACTCGAGTTCTTTCACGGTTGCGGACAAACTTTCGGTGCATGAGCGATACTTCATCAAAAACTCCTGAAATAACGGAAATCAAATTAACGTTTTGTTAATAAGACACATGTGCTTAATATAACAAAGGAAGCGTACCTGAAGACCAAGAATATTATCTTGCTTGGCCATGCTTCTAAGCTGCACTCGTACATCATTCATGAGTCTATGGTGTTCGGCGACTATGGCTTGAAGTAGCGCAACCTGATCGCGAAGGGACTGTTGGGCAGATGTGAGTTCTTCCTGGCGTTCCTGGATGTGTTTCTGCGCTTCGATGATCGCGTCCGAAATTAGTTTCTCCGTCTGTCTGAGCCAGTTGTTGTCGATACTGCTGTCCGCACTAATTTGCAAAAGCTCAACGAGGCTCTCCTCGATCGGTGACACGGTTATGGTGAGATTAACCGTGAGCATGCAGCTCTCCTCCCAGCGTTTCAACAGCTTAACGAAGTTCGCATCATTGGCTAAGCTCTCCTGGGTGCGAGTGCGCAGCGCCTCGTAGTGCAAGATAGAGTTGCACGTGTTTACAACAATGGCAGATAGATTAGCCTGGCGCGTAAGTTTTTCACAGCTGGTGAATACCGCGTTGTCGAATGCAGCCATCACCTCACCTAGTGCTGGATTTGCGCCCGCGGCCCACTTCAGTCGCTGTGCAGCGCTTGTTACCAAGTTCTGCTGTTGTTCCCGAGCTTCGTTTACACGCGCTTGCAGGTTGGACAGTCCAGCCGCAGTCTTTCGAAGCTCCAACATGAAAGATGGGCGATCTAAGAAATATTCAATGTTAGAACATTTTAAGTACAATTCGCTATTTGAATTTAAAAGTGGTTGAATCTTTTAATTCTAAACTTTTCTATGCTAAATTATTTTCTTACTTAGAGGGTTGATAAGATTCATGTTGGATCCAATAAGTATGTAGTCTTCGTGAAGCCAGTAATGAGCAGTTAGTTGCAGTTGTAGTCTTTGCACCGTAGCTCTAGCCACCTCTACCGCTTGTTGTGCAGACTTAGCGATTTGTTTTCTTCTCCATGTGTTTTCTAAAGCACCACTTAGAGTACTTGCTTGTGATAAAACTGATCCAGTAAAGTAATTTCGTTTTAGGCCCATTTCGATTGCTTTCTTACACAACTCCTCTAAAGACACCTAAAATTCCAAAACAAAATAAAGTACTTGTCTCAGAAAACTAGTAATTCATTAGTAGAATACTTTGTATCATAAAAGATCATACCTTACTCTCAGCGCCTACATCACGTTGCTCAATTTCAGTAGTAACGTTAAGACCCATGCGTTGCAATAAAAAGCAAAGAGCAATTCCTAAGCACTGTGAAGTGACACCGATTAATTGCCGAGACACATAGTCCGCAGTGAAAAGTCGGATGGGTTTGTTGAGCTGCTCATCTGTGTACACACCGGGTAAACCAGTATCATAGATAGTCGATGTTTCAGCTCGAAAAGCACGTGCTATATCACGACACATTGCGAAGAACTTTTGAATTGTATGCAATCGTTTCACTAAGAAAATATCCTCCAACACCTAGAAAATAATAAATGATTATTTGACTATCACTTTTTAAGGTGCTCAATGATTCGTATAATTTTTTGTATATTTTCTAATAATTAAAGTAATTAAATGAAGAAGTCAAAACAATGTCACATTGAATTAATGGGAAATGTGTAAGGCACGTACCTTACGCGCGGCCTCATTAAAAATGGGTGCAGCCATGTCCTTGGCCTCGCGTATCTGATCGATCTTTTTCCAGCTGGACGGAATCTCGAGGGAGCTCAGGGTGCTGTTCAGTGCATTGCCCTCCATCTGTAGCTTCTCGAATAAACCGTTAAATCCCATCAGCAGCATCTGGCCGGGCGTCAAAGTCTCCTCCTGATTAAGCTCTTGCAGATCGGCTGGTCGGGAAAGCAGTGCCTCGAAACGCAGACGCAGCGTGTCTACCACCGATTGTATTATCGCATGTGGGCTTTCCATTTCCATTATCGTAAACCTACATATGTACAAAAGCAATCAATTATAGAAGTAAATAAATTCTTTCAATTCTGTACAAAAAATTGTTTTATTTAATAGAAAAAAAAGAATAAAAAGACAAACCTCAAGTGCATCTCTAGCTGCTCTAAGATTTCCATCAAGGACAGTCCAGAAGTCGAATCTATAATTTCGTCAAGTTCGTTGATCATTCGCATGACAGTCGGCTCTTCGGTTATGATTGTTTTCGTTGCTTCGGGCAGAATAATTGTATGGAAATTGTAATTTAGTTCCTGTAAACCCTTGTGAATCGAGTCAGCACTCTTTAAGCACTTTATAACTAGAGGAATCTTTGGATCGTTGTTAGACTTATGATTCTCAGGTATAAGGGATATCAGTTCTGCTATTAACGAAGACATCAGTCTCATTTCGTCAAGGAACCATTCGCCTTCTCTAGAAGTCAAATCAACCAAACAGTCTCCTGCACACTTTGCTGCTCCTTCCATCATCAAATATCTGTAAAAAAAATTTAATCACATTTATTAATCTACTTGCTTATTTTATTAATAATAGGTTATCATTACAAACATATAATTTTCTATGTAACAAACAGTAATCAATCACTTTACATCATACTGTATGAGTATTACAAATAAAAATATGATACTTTTACAAACATTAATAATAAACAGTAACACTCACTTTTGATTGAGTGTGCATAAGGCACTAATGTTGACACACTCTAGAGCCTTGTCAACACCCTTCTCTCTCCTTAGCAATGCATTGACTTGCACCTTGGATTCAGCATAAGCCTTTTCAATTCGTACAAGAGACTCCGGGGAACCTTCGTTGATCATCCTTTCGTAAGCTTTACTCAGTTTTTCATTGGCCTCGCTCAAAATTGCCTGAACCTGAAGATAACAAATAATTCACAGTTTCTATTCATCCGCAGAAGACACTCGCTAACTTTGCCTCACAGATTTTAAAAAGAAAAAAACAATGAGTTTAGCATACCTGAAAAGAGAAGGCAACGCTCCTCTGAACCCTGGCATTTTGCGCGTTGACGGGAGCGAAGTGAGCCTCGAGCTGCGCGAGAACCTCGTGGCAGGCCTCGACGGTGCCGGTCATCAGCAATTTGCTCGCCCACGCGTGGTAAACGACGGACCGGTGCTGAGCCATGCTGCTCAGCGGGTACAGGTTGCAGATGGCCGAGTACTGACTGAGGAGGTCCAGGCAATTGCGGATCAGGATGGACTGCTGCACGGCCAGCTGGGTCAGCTCGTTCTCCGACTGCTCGCACTGCACTATCATCTGACTCTGTCCCGCGTTTTGCAGAAACTCCTTCACCAGATCGAACACTAGATGTTCCTCTTGAATGCTCGAGCTGCCCAGTTCCGATAGCCAACGGCCTAATTGCGCACCGCGCACTGCATTCAAAGCGATCTGCAAATTAATTTTTTTTTCTCTATACCAAGTGTCCACATGTTCCGTTTTCAGCACATTAGATACTTAAGTTTAAAATTTTATATAAATTATTACCATTATTAATAAAAAAAGTAAACAGCGTAAAATATTGACAAGAATGAAATCAACTTTATTTATCAGTGCGATAAACTTCGAATGCTTATGAACTATTCTTAAAAAGAATTAGAGATAATCTGTTCTAAAAAAAATTAAATTTAAACGTAAAAAATAGAAAAAAAACCTCGAGCTAATAAAATTTTCCTTCAGTTAACTGGAATGACGTCTCTCGCATGATTACATCATTCATTATCGACCAAATCAGTTGTTACAATCGAGTTAATAAAAAAAAAATGCCAAAAAAAGCAAATCCGTGAACGGTAAATCATTTCGATACGTTAATGCGCTCTTAAATTAGCGGTTGTAATGATTAATCAGATCCAGCGATTATTGATCATGATAGTATAAAAACAATTAAAAATTATCTTATCACAAACGGTTAGTAATATAATTAGTGCCTAAAATAATAACATTTAATAATGACATGTAATATTCTTTTTTCCAAACGAATCATTTATGTAAGACGAAAGATATTTTTAAAAGATTGAAATATTAGATAAAATCTTTTGCAATTGATGAAATTTTATTCGCAATGCCATAAATAAAATTTAATCCCAATTAAAAAAAATGGTTCAACGTCAGTGACACGATGTCAATCATTCCTCCTTCAAAAATAACGACTCCTTTTTAACTTTAATTTTAAAAGGATTAAAATAAACATAATTCTTGAAAATTTCCGCATGAGATCAGACCCAGATACTCTCCTTTGTTTTGTAAATCCCATTTCCTGTACACACGCACTCACGTGCAAAACAATGATAAAACTGAAAATTGGACTCACGTTATGCGTGCTTATTTGCTTCTGGCACTCGTCGATTCGCTCCTTGAGCCCGATCTTGGCCTTCTCGAGAACGTCCTTGGCGCGCTTGAAGGTATTGTATCGCTTCACCACGGAGTAAAGGGCATGATTGCGGCCCATCGCCTGCGCCTCCTTGACCAGGGCCAGCTGACGGTGACGGTCCTGCAGCGCCTCCTGACAAACTCTCGACGCGTCGCATAATTCAATCCATCTGAAAGGTCATTACAATTTTTTTTTATTTTTCGTGTTTTTTTTTTAATTTTATTTCTAAAGATGATCAAGCGATTGCTGTAAAAAATCGGTAACGGTTCTATTATCAGATACGTAATCTTGAGGGAAGCTTTGCACTCACAAATTCTGAATTAATTAAGTAATTTTTGTGCTATCTGTAATCGGTATTCGATCGCTACAATTACGAAGTAACTCAAGTTCATAAAATCTCAGACACGCAGTATTATCAGTGCTTAAACAAGAGATGAAAGAAACACAGTTCATTATATTTAGCCCGATACAATGTACACTCGATTAATGAAAATGACTTATTGATGTAAAAATAAACTTTTGCTTAGTACTATCGTAATAGTTATTCCCTGCACTTTTCAAAATATTTTAAAAAAACATCAACTTTAGCTTACTAATTCAAATCAATTACAATATTCACGATAGGACTATTATTTCATTAAAAAGAAACTCGCCGAGTTCAAATCAAATTCGAAAAAAAAAACCAGCTCGAATCAAATGACTCCTAATGAATCACGCAACACCGGCGCTTCGAAAAAAAGGTATAGTATCTAGTACAACGAAAAATGACCTGGCGAGGCGGTGGCAAAGCACGGGGAAGCACTTGACGAGCTCGTCCCGGTTGGCGAGCCACTCGGCCCTCATCTCGGCGATCCTCACGGCGAACATGGCCTTGGTGAGCTCGAGCTCGAGCTGCTTGCGCCCGAAGCCGGTGCAGCGGGCGCGCGCCTGGCACGCGCCGTACGTAGCGATGCTGTTCTCGGCGCCGGCGCGCCAGTCCACCAGCGGGTCGTACACGAACGCCTCCAGCAGGGTGAGCAGCGTCTCGCGGCCGCGGCGCATCACGCGCAGCGTGTGCTCGCACGCCAGCCGGAAGATTCCCTGAAATTTGCAAAATTTGAAAATTTTATCAACAAAACCAATAAACGTTTGACTGACTTGCTTTTTTTAATGAAACATGGAGTTGAGGGAGTTATATTATTTTAAGTCAAAATTAATCTAATTATTTTGTTAACATAATTGTTGTACGGGAAAGAATGCAAAATGTAGCTTACAATGGAACCATCCATTATTTTTCCATCAAGTATAACAGGCTTAAGAACTGAATAGCTTTCAAAATTAGTGGCTCCATTAAGTCGCCAATTAATAAACAAAGTTTTTATCGATTTTAACCGATAGAGTGTAAAAAATTCATATTTTTATAAACTGTGGGTCTGAATAGAAAGAACTAAAATCTAAAAATAAACCCTTATTTAGTAATTGATGATGATTCCAATCTTAATAGAATTATTTTGGAACACGATTATTGTAACGCGGGTATCAATTTTAATCGCGTTGTTAAAAGATTGATGATCCCACAAATAACCCAGTAAATAACGTCAATCAATTTGAATGACAATCGGATTAATTGAAAGTCACTAAAAAAATCTATATGTATTTAACAAAATATGCATACAAAACCTGATAAATAAAAATCGATTCTAAAGTTTACGTTCTAAAAATATTAACAGCAACTTCAACTAACGCGGAAAATCGTCGAAAGGAAAAAAGGAAAAAAAAAGAAAAAAAAATGTGAAAGTGCACGCGACTACCGTCAGCCTCGAGTACCTGCAAGTCACGAAAAAAAGCGGTCGACGTGCAAAGTCGAACAGGTACGATAAAGAGCATCGGCCGCGCAAGGGTTCCGCATTATCTCCAGACAGGCTCATATTCGAGCAAAAACAACAGAAACGTCCGCGTGCGCGGAGATAATGAGGCGAGAAACTGATGGTGAAAAATAAAACAGTAGGAGGGGGTACTCCTCGTCATCGACGGGCGGGGGCGTAACGAGCGAGCTCGGCCACTCAATGAAAATCGATTTACGGAACGATCGAGGGGGCACTTGACATGTGGGCCAGATAAGAATTGCTATTTGTTTTGGGCGGACGCGCGCCCGGCGTATTCCGCCGACGCTAGTGGATTATCGTCGGGATCGTTGATGCTTTAACGGTCACGCTCGAGCTGACGGAATTAGTTAGCGGCGATGCGCTCCGCCGAGGTGACGGAATTTTTCGTTCGCTCTGTAAATTTCAGTAAACAAGGCTTCTCCTGCGCCCTGTACATTTTAATAGACTTGTGTAATTTTGGATTTTATCGTGGTAGAGCGAAGTAAATTGTGAGTACTTTTTGTTTGTCCTATTAATTGTACAGTGATTGTAGCGCGAAATATTTTAAATTAACTGGAAAAATTTTAATTGTTTAAAATAATTAATTTTCTATTAGATAAAGTTTAACAAAGTTCAATTCAACAGTGAGTTTTACAATTACTATGATAATTATTCGGTGCCTAAACGAATCGAATTATGCACATCACTAAATGAATAAAATGAAGTATTTTTATAATGTAATTAACCTCTGGCTATCGGAATTTTTCTTTACAACTGAGGTATTTTTTTGTACACAAAATGAAATTCATGTACGTTAATAAATTCAAATGGGTTGCTTCGGGGACACTTATAATCAAGCGCTAAAATTCATTAACCACATGACGTACTATTTTCCGCTTTCAACCGACTTTAGCGACATTTAATTTTCCCTTCATTAACAACAGAAACTTCAAAATTTTACAAAAAAAATAAGATAAAAAAAACAAAAAAAACCTTCACAGAAAAAGCTCACCCCGCAATAATAAACCCACTGGACACTCTACGTTTAATCGGCACAGCCTCCAATAACCCGTCACTTCCAGCCCATCTCGAGAGCAGAAAAAGAAAGTCAAACGCGGAGCGCGGAGGAAAGGAAGCGCCAGGCCAGAGCCGCGAAGGACCCTGCAAAGTGATACCGGCGCAGTCGGCCGCACGCGCTCGCGCCGCCAGCAGCATGCGTCCCGCGGCGGAGTGAGAGCAGCCGCGCCGGAGCAATTGGCCCGCGGACGATGGCCGAGGCGGCGCGCCCGGCAAACGACAGCCTCGCCGACTACATCGGCGACCCCAGCCCCAGGTGAGCGCGCCGCGCGCCCGCCGGCCTTTCGGAAATCTACCGGGCGACGATTTCTATGCAGTGTGACGTTCGCGCGGCATTGTTTTCTAATAACGCAGTGTTTAAGAGTGGCAGCGCGTCGCGTTGTCTTTTCAGTTACGTTTTCGTTCAATTTGTGTAAGAGGTATGTTAGCGTTGAGCCCAGTGCGACGCAGTATAGTCGGTATTTTATTGTAATATTGCAAAGTTCGTCGGAGCGGTGAATAGTTTTTTCTTTTTATATATAATTGAACGTTTACTTTTCATTTTCGAGTGAGTATTGGAGAATACAGTTGAATTAATTTGCATAATTTACATCACCGGTGGAATATTCACGTGCGAAAGACGCGCCCATGTGTGTCGGTGAAAATTATATACATCGCTTATCCTTGAACGAAGTGGACTTAACTAGCAGGTTAACTAGAATCTGCATAAAATACTTCGTAGTCTGCCAAGAATAGGTGTAATGTATTAACATGTCAATAGAAAAATGTAGATACTATCACTTTCAAATCAGATGACAATTGTTCCTAATGCGATATCTTCAACTTCCGAAACAACGCGTTTTTTAGCTTAAAATAGATTTTATTCCGTATCTTGTTTTCAGACCAAACGTCGATAAGTAGCCTACACATGAGCGATATAGCATCCGCTGTGTAGACAATGCGAGCAACAATTTTTAATTGTGCAGTTCTTATGTTATTGCAGAAAAATTTATAAGGCAATCGAAACATTTGATTTTTAAAAATTACATCATCTTATTATACAATTATTAATTAGTTTAAAAATAATAATTTAAAAGTAATGATCATAGCAAATTAAAATGATTAAATAAAAAGTTTTTGAATCATAAATAATTACCAAGTCATTTCAAACCTTTAAATGCAAGGTATGATATAGGTAATCGTGAAAGTCTCTGACTTATTACACCATCTTGATAGGTAATTTCACTATACGTAAAATCGTTATGTCATTTCGTTTTCGTGTAAAACGAAAAACACGAAAAGTGCATTTATCTTCGATATTATTACGAGCCTTCAAAACTTTTCTATTAACAAACAATTTTATGTAATATGTCGATAACCGAACTTATTGCGGCATTGATGGGAAAAATGCGGTGTGATTATTATTGGTAAAAAATAATTGACGTTTACATGTGTATACGTCTCAGCTGGGAAAACTAATAAAGCAAGCATTAGGTCTTTATCGGATCTCCATCGATGTTTATATAGTTCTCGGATCAACTACGTTTACTTTGCTCTCACCGTATTCACTGTGTAGTCATAATTAAAATTGTTTTATTGTCTTGGAAAATTCGTATAACCAATCCTTACGGATAGAGCTAATATAAAAGACCAGAAGTAATTAAGGAATTAAAAATTTTTAATTTGATTTGTTATTTTATTTTAAATGTAGCGTTGGCTTTGAAAATAAATTTGACTTTGACAATTTTTATTTCAATCATATTTTTTTATTTAAGTTTTCGCGATGAAATGATATTACCTAATTATAATTAAATGATGGCCTAACAATATTAATTAGAATTGATTCACCCCAGCAGTAAAAGCAATTAAAAATATACTCGAACAAATTACTAAAATTTGCGTGCAAAAAATCATAAAATATCACGCTAATGAAAAATATTCGTGAGACAAAGAGTTACCGAAATGTATGTGTTATATATACTTTCCCATGACTACCCAGCAATTGGTTCCTCAATTAAAGTCATTAGTATGAGAAAATTATGTTTCTGTAGGATAACGTGGTTCAAGCACGTGGCCATTCCATTTTTCTCTTCTATAAAAGTTAATGGACTGATTGTTTGGATATCATAATTTATCCTATGCGGATATGAATGGAATACTAAAAAAAGAAGAAGCAAAATGCTGACACGGCGTTTTCACAGCTAATTGCTCCCGTTCTCCTTCGACTTTGGCGTTGCACAGGTTCGTCGAACCTTTCACGCACCCTTTCCGGAATTTAACCCTCCTGCGCAGTTGATATGGAAAACATCACACATAGGGTTGACAATAACAAATCGATTGATCGCTGCGTCATAAATATCCGGAAAAAAAGTAATCGTGGGACTGTTAATTTAGGGATCAGTCTCAATTAAGAAATTGCGTTTAAAAAAAGCGATCGCATCGACTTTACAAAAATCGTTTTCAAGCCATTATTTCCATTTTAAAACAATCTCGATATTCTAGACCCCCGGCGTACTGTCACGTGTGCTGGGCGCTGGTGGACGTAGCGGTGTTGGTGGTGATAGTGCTGGGCAACGTGCTGACGATCCTGGCGGTGAGGCTGAGTCGACGCTTGAGGAACGTGACCTCGAACCACCTGATACTGAGCCTCGCGATCTCCGACCTCGTCGTCGGGCTGGCCGTGCTCTACCACCTCTTCTTCTTTCTCAGCAGCACGCTCAACGCCAACAAGGCCACCTGTCTCTTGAGGTACACGCACGCGATTTTTTCCCCGCTTCCTTTCAGCAGTTTTTTCATCAATATCTTCGGGGGGACTCGTTTGCTCGCACAGTTCGGAGAAGACGAGGCAGAAAAGATTTTTTTTCGTTTAGTAAATTTTAACGACGATGTTAAAGAGCTACGAGCAGTGATGTATTTTTAATATTATGAGATGTATTTTTTAAATATTCGGCCTTCCTTTATACTGGATTCAAAATTTATTAACATTGTAGTGAATTGCGTAGTCCTAATTGTTTAGATAATCAAAACGACGCTGCTTTGAGAGGTTGATAAAAATGTTTTTAAGAGATAAATTATTTTTCATTACGATATCAATGAATTGTTCTCATCGTACGTAATATATTTTACTAAAAAACAAAGTGATGAGGATATCGATCCAATGAACCCAAAGTAAATGAAAATTTCTTTATTTCTATAAAAATTGTCAATGTTATTTTAGTTTCGATATATTTTCAATACTGTCTTCATCAGCCAACTATTAGTTTAGTATTTTAGTATTAAGAAATGTTCATTTAAATTTGGTTCACTTGATCGACATCTTCGCCACTTGCTCTTTTTAAATGTTCATTCCTGTTCTCTTTTCAGATTCGTATTGCTGGCATGTGGGTGCTGCGCGAGCTTTTGCAACGTCACGGCCATCGCGGTGGACCGTTACCTCGCGATAGTCCATCCTCTGAAGTACCCGGAGTACGTGACCGACCGAGTGATGTTTGCAATAATCGCGACCAATTGGTGCGCGGCCCTCTTTGTCTCCACGATACCCATTTATTGGAATAGCTACGATAATTCGAACAGCTGCGAGATCGATACCGTAGTACCCAGGTGCTTATTTCACCCTTCACGGCATATTATTCGACACTTGCACGGAAAAATAATTATGTTATAAGAGCAAGGTTTTTCGCGTTAATTAAGCCTTTTCATCATGCATTAACCTCGTTATGACATTTTTAATCGATTAACCTTTTTAAACCCGCAAACCTAAATTATTTTCACATTAGTGGATAATGCTGTCTATCAATTTTAATAATGTTTTGATAGTTACTTGTTATTGAAAATTTTCATTGTACATGTACTGTCAACGACGAAATAATCAAGACGATAGCATTAAAGGCATTTTAATGTTGACAAAATAGGAATTTGTATATTAAATATATTGCTACGTTAGTTTAAATTTTTGTTAAAATCACAAATGAAAGTTTAGATGTGCTTGATTGCTTTAGGTCGTCGGCTTTTTTTATTGATATTTTTAAGAAAGAGTAATTGTAACAAATGCTATTGGTTCTATTTAAAGACAAGAAATTAACTAATGGGTACGATAAGATTTATGAAGTGAACTTTAAACCATATCTTTAAAACAGATAAATGATCAATATCTATAAAAGTAATTTGATTAGAGATTTAAAGATAATTAAAAAATAGTTAAAGTTACCAGCAATACTAAATGCATGCCAATTAATGAAAAATTAACTTTTTAGGTACTACACAGTCGGAATTTTAACACCACTATTTCTCACGGTATGGCTTAGTATTTTTTTGCTTTACTGGAGAATTTGGAAGGAAGCGAAGACACATGCTGAGAGGTGGAAGAGAAATGGCTTTATCAATTTCGATTCAAGTCATTGGAAAAGTATTCAAGTAAGTACAAAGGCCTCGATCGCTTATCTAAGATAAATGCACGTGTATCCAGTCAAAATTCAAGTTGTATTTTAAAGAGCACAATCACAGATTTAAAACCTAAATCTTTTAATTTATAAATTTAAATATTTCACTTTATTTAATGAAATTTATTATTTAATTTTCATATCCATATAACGCACAATGATATTCAATAGAAAAAAACGACTGGCTGTAAGACAGCGGAAATATCCAAATATTACTTTCTTTCAATCCTCATTATAAAAGATCACATCTAAAGAATTTCTTCCAATCTAAATAATCCCCCTCCCTCCCTACACCACGAACTTCGAAGAAAATTCTAAAATAAAAAAAATAAAAATTTGCAGGTAGTCCTCCTGATCCTAGGCTGCTTCTCGATCTGCTGGCTGCCGTACCTAGTGGTCGCGTTAATTCAAGTGATAAACTCGGAGAGCAAGCCGAGCCCGACGGCCTACCGCGTGATGTTCTCGATCGCGATGTGCAACAGCGGCGTCAATCCCATAATCTACGCGTGGAAGAACCCGAGCTTCCGCAAGGCGTTCCACCGGCTGCTGAGGCTGCGCTCCCCCGACCACAACGACTACAACTCCAGCTTCAAGAACTACCTGCGCAAGCAGAGCGAGCTGTCGAAGCGCGAGCTCGAGCTCGAGGCGCGCAACGAGTTCCGGCCGGCGTTCACCCTCGACGCGAGCAGCGAGTGCAAGCCCGACGCCGAGGACGCGCTGCGCCCCGGACAGGCTACTGTGCTGTGAATCTTTTTGCCGAGTTTCGCGAGTTAAAATACTTTTCACCGTGTGATGTTCCGATTGATCTCTTGGAGCGAGATGACTCTTTCTGATTTAGGTATCGAGAGAATTGATTTTAGGATGCGATCGATTTTCAGTATTACGGGTTACATTGTGCGATCAGTTTTTCCGGTAATTTGAAATGTTTATGTGTTTAGAGGGTTACGTAATGGAGGGATTGTAAAAATTTTGTACATAAATACACTTTTTGTAAATAACTGCAATAAACATTTTTTAGGGATACAAATTCTCAAGTTACCTACTTATTCCTAGACTATTCAGGATTTTATGAAGTGAACATTTGTACTTTTTAATGACAGTCTATTTATTTTACTCAAAATATTTATTCCTTGCTTTACTTCAATATTTTCCTGTTAAATCATCAATCTATTCATTCGTTGATTGGATTCACGAACGTGTAAGTCGTTAATAAAAGTAATCGCTTTGGCTTTTACTGCTGAGTCATTTTTATGGCTAATAAAAATAGATTGATCTGATGGTAATTTTCTGAATCATATAGGCAATATTTGAATGTTCACGTATAGGGCTTTCAAATCCATTATCTTCATAAACTATTCACGCGAAAAATAAAGAAATTTCATTGCTATGTTTCCTTGTTTCGGTTTTTTACGAAGTGATGTGCTGTATTTTACTTTCTACTATTTGTATTCTGCCTACCCGTTTTTTAATATGCAGCTATAATAACTCTTAACTGAGCCAATAAATAAGCACAAAAAGAATAGAAAAAAAAATGCTCGCTTATTCAGAAAAAAATTTATAAAAATAAAAACTTACCTCAACGCCGGTAACACCCAGTGCTGTTTTGATGTTGGGCGTCATGCGGAAAGGCACCTTTTCGGGCACGCGCAACGTTTTTCCTTTTTCAAAACAGACGTTGTAATCGATGTGTACCACCTCGCCGGTATTCAGATCGACCAGTACGTTGTCGAGGTGCCGATCGCCCAAGCCGATTATGTATCCAATTATCGACATTACTGCCACTGAGTACGAATAATTCTTCGTTGCCTGCCACCAGCTGCCTGCGTTTATACTATTACACCAGATTTCTCTGCAAGCATTCAAAAAGCAGATATTTAAACTCTGTAAAAGATAGTACCGTACAAAAATTATTTTATTTTAATTATTACAACACTCACTTGGCAAGTAGATCTTTGGGCGTTTCAGACATGAGTTCAGCGAGCACTTGCTTGAGTATAGCCAGTGGCCACTCTTTCCTATTATCAGTAGCGATGCCTCTCTCCTTCAGGAGTGGTGTTAACTTGCTGTAGAAGAGCTCGGAGGGTCTGAGAGCCGCCGAATTGGTTGCTTTGTTGTTCATTGCGCTCTCTCTTTGTTGCCATCGCTTATACAATGCAAACAACGGTGTCACCCCGTCAACCCACTGAATGAGACCAGAGCGCGGACCTAAGGGTATTACTGAGTAATGACGCGCCCGATACACCTTCTTCGCTGTGTTGTCGTTGTTTTTCGACATCATTGTATTGCAAATGCTTAGGAACTGCATAATTCGTTCATCCAGATGGAGATCTTCCAGACCTTTGAATAGGTACGTGTAGACATGGCCGTCTGAACCTCGGAACATCAACTTCTTTGGTTTCGTTTTGGTCGGCAAGATTTGCACGTTGTTCTCCACTGATTTAATAGTTATCATTCTATTTTAAACAAAATTAAAATTAGTTTTTAGTGGCTTTAAAAGTTTTATCACTAATCAATAATTTTTAAAAGTTAAAACAAAAAGAAAAAGATTTCAATGAAATATGCTGATCTACTTACTGTGATGCAGAGATGCCAGGCATAGCTATGCTAGTATCCTTGAGTTTGGCCAACGTAGGGCTTATATCCGACATAAGCAAAGAATAAGCACCGCGCTTGTGAATTTTCTGCGCAAGCTTTGCTTCTAGTTGTTTCAAAGGTAAACACGCCGCTTGAGGTCTTGCGGGATTCTTCGGATTCTTCAGTTTATCAATAACGCGTTCGATGCACGGGCCGAACTTTTCTTGGAAGTGTTTCTCATGTGGCGTGTCAGCGGGCACAGATGTCATTGCCTGAAGATTTTCTAATATGAAAACAATTGGTTTCAAAATTATACGATGCTTTTCAGCTATCAAACTGTCCTTCTCTTCAGGCGAAAGCCAAATATTGTCCTGCACTTTTTGCACCTCAAGCTCAAGCTGTTCAAATCGTTTAGTAATATCGGAATGATGTTGACCCAGAGTCGCCAACCAAAGCTCGTCCCATAATAATGTAATTCTACGCAACTCTCTGACTAGAATTTTGACCTGCCAAAAATTAATGCAATAATTTTCGATATTCATAAACACTTTGATCAAAATTAAGTGATTTACTGTACCTGATCTACAGAGTCAGGAATTCTATTAGACAAGCAGTCAGTCAATTGACTGAAACAGGCGTCCATGAATCCTTGATTCGCATCCTGCGTAAATTCAGTATCATCGCTGAGGAAGTAATCCATGTCAGTAGGATCGTCACTGCCGCTTTTATTTTCGAAATTAGTACTATCGAAGCTACGGTTTTGGCCGCTAGATACAGCACCTACGACTGCTGGGAAGGTTATAAGGTGTGGCGAATTTTCAGCCACACGACACAAGAGTTCAGATACTCGTGTTCTCACGTAGCACTCAGGATGACTCAATCGGGAGAACAATTGTGGAATTATCTCTTTCCAAGGACCTGTTGGAGTTGCTGACAATCCAGATTCCAAAACATTCTGTAACTCTGAGGCATGCTTCACCACTAACCTCAGTAGTCGAAGAGTTGCCGTTATGGTCTCACAGTCATTCGCGTCTTTGGCTACATGAAAAAATTAATGGTAACAAATTATTGCGGTATTTATTATTTACGTAATTATTTATGCATTTATTATTTGTTTTTACTTTTATGGTTAAAACGCTTACCTAATTGTAGGTATTTGAAGTAAGCATTAGCAGATAATTCGTAGTAAGAATAAATTCTTGCTTGAGCTTGTCGCCAAATATCTACTAACATTGCTAAGTGTTCACTACTAGCACAGTTTAAGATTGGGACTGTGTGCAAAAGATGTTCTACACTCTCGGATGTGTTGACATCATTGGTATCTATGTCACCTGTAAATATAATTACAATTAATTATTTTAAGGTATTTGTTAAATATTATCTATGATGAAGATGGTACAAACCTTCATCCTCGGACACACGATTTTTCTGTCCCAAAATAGTAAACACAGTGTCAAGATCAGCGTCGGTAATATCGCCAGGCAAGAGTGCCCGAATGCTAGCCTTGTCAGAGTCAGTAAGTAATCCGCTATTTGAGCTATCAACAATTTTTCTTCCCCACTTAAAACACCAACCAGCAAAATTGGACCAAGCCGTAGGCAAGTCAGGACATTGATTGACTCCAAGTTGTACTAGTTTTCCTACTATGACATCAGATGGTGGAATCAGTTCTGTTGTTTTACCGAACAATTTATCCATAAGGCCATCATTATGCAACGATTCAAAACATAACAGTTCCTCCAATTGCGGATTGTCGTCTACTTTTGCATCTTGCTGTATCCATTTCCCTACAATAGCAAATAATTTATTAACAAACATGTACAAAATTGATTTAAAATTGTTGAAAAAATACTGACCTAGAGTAAGAAGCACTCGAGTTCCAACCTCTCGCAACTCAGGCGGGGCCTGCTCTCCAGCGGCAACAATACTTTTGGAAATACCCAATGCTGTAATGCTGCACACCTTAAGAGCTTCCGCAGGCTTTTCCATGTCATAGAGTAACTTTGAAGTCTCTCTGAAGGCCCTCATGTTATCCTTGGTCCATTCAACTTCGGTGGTTGTAGCCTCCACAATTTCCTCGATGATGTCTTGGAAGACAGAACTACTGGTGGACAGGCCGCGCTTTGATGAAAAGTATTTGCCTAACTCACGTTGCGCTAACCCAAAGTTTCCCTCCTTGCGAGCAGCTCGCGCCACGTGCAAGCGCAAACTCTCGACTTCGCCTCCCTCACCGCTGGCATTTTTGTCCGCTTGCGCGAAATAATCCGACCACCAAAGCACCTGAGTTAGCACGCTGGAACTTAACTGGCTCAGTTTATCCACCTGTAAACACACGTTTCAAAATTACAAAATCAATTTCAAAAAATACAAAATTTAATTTCTTGTCACTTAATTTTTATAACAATGATTATTGTATAAATGATTATTACCATGGACAGTTCAAAGAAGTTTACGCGTCTGGAACCTTGATCCAAGAGGTCGGCAAGACCAGCAGCTGCATATTGTACAAGAATAGCGTCATTCAGGTATTCCGAAGGTACATTTCTTAACCCCTCTTCCATTGTTCTCGCTGCCACTTTTTTACATCTAAGGATGTCCTCCTTAAAGTTTTGCTCCTTCGTCTCGTTCGCATGAATTCGCAAAGCAATGTTCGTAAGCGTATTCGAGCATTCGATCATCGTCTTGGCACAACTCCAATTTGTTTTTGCTTCTTCATTGAGCAGGGTCCAGTCAGAAAGTTCCTTCAATGAAAGCTCCTCCGCTTCCGCGAATTTACGAAGGCACGTTGCTTGCTGAGGCGCGATGTTTTCCAGCATCTGCTTGCGCATGCACGTATTCTTTTCTTGTTCCAAAATTTCGGTCTCGCGAGTCTTCCATGATTCGAGTTGCTCCCAATCACAGACTGAGCGATAGCACTTGGACAGATGCTCCATGCAAAACACAGCGACCTACAAAAAGGCATTTTTTATTTTAAATTATCTCAATTATTTTTAAACTAAATTTCTTAAGTAACACTTACCTGAGAATCCCCTCCTTCAATTTTGCACCGATTTTCATTATTTTTCGTATCGTCGTCAGATTTAGGTAAAATCTGCTCCTCGAGAATTTGACGGTAGTTTTCGGCAGCTACTTCGTGTTTACCAGCAGCTTCTTCCATTGTTGGTTTCAGCCACGAAAATTTGCGATCTTTTTCTTTTGTGTACATGTACAATCCTAGATAAAGAATAATTTTGCTTGAAATTCTCTTTTTCATTACCTCAAACATTAAATAAAAAAATAGTTTTTAATACCTTGAAGTGCCTCTGCCTCGCCTAGCATAACCATAGCTCGTGCTGTGCAGAGTGTCGCTCTTTCAAATTCTGCACCTTGAGTGTTATTGGCTGCGCTAAGATCTTCGAGCAACCTCTGTCCGTTTCTCAGCGCATTGGTGGCCAATCCAGCGTGCAAAGAGACTACACATAACGCTAATCGAATGCGATTTAGCCATTCTCTACATGTAGATCTGCAAACAAATATTTAATCAGCAAATTTTACTTTATGTTCATATACTTTAATGTAAAAGATACACGAAAAATGAGAAGGAATTAAAAACATACCTGTTAGTATGAAAGAAAGTTCGTACAGGTTTAGAATGAGGCAAAAGCGCAACGGCGCAGCCCTCAGCCGCATTATGGATTACACGCTCGAGGTGTTCGAGAAATTCGACCAGTAGCCGGACTCGTGTGTGTTCGTGCAAAATGAGGTCCAGATTGCGGCACTCTTTCTTCGGGCACTCGGAGTTGCAGGAAATTTCGCGCGCCAGTGTTTTAAGTGCGCCCTCGATTGTCGTAAACGTCTCTTGAGGTTTACCTAGCGGCGTGCGTAACTTATTCAGCACACAGTGCTGCGCCGCTTCAAAGCCACCCCAGAAAAACAGAAACGAATGGTTCGCCAACGCCAACTCGTACATTTTTGCCATGGTCTCGTTCTCTGACCTAAAGAAGAGTAAGATTCCCAAGAGTTAGATGAACAGTTCAGTTCGTAATGTTGATTTTTTTCAAGCTGCAAACTTACACTGTCGGCCAACAAAGTGTAAACATTTCTGATAAGCTGAAAGCGTCGAAGTAATATTCTTGCAAGAGGAAAGCCATATACGTTTTGAAATGTTGGGCTTGCATTTCTCCGTGCATTGCGTTACTACCGTGCATTTGAAGTCTTTGAGCCAAAATTAGAGATTCGGATGAGTAACTCTGAATGTCTCTAAATTTCTAGTGAAATGAAATATTTTAAATATTACTTCAAACTATGGTTTTAGTATAAAAAGAAAAGAAAAAAAGAAAATGTATTAATACCTTGTCATCAGAAAGTAAGCCAGCCTTATTTAACTTTGGTATTACTACGTTGAGTGGTACATTCATTAAGAGATGTCTATATGATTCTCTCACATTTTTATCGAAAGAAGTCAAGTGTAAAGTAGCTAAATCTACGATATTAGAATAGATTTCATCAGACCATAAAATTTGTTTTGACTTCAATAAATTTTCAAATATTTTACAAACCTAAAATAAAAGTATAGTTTTTGAAACTCGCTAAAAAAAAATCGATAATTATTTTATAGTAAAATAACACATACAGCAATTGAAACTTTGTAATTGGTAGTAGCTCCACAAGATAGTAGACTTGCAACAACGGTTTGGCACTCCCCGGTTTTGTTAAGTACACCAATGTAATTTTCAGCTTGAACATAGATTTCCTGAATCCATTCTAAAAGCAGTAGCAAAGTCTTATTCGGAACTTGTTTATTTTCAATAGTTTTGGCTATGAGATTCAATATTATGGACAAATGTCCGCTTGTTGGTGAAACTGTCGGTACTTCGAGTGTACCGGGGAAAATATCTAACGGTCTACAGGTAGCAGAGCCTGTTATCAAACTAGAGCTTGGTACAAAATGGTTATACCTGCAATAATAACATTAAAATTCATAAAAAATTCTTATAATTGTAAAAGTCAATTATAATAATGACTAACCTTGAGCAATGAGTATAAAGCAAAAATAGTATGTGGTATTGTAGAAGCGGACTCTCCACAGACAAAACCGGATCATGCGGCTTTAGTTTAACTGCCAATAACTCAAGGATACTCGGTTTCAATGCCCACATGCCGATGATGGAATTACTAGCATTAGCTACAATGAAATGGAAACGATTAAATTTTTGTTTTTTACTCAAAAGAGGGTATAAAAATAATTACCAATGTCAGAAAGAGCGCGTAAGAGGAATATCAAGACGATTTCAGCGTGCCTGCGATCGTACTGCACATTCATCAAAGGTTTGTCAGGTACTAATGGTTCGCTGACAGGTACAACAATTTTGTAGGCAATTTCAAGATCGGCAAGGATGTAGCGGTAAGCTTCCTGTAGTAGAGGAATATTTTTAAGACTTAATAAACTATGGTACACACCGAGAACTGCGTTTTGAATGACCAAAGTACTTCTGAAACGCAATTTCGCAATCACTGAATTCTTGCCCAGTAATGTATGTACTAATTCCAGAGGCAAGTTAGCAGACACCTAGAAATAGAAATTTTTAAGGAAAATTTAATACAGTGAATTACAAAAATAATATACAATTTAATTGCTTTATTTGCATACCTCTTTAATAACTTTGGAAATAGTATTAAGCATAGATACTATAGTGTCATCCCAAAAGATGCTAACACGTTGCAATTGGAGATCAATGAATTTGTACAAGAGATCGTGATTTTTTGAGACTCTACTCTGCAAATGACCAAGCAGTAAACATGTGCATTCGTTGGCAACAATGACTAGTTCTTCCTTTTCTTCAGAAAGATCGGAATTTTTCTTAATACGCAAGTCCATCGATTTAAGGAAATTAATCAACGATTCCTCCTTTTCTTTTGTCAAAATTGAAGTGACTTCCTTCTCATTGTACTTGGCATTTTTCTTGTCATTTTTTCTAATGTTTAGGGATTTTATCAAGTTCACAAGACTTTCCTCATTAACATCATCGTCCTTATTTAAAGTCTTTATTAACGCGTCAATGCTTTTCTGAGAAAGATTCATATTTTTCATACATTGAGTGATACTGTCGGTATTTTCCTACAATTATAAATTTCTCATTAAATTTAATATTACAAAAATTTAATTATTCTTTTGTATTTATTACAAGCTAAATAATTCACCTGTGAAAGTCCAATATCATTATTAGTGAGAATATCAATTCCATCATCAAGTTCGATCGCCTTTACAACAGTCTTCAACATTTTAGATAAGCAGTCCATGAGGAAAGACCATTGTATGTTGGGTGTTAAGCTAGGACTCAGATGTTCATCTATGCATTTCATAACAGTATTGAACACTGCAATGAGCGATGTTATTCTCAATATGCAATCACGAGGGCACGGAAGCGCTTCCTCTTCGCCAGGCGAGCTTCGACCAGAGCCTGGGAGTGACAGTTCTTCGTCGTAGCTCTCCATATCTTCGAGAAATTGACCGAGCAGTGTCAGGGTGAATTGCAAATCTGCGATCCAGAAGTTGCGTAAATGCTTGAGACTGCGACTGGCGTAAGCCACCACCGACTTCTGTTGGGTTGAGTCAATATGCCAACCCACAAGTATGTCCACTGTGTCGCGGAAGTGATCCGTGAAACTCTCTGGGTACGCATCGATTATTAATAAAATCGAATCTACTGTAGCCATGAGGACGTCGGATCGATCAACATTTTCCAAGACTGATTGTAATTGGGACATCATCGCCTGTACATTTAAAAAATTGAATGTTATTTTCCAGAAACTCTGGTAGCATGTTTTATTATGTTATGTTATTGTATTGAATAATAATTACCACAGAATGATCCTTTAACTTGGGTACTTCTGCATCTAGCTTTAAAGTTTCACCAATCGACTTCATTAGCATATATTTAATGTCATCTTTGCGTTCTAATGAGTATTTATTAAATATCCAATCCATAAATCTAGAACAGGATATATACAATGAAGTATAAATTCATATTATTTTAAAACTTTTTAAAAGTAGGAATAAGAAAAACAAGTTACCTTTTGAAATCTTGATCTGCAATATATCCAATTTGACCTAAACATTTTGCTATTTGTTGTTTTCCTTCCTGACTTGGCCCACTGTATAATATATCTAATAAATTTTCACAGATAACGTCCAAATTTCTTCTAATATATTTCTGGTTTTCAGGAGCAACAATGCCCTCCTGCAACTGCTTGCAGAAACTCAAGAAATGACCAAAGTCATCTTCTCGACTCAGGCGTCTCAAAAGCTTGGAAATTCTAGAATCCTCTGTAAAATAAAATGTTGCATAATTAATTTAGTTATTAATATAAATCGTAATAATACAAGTATTTGCACCAACCATTTATTCTCTTGTCATCATAGTACTTGTTCTCTTGATTCTTCAGCGATTCTTGAAATTTCGGTCTTGATGGTGCGTGAGAGTAACTGCCATCTGCATTTGTTTCACGGTCGACACTTTTTTTAAAAGCCCGTCCACGTGTACTGCCACTACTCCCACTACACCCTCCTCGCCCACGGTCTCCACTGATACCCCCGCGAGCCATTCGAAATTCATTTCGTGGTTCACCACTGGATCTTTATTAAAATATACATTAATTTCATTATTTGATAATAAATAATTTCTTATTTGTCTAAAAATAAATATGGTTTCTTAAAATTGTGGATTTAATAACTAATAGTACCTTGGTTTAAATCTTGAAAAGCTATGATCAGTAGAATAATTATTTGAATTTCTAGGACAAATAAATAAAGTTGTCCTTCGAGCTTTTATGTTGTCAGAGTCAGTGTTACAATTTTTCAGTATTTTGTTGTCCTCTTTATCTTCGTCGTCTTGCCGTTCAGTAGTAATAGTGTCTTCTGTTTTATCCAAACTCTTGGGGCCTCTTAGCTTTGTGCCGATGCTAGTGCTTCCACAACTACTCATTACATTGCACTGCGAGTGGATGACATGATCCACACACCCAAGAGGCGCACAACTTTGTAATTGAATCAGTATTGCTTCTTTGTTGTTTACTTATAGGTTAGAAAACCCTAAAATAAAAATAAATTTATTAACATAATAAATAGAATGTTTTGAAAAAATTAAGTTTCAAATAATACATAGTTTAAAATATTCGTATTTATATTTCTGGTCAATAAAATGTTATATTTGTGATTTTTAAAATTTAGGTCGAGTTATTATTTTTCAAATTATACAAGACAAGACCCAATTATTCTTATATACTATTTAAGAGAAGACTATAGTAACAAGGGATTACTTTTCTAGTTATAAAGTAAATAGTCTTTAAATAAAGTAAATTATAATATAAATAAATAATTATCTATAAAAAAGAAATTCATAAATAGATACAAAAATTCATACAAAAGTAAATAAAATAAAAGTTAATAATTTCCTGCGATAAAAAGTAACCTTGAATTTTATACAACGTTTACAAAGTGATATATTAGTTTAGTTTAGCATTTCCAAAGTCCTTAAATAGAAATAAAGATGCAACTTGAAGCTTAAGGTATTTTTAAAATCTTTTCAATAATAGGTAGTTCTATTTTAAAGCACTCTTTTATGGGTTATGTTTTAAAAAGACTAACACAACTTTATTAAGTACTGTAATGTTACCTTCTATCACAATTACTTAATTCAAATTTAGTATTTCACAATGATAAGTGCTATTTAGTAATGATAATACAAATTTCCTTTACTTTATTCATCAAATATTTAGATTTTTTCCATTTACAGTTTGAAAGTAACTTTTATTTGTAAATACTCTGCATGTAAATAAGTAAGAGATTTTGAGATTACTTACGTACATTTACCAATATACTATTATCAATAACAAATTTTAGTTGAAAAAAAAAATCAATTCATAAGAAACATAAAAGCATAAATAGAAATGCCTCTACCACTTTGTAAACAGTGCAGAAAAATCTTGCCAGTGCAGTCTGCATTGATTTTGAATGAAAGTAACTATGAAGAACATCTAACACAATGAAGAATAAAGCAGAAAAAAGTTTGAAGCAACAAGTACCTGTAAAATTGATTCAGCAGAGCATGAATTTCGGCTATATGATAGAAGTGAAGCCAATGCTGACACTTTGGTCTGTGAGTGCACAACGAAAAGTGAACCTGCAAGAACAATGTGTGCAATCAAAGAGCTTGGCGTCGGGCGCACATGACTATGGATTAATGGTAATGCGAAAAAAAAATCTCTGAAAAATCGTATTTCCCTCATTATCGAACACAATGCAAATAGAGCGTAGGCGTTACCTGCTGTGAGATTCGCTTGTTTCTCGGGCTACCGCAGTGTAAAGAAAATATCGCCGATGCTTTACCGTATTGGGCTCGTTCAGCTCATCATATCATATGGAAATGATCTGCTCAGTAGTACGCGCTAAAAAACGTGCGAGTATCCATGTATCGCGTATTTCCACGGCACGCCAGCAGCCAGCGTTGCCAGTTCCGCCATTTTGAAAAATTCGTCGCAGTTCGCAGGAAAATCCTGCAGGTGTCACCCCCATTCCAGCCTCATGCGGCATGCCGCTAAGAAAATGAAAAAAAAAAACATATTTCAAGGTATTTTAAAGAGCGCCATTTAAAGGTACTTGTTGAAGTGATTGCATTTCCTTGCGTTTTCTAAAAAGATTTCTTTCCCAAATTTAATCCTTGATTTTTCCTTGAATTTAAAAATTTAATCGGTCGTTAAAATAACCACCTAATTTACACTAAGTGCCGAAGCCGATTTTTTCAAATTTACGATGATGAATTATATATATAATTATGTTTTATAGTATTTCGGATGCAATAGTGCGCAATATCTATATACATTCTTGCTGATACATAAATCATATAAACACTAAACTAAGCGCAGCGCTTTTTGGCGCAACGCGACGCGGCGCTGGCCGAGTGACGCGGGCGGCAGAGATGATTTTCTTATGGCCCTTAAATTAACGCCAAGCTTGCAAGTGCTACTTGTCATGTCTTTTTTTTAAATTGTTGTCTACCAGTGATAAATACAGCATTCATTGTATGATTAAAATACTTTTAATCATATTTTTTTTGTTATTAAAAGAAATTTTACGATGTAAATGGTTTCTAAATTTTTTTAACATAATTAATGTATTAGTTCTTAAAAAGTTGGTAAACCCATTTAAAAGTAATTATAAATTTTCTATTCTAATTACTACTTAATAAAAACGCCTGCTTATTTAAGTATGAAATTATAAGTCTATATTACAACTTATTACTACTGAAGTGATAACATCTTTAAAATCATGTTTGCTTTTTGTTATCAAAGCGAATCAAAGTTTCGTAAAGTGAGGTGCTATTTTTTGTAATATGTTTTATAAGGTCAATCAAATGCATAGCCTGAAAATAAAATTAAGTTCAATCACTGGATGATTAAAGCACAATTAAAACATCAAATTTAAAGAACAATGTATTTCCATTTTATTGTAAATCGTTAAAGCATGATATAAAACAAGTTCAATTGTACTAAAACATTACTCGCATAAACATGTACGCAGTAAAAAATTTCATATTAGCATTTACAAACAATGGTACAAAAAATGGGTCTTATAAAAGAATTATTGTTGAATGTAGGTGCATAAAATTTGTACGACTAGTATATTTGTATAAATTTTCTTCATACTTTCCACTTAAATACGCTTATTTTTATACTTTCATATATGTACACATATTTTCGTACATTTTGATTACCTTACAGTAATATTGTCATTACGTTTTTGCCATCAATTTGTTTATCTCATTGTATAAATGAAATAAATGCTGAGTTCAAGTTTAGGCAAAGTAAGTTGCATTTCTAAATCAATAAAATTCTTTAACTTGATAATAACAAATTTCCTATCACAAAGAACATATTGAAAGCCTCTCTCTTATTTTCACAAAATTGCATGATTTTACAATTTTGATCAAGAGTTTAGAAAATTACATTTTATTTTCATTTACATTCTTCCCTAAAAAATCAACTTCCATTTCACAATATGTATTTTATATCTGATGCCCAATTCATTGATTGCATAACAAAAATCTGATTCAAAATTTGAACTAAGCTAAGTTTAATTTTTTCAGTACAATTTGCAAAGGGTAATCACTTTGTTTTGCAAAATGTACCTTAAATAACACACTGTTGATACAAATTCAACATTCCTTTTTTTATTACAATGATTAATTTTGATTTACTAGATGTAAGAAATAACAAATGCAAACCGGTATCAGTTATACCACACGTACAGAAATTTAAAAAATTGAAAAAAATCTAGTTTAGGCAAGTAAGTCTGATTACTCACTTAATATAATTCATTGCATAACACTCTCAAGATATACATACACTCTGTAAACCTAGATTTTTCCCATGTTAAAATATTTCGTTTCAAAATTATTCAGGCTATCTAAATAAAAATAAATAAAAAATGTGTGCCGCTATATGTACAGAACAGATTACTTCCTCGCCTTGACGTAATTCTGCATTTTTTTTAGTTTCTTCAGAGCACACTTGGCAGCCGTGCACTTGGCGATCCTATAATTGCGCCCAATGCCCTTGAAAGAGCCTTTACCGAAAACATCGACGGTAACACGCACTCTGCGTCCATCAGCCAACTTCTCAGGTTTCCCGAATTTCGCGGTCTCGGGTTCCAGTTCAAGGAGCTCGCGGATAGGCGACTTGGGTACGTTCGCGCTGAACTGCTCTATCTCCGAGCGCATGATCTTGTAATACACAGCCCAGACGGCGTCAAGGGACATGCTACTGTCCAGGTAGATCGCGCCGGCGAGAGACTCGAAGACGTCTCCCAGAGCTTTCGGTACCTCCACGTCCTCGGCCTCCTCTGCTTCCTGGAACTCGCGTTCCCCGAGCAGGTAGTACTCCTCGCTAATGCTGTGGCCGTTCTCCTCCTGGATGCGCACGAACCGATCGATGACGGTGTTGAGTCCAGGTGACAAGTGTCGAAAGTATTTGTGAAAACTGCACCGCACCGCCAGCGAGGCGAAGATGGTATTATTGACTAATGCCGAGCGCAGGTCGGTCAGAGCGCCAGGCGAATGCTGCCGCGGGTCTTCGTACAGGTGCCGAGTGATCAAGTAGTCGAGCACAGCGTCGCCGAGGAATTCCAGCCTTTGGTAGCAGTCGGTCAGCCGGTTTGGCTGGTAGGACGCGTGGGTGAAGGCCTGCAGGAGGTAACTGCGATTCCGGAATCGATATCCAATGGAACTCTCTAAACTGGTGTACCCGTCCAGCATGAGCTCGAGCTCCGTCTCAGGCTGCGGCATGTTCAGAAAGAGCGGACTCGGAGGCTCACGCAGCCGCTCGAAGCATGTATGCGTCCACGTGCGCCGGCCCTCCGAGTCAAATCCCTCCACATAGTCGGTACTGCCGGGTGGGCGCTCGCTCGGCATCGTTTCCTGGGCGACGGTCACTTCGACAGTAGGCAGGACCCGGATGCCCAGCCACGTCATGAAGAGGAGAGCGCCGCGCGGGCCACAGGCAATGAGGTACGCACCGATGAGTGCCTCCACGCAGTCGGCGATACTCTTGTCCGGGATGCTGTGCTGCGTGATAAGGTTGTACGGGATGAAGGCGCGCGGCTCGCCCGGCTGAATGTCCGGCATCTGGCCGAGCTCGCTGCGAATAATGCCCAGTTTGTGCTCGGTTTCGCGCACCAGCTCGTTCACCTCGCTCAGTCGCTCCAGCGGTGGGATGTCCGCCTGGTTCCACATGGCCGACGGCACGCCCGACTCGATCAGCGCCTGTTCCAGCTCTTTCGGCACGTAGTAGCAGGGTGGTAGCCAGTTGTCGTGAGGCTCGAATTTGCTCGCTATCATACTCTCGCCGAGCATCTTCTGACGGCCTAGTCGGTAAAGGTTCAAATTGCTCACTTGCTTCGAACGCAAGTGGCTCAGCTTGCCCTCGTGAATGTTGTTGTATGTGCAGAAAAGATACGTTGTAATGGCGTATTTTAAGAAGGAGTCGCCGATCGTTTCCAGTCGCTCAAGATTAATACCATCGTTCGCGTTGGACATCGTAAGAGCTTGCAGGATCAAACTGGGACTGGGGCCAGAGTGACCCTCTAGCTCCGGCTGCTTGTCAAAACTGAACGAGTCCTTGGCGTAAAGTATCACCTCGTTTGTAGTGACCGCCGGTGCTTGCCGATTGCGACTTCTGAAATCAGCTTCGACGAGCTCGCGCTTGAAATATTCAGAGATGGTAGATACGTAGGCCTCGTGTGCTTTAGGCGCGTTGACATCGTTCGGTGTTTTTAGTGACTTTCTTTGAAACGCCACAGCGGCATCGGCAGGTACGAATAGGCCTTCTTGCATGATTACCTCCTTGTCTTTCTGCACACTGCTGGTATGGGCAAGTTGGTGTTCGAGAAAGTGCTGATCCTCCGCATCGCCGTTAAAACTCCAAGTCATCAGATCCGCGCGTTCTTCGCGAGCGAGGCTGTTCATTTTATCTTTCTCGGCCTGGAAGGCCTTGCCTTTTCGGTCGAAAGCCTCGGCTACGTTGTCTCCGGTGTACTCGATTTTTATACCTTCTTCATTGTCTTCTACACTATCTTCTTCGCTATCCTCGGCGAAGTCGTCACTACACGTGTTTTCATCGTCTGAGTCGTCGTCATCATATTCCGAATCGAATGTCGGTGACCCATAGCGCACGTTGCCCCACTCCCAGTTGTTTTCATTCGGTGTCATATTTACCATCTCGTTTGACCATGTACCGATTTCTAGGTCACCGAAGTCCTCTGTACTAATTGACTGCAGATCCATCTTTTCGCTCGTCTCAGGTTCAGTCTTGCTTGGTTCTATTGATTTCATTGATATTTCCTTAATTTCTTCAACTTTGTCTTGTTTGTTCTGTAAAAAATATTGAAATGTTTAAAATTTTGAGATAGCGTAAGTTAATTTTATTGACGGCACTCACTTGCGACTTGTCGTTTTCTCTCGATTTTTTGAGAACATCGGCAAGACTCCAGCCGAAATCAAGAGCAGACCACTCGAAATTTTCGGGCAAATCTTCGCACCCCAGATTAATAGCCCGAGCTACCTGACGCCTGATCTGGTCAGCGAGCAGCAGTGCGTTCACGCGGTAAAGGATACAGGGCAAGCAGACTGCTTGGCGCCAAAGCGAAGCCGGGAAAGGATGGATCGCGCATAACTCCGCTATCAGGATCTGCTTTTGTTCCAGGTTCTCACGCTTCGCTCGTTTCGTTTCTTCGCTGCTCGTCGGCAAAGCTACTCCTTTACGGTTTACGTACCTGTAAACAATTAATTTAGGCTTTAGAATTTCATTGAATCGTCTCAAAACCAGAAGTTGTTAAATACCTGGGTGTAAGGAAATTAAGACGCGCAGACGTGTGATCAACGTCAAGCAACGGCTGCTCAAGATTTTGTATCTGGATGTCATACTTTTTTAAGTAGTACTCCTCAAAGGTGCTGTAATCGGCCCCGGGGAAACTCGACTTGGGGTTTAAGTGGTTGCAAATTTCAGCGACGTAGAAATACTGCGGCTGATCTTGATTGCGATACCAAGGCATTATAACTGCATCATGATATTTGCTCGGGTCGAACACGAAGCTCTGCCGATGCTCCTCGGAAATACTATTCGGCATACTATTGCGGTTATCGTAGATGCACTCGAGAAAATCCCAGTCTACGCTTATGGCTGACCCGTCGTCTACTTTCTTCACTGGCACGATGATATATGAGTTTTCCGAAGCGTTCGGGTCGAATAACATCAAGTACTTTTGCAGTCTGAAAATGATAGAGCGTAAAGATTTATTAACTTGATTATTATTTTTTGTAATGTTGTTTTCAGAAAAGAAAGTTTTGAAAAATAAATAATTAAAAAAAATTTATTTTTAATACGTTCATATACTGTTCAAGATAAAAATTAAGTACCTATACATATAACGTGTATTAACAATATGAAGTATGTTGTTGTTTTTTTTTCATCATTACTCTTAAAACCACATTTAAAAGATTATATTAAAAGGTTCTTATGACTTCATTACCGCAATACTCAGTTTGTTAAATGAAAAAAATTTAACAAAAAAGCAACTATTACCTTAGAACATTAGTAAAAGTGTAATTGAGAAACGAAATAACTTTGTCAATTTGCTTCTCGTCCAAGACGATAGTTTCCTTGCAGAGTTTCAGATCGACTCGCACCTCGCCGGACCTGGTGTAAATGGGAAACGGGCAGACCTTGGGTATCTTCTTACTGGTGAGTATGCCAAATCCAATAGCCGATTCCTCGGGCGGGTAGATCTTGCGGCCCCTGGTATTCTGCTCCTCGGGCAGTGGGCAGCTAAGCACCATGTTTATGTGGTAAAGGTAGCAAGGTTTGTGCGCTTCGGGTTTACAGTCCGTTAGGGCCTCCGCGATTTTCTTGTAATAGTACTGCCGGCGCTTGGTGGTACCGGGACGGGCCTCCGTCATGTTCATCTTTTCATCGTCGGGCAGCGCCGGGACCTCCGCGTCCTCCGGATTCGCCTTGAAGTTCTCCTTGCCAACGGGCAACAACTGGTCGTCGATCTCGTTCTCCTTGTGTAAATGGACGCATAGCTGGAGAGCCACCATGCGTTTCGCTAAGGCTCGATTTGGCATCGGATACGAGGATACACGGTACTTAAGAGGTGAATTGATTGGCAGCCTCAACGTGCAAATGTACATATCCTCGTCGTTCACCTTCATCTCGCATATCCGCCACTCTGGAGTCAGCTTAGTAAATGTATCGCTTGGCAGCTTTGCACAGTACCTGTGGAGAAGATTTTTTAAAATGAATCCTTGAAACTTGTAAAGAAAAATCGATAAGAAACGAATGTAATATTAGGTACCTATTTATCAATGATATGGCTGAATTTAGCGTCACCTTTGGAGCATCTACTTCCTTTAATGGTTTGTACTCTGGAAATATATAATCGTAGAGATCTGCTTCTGATTCTTCATGTTCATGTGCTTCCTTGCTGGTGCACTTTTTTAAAAGAATCTTTTCTATGTAGTGATAGTGTGCTAATTTTTCTACATACTTTTGTGATTCATTTTCCGATACAAGTAAAACATGCAGAGCATCAGTTGCACGAGCTCTACTTTTGCATTGTACATAAGACTGGTAGTTTTTTGGAAAATCAAATCGCATAACAAAGTTACACTTGGGAATGTCTATACCTTCTTCTAACACTGCTGTGGAAATCAATAAATTACACTCGTGTATGCGAAATTTTTTCAGTACTTCTTCTTGCTTTCTGTACTCTACTTCTAAATCTCTGCCACAAAAAATATCGTCATTAGTTTTTTCACTTGTGTACAGAGGAGAGAGAAACTGAAAGTGCTCTTCGCATTTACTCAATTCATTCAATAAATGAAATAATACTTTTGCGGTCAATGCATTATCTACAAAAATTACACCACAAAGCAAATCAGGATCGGTTAATCCTCTTGAATGACGAAAATTTCTAAATTTTTTAAACCCTCCATCTCCTTTTTTATGAAAATTTTTACCTACTTTTTCATTGTTGCATTCTTCACTCTTCTTAATGGAATGACCCTTTTCGTTATTGTCACTTGAATTTTCATTTCTGCGAAGTGGAGTAAACGTTTTAAGAACTTCTATTAATCTATGAATTTTTGGAGTAGAGAACTGATAAATTTTTTCCGCTTCTGTTAATCCAGAAAAAATATCATCACAGTAAGCTCTTACTTTCAAAAGCATTGTAGCTACCATACCCAATAAAAGATAATGTCTTTCATAAGGAGTTTTAATTTTAAGTTTTTCTATTAGCATTAACAATATTAAAGCAGCTCTGTCTGCTGCCCAAGGACCAAGTGTTTCAAGAATGTATACAAAGTTTTGAATCATTTCACATGGTTTTTCTATAGGATTAGGAATTTTCTTAATATCTTCTAAAAATTCTTCACTATAAATCTCTGTAGGATCATAACGATGATCACATAAAAAATCAATAGTCAAATTTGTGCATTCTTTTATATAATTTTCTATATCCTTTTTTTGTTCATTTTTATATGCTAACAAATATTCCTTTGGTTTTGGACTATATCTTAAAATAGACAATAAATCACTAGCTGTCTCTATTTGACACTGAAGTATAGACTCAAGTCTCTCTATCTCAAAACTCAACTGCCCAGGTTCTTTTGTCAAATTATATAGCGGTACAGCAAAGCCTACTATTTTTGCTGTACTATCACAGGATCTACAATAATTTAAAATACTATTAAGTTCATTGTTATTAACTAAATTGTGACACTTATCGATTATCAGTAAATTTATTTGATTTGGCCGAATTTTTTTACTTTCCAACAGTTTTAAACATATTTCCACGGTCACAGTTAAAACTTGAATATTTAAATTGAATTCTTTCTCATCAAAATCTTCTACATTGGTGCACCTTAAAACTTTCAAGTCGGTAATCTGTTCAATATGAACAGCTTTATCATTGCACGACTGCTCATCTTTCAACAAATACACAGTTCTTTTTCCATTGCAAGACAACACTTTCCTATTGTTTATAGCTAATTCTTGAATCAGCTTTGTTGCTATAAAAGTTTGTTCAGCAGTCTTACCCAAACATATCACTATGTTTCTTTCTTTGGCAGAGTAAAGAAGCTCAACTTGGTGCTCCCTAGGTGTAAATGACTTTGTGTGAATCTGATCATTGAAGAAAAAAGCCATTGATATTTCAATCGTTAACAAAACGATTTATAATTCAGTAACTTCGAGGAACAAAGTAAAAATCGTTTACGTGAATCAATTTGAGGTCCGATTTATTTTTTTGCTTTTACCTGCACAACAGTCCATTTTACTTTGCCGCCAGTTTACACAGTAAACATGCTAAACCTAGAGGTTATGATTTGAGCAGTGTATGTGTACCTTTTCTGCCAATGATGCTGTCCTTAGTCCTATCTGGCCACTATATAGCCGCAGTTTGATCTGCACGCCAGTTGCAGTAGCAGCAGTGTTGCACATTACGCTGCACTGTACTTATATTTCTATTGCTCTGCAATTAAATATTAAGTACATGATATAATTTATTTTGATCATAAATAATTTTATAATAAAAAAATTCTTCTATTTTTTATAAACTTTATATTATTCACTTGAAAATTTTTTAAATTATGTCGATGTATAGTCTATAGGTAATTTTTAAATTTAAATTAAATAATAAAATAATAATTACGAGTACAGATATACATAATATAAGTATGGTATTTGATTTTGGAGTATATAGGTTGGCTCTGTCCGTCAAAATATAACCTAAAAAATGTATAAGATTGTAAAATGTGTCTATTGCGGTATTGTGAAATAAGTTAAATTATATTATTTTTGTATGCTCACTAAAATTATGAAATAACTAAATTAATTAAGTGAATTATTTCAAAGTTATGTATATTAAGAACTCTAATTTAAACTTTGAAAGTTAAAGAAATTATTTAACTTATTGTATTTAGAAGATTAGAGACACAGTATAATTATCAAAATTTTGGAACCATGAATGCAAAAGCAATAGCAAAAGCTTCATCAAGACCAATGAGTCTGGTTGAAGCAGTGATGTGGGGTACTGCTAAGCAAGTGAAAGATATATTGGATCAACGAGAATTGAAGTTTGACGAAACTTGGTCAGATTACGCCCTTTTAACTACTGCTCTCAAAAGAAAGCGCAAAGAAGTTACCAAAATTCTTTTAACAAAAGGATGCAGGGTAAAAAAGAATCCAAGAACTAACAATGTAGATACACCACTTCATTATGCTGTGAAAATGAATGATATAGAATTAGTAAAACTATTACTTGATAAAGGAGCATCTATCAACGATATAGATCAAAATTCGGAATCACCATTATGTTTAGCAATGAAAAAAGGATATTACGAAATTGTTGATTTAATATTAAATGGCAGCAATGCGAATAATATTAATACCACTGACAAAGATGGCTTGTCTCACTTTCATATAGCATGTATAAGAAATAATGTTGAAGCAGCTACAAGTTTTATAAAAAGTGGAGTTGATATTAATAGATCTGTTAATTTTGAAGCAAAAGAAAATTCTGGCTGCACTCCTTTGCATTTTGCAGTGAATTATGGGTGTCATGACATAATTCAATTACTTCTGCAGTGCAAAGCTGATGTCAGCATTCAAAATACAGAAAATATGACTCCGCTTCATTTAGCAGTACAAAAAAAGGATGATCAAATTGTCAGTCTAATTTTATCTTCACCCAGAAGTTGTAATACCAATCCCATTGACAACCATAAACTTTCACATTTTCATATTGCTTGCATGAAGAATCATATGACTGCTGTTGAACAATTTTTATTGCGTGGTGTAGAAATCAATTGTCCAGTTAATTCTAGTTCTCCTTTTTGGCCTGGATATACTGCATTACATTTTGCAGTTAAAGGTATTTATTTTTTTAACTCTACACTTTCAGTATTTAACTTTATGTATTTTATAAATATACAGTTAATTTAATAAATTTTTTATTTTTAGGCTTACCAACTAACAGTACCTGTCAAGTATCTTTAGTAGAATTACTTCTACATCATAAAGCTAATGTAAATGCTAAAGATACTCAAGAACAAACACCGTTGCATTTAGCGTGTTTACAAAATGATGAAAGAATTTATAATTTGTTACAAGATGCAGTTTTATATTCAAAAACAAACAAGAAGGAAGATAGAATTGAGATTGAAAATAAAGTATTGGACATGGTTAATAATATTGAACAAATTGAAGTAATCCAACTACTTTTGAAACATAAAAGTGATTTGAATATAAAAAATATATTGAATGAAACACCATTGTTTTACCTTTATAAATTTGATCGCTCAAAAATAATGAAATCAGAAAAGTACAACTCAGAGTTTTTAAGAAATGTTATAAAAATACTCAATGAAAAGCGAAAGGTGATTATACAAATTTTTTTAAACAGCAATGCAGATGTAGATGTACGCAATGAGAATGGTCAAACCATATTGCATGTTATAGCCGACATCAACCGTGAATTTGACGATGATTATAAGGAAGAAATTGCAGAACTTATTTTGAGTAAAGGTGCCGATGTTAATGCTAAAGATAAATATGGTTTAACTCCACTTCACATAGCAGCTAAAAATGGACATTCTAAACTCATTGAACTTTTCTTGAAAAACAAAGCTAATGTCAACTGTTCGGAACATTCTAGTCAATCAACACCGCTACATTTGTCTACCTTCTATCAACAAGTCAATGCTATTAATGTATTGCTAAATAATGGTGCTGATCCAACTATTACCAAAAGCAATTGTATGAACATACTTCATATCATGGCCTTAATTAATCCAGAAATTTCAGAAGAACCGTTATTCATTGAGTCTTATGAAACATTAATACAAACGTTTATAGCACATGGCTGTGATATCAATGCTCAGGATATTAATGGTCGAACACCCTTGCATCTGGCTTGCTGGGAGCACAACAATGCGGGTACTTGGGCTCTACTACAACATTTTCCTGATATTAATATTGAAGACTGTGGTCGGGAAACCCCTTTATCATTTCCTATAAACAGCAGTGAAAGATGCCTCAATATTTATAGTATGCTTAAAGATTATGTCAATATGTTGAGGATTGCTGGACTACCAATAAGCGAAAACACAAATTCATGTTACACCAGATTATACGGAAGTGATTCTGCCGAACAAGATAACTTTTTGGTAGATTGCAAAAGAGAAATTGAAAAAATGTGTAGTACAAAAATCAATAATAACACAACGTTACACGACATATTATTTAAAAGTTCTACTGAAATGGAAGTATATGCAAGAAATGAAACGTTCGAAAGCATCTTGAAATCTGATGACTTTCATAAAAAATTTGAACTATTTGGTAATTTGTTAAGATCGCAATATCGGAAAGGTTTGATGAAGAAAAATTTATTGAAAGATGCTAAAGATTCATTGGAATGTATGATAGGATTCCAGCTTCCTGATACATGCACTGACCATGTATTTCAATATTTAGACAATATGACTTTAAAAAATTTAATAAAAGCGAATACTGTAAAAATAGAGTGTAAAGAAAAAGAAAACGACTCTTTGAAAAATGAAAATTCTTCTTTAGAAAAAGCACTTGCATATTGTAAAAATTTGTTTAATAAGCAGATGGAAATGGAGATAGCATAGCTTAAGATATGTAATATAATAATTTTTATAATGAATAAATAATTCTTGACATTAATTTGTTCAAAATTTTAATTTATTTCCGCATTTTGTCAACTTTGGATATGCTCTCCCGGTTTGTAGATAAATGCAGACTAAGTCATGTTTACTTTTGACGATGTAACTTTTAAATTATGGTTTTTTTTGCTTATTAAAAATTTTGAATCCGTGTTCTGCAACGCTCGTTGAATAACTTTTACAAACGGTCCATTTAATAAATTGTTATAGTATTAATTTATTCAGTTTATTAGAATATTGTAGTAGGTAATATATTAAGTAGATTTTGTAAATTTATCTGGTGGAATTAAAAAAAAAATAAATTTAAATTCATGTTTTTTATTTATCTAAAATTTTAAATGAATATACATTGTCTTATGTTTTACAATTAAAACTGACAAAAATACAATATACGCGAAATACATTTTTCATAAAATTTTTCACACATTTGAAAATCGCTTCTTAATTTTCGTTTTTGAAATCCTTAATAATTTCATGCAGTTTTTTGAAGAGAAA
The DNA here is from genome assembly GCA_900480045.1 of Eurytoma adleriae. Lineage (NCBI taxonomy): Eukaryota > Metazoa > Arthropoda > Insecta > Hymenoptera > Eurytomidae > Eurytoma > Eurytoma adleriae. Next base: position 359,118 of record UXGC01000067.1, on the reverse strand, counting down.
TAATTTGAATATTGACTTTGTATACAAAAACAGAATTCATCTAATACCTAACTATTCTATACCAAACTATTTACCACTTATATCAATCCTAAAATAATAAAGCGTTCGTAAAACACATTTTTAATAAAATTTTTCATACATTTGAAAATAGCTTCTTAATTTTCGTTTTTGAAATCCTTAAGAATTTGCAGTTTTTCGAAGAGAAATAATTTGAATATCGACTTTGTATATAAAAACAGAATTCATCTAAACCTAAATATTTACAACTTATATCAATACTAAAAAAAATAAAGCGTTCGTGAAACACATTTTTAATAAAATTTTTCATATTTGAAAACTGTTTCTTTTCTTTTCGGAAATTCTTTAACAATTTCATGTAGTAATAAGAGAAAAAATTTGCATATAAAAGTAGAATTCATCTATAACTAACTGTTTACAACTTATATCAATCCTAAATTAAAAAATAAAGCTTTCCTGAAACATATTTTTAATGAAATTTTTCATTTTTGAAAAATGTTTCATTTCCTTTTGGAAATTCTTTAATAATTTCATGCAGCTATACGAGGAGAAATAATATTTCAACATTTACTTTGTATATCAAAGCAGAATTCGCATCTAATATCTATACCTAACTGTTTATAACTTATATCAATCAAAAATTTTAAAATAAAGCAAAATTAAAAAATTAAAAAATAAAGCTTTCCTGAAACACATTTTTAATGAAATTTTTCATTTCTGAAAAATGTTTCTTTTCCTTTTGGAAATTCTTTAATAATTTCATGCAGTTATACGAGGAGAAATAATTCCAATGTCTACTTTGAATATAAAAGCAGAATCCATCTATAAGCATGTACAACTTATATCAATCCTAAATTATAAAATAATTGACGCTGGGCGCGATGTTATAAAAATAAGCGAATTAGTGTTTTTGAGTAACAATATAACACGTAGTAACACATAAGAACAATATAACACTATATCGACACATAGTTATTATATTAATAATCGCGCGAAATTCGTATCGCATGCAGAATACATACAATTACAATTTACTTATCGCGTGTATGTATGTACAGTGAAAAGAAGCCTCCCCACTAAACGCATCCCTGTTCGATCCACAGAGACTTTCGCGACCTCGCTTTCTTTAAATTCTTGTTCTTGAATAACTTCTCAAGCGCGTCCGTGTCCGGCACCTCGTGCTCGGGCTCCTCGAGCACATCCTCCAGCGACAGGTCCACGGACTTATTATTGGCGAACGAGGAGTGGTCCTTCTCGTTCTTGTCCTCGGCATTTAATGTCTTGTCGAGCTCCTCGTCGTCGGTAGTCTTCCGCGACTCCTCCGGGCCCGCCATGTCCATGAAATCCATCGACTTCCTCGATTTCTGGTCCAGGTGGACGTCGAAGCTGAAATCCGACGGTCGGAAGTTCTCGAGAAAGTCGACGGACTTCCTGTTGCGCGGCTCGTTGGCCCCGTCGGACTCGTGTCCGCGCACGAAGTCAAAGTCGTTGCTGCGCTCGCAGCCCTCCTCCGCCCAGGACCTCCTGCTGCGGTTGAAGAATCCCGTGCTGGCGCGGCGCATCTTCGACAGCGTGGTCTTCACCAGGTTCGTGCCGATGCTGCGCTTCTTGCCGACGCTGCTGGGCATGCGCCGGTACTGGTCCATGATCTTCTCCTCGAGCTTCTCCTTGTGCCTGTTCAGGTTGTTCATTTCGTCGCGGATTTTGCGGTCCTCGGAGCAGTGGCGCTCGATGTCCTCGCGCATCTGGGACACGAGGTCCTTGTTCTGCTCGGCCAGCTGGACCGAGTGAGCCATGAGGTAGCGTTTCTCGCGGCCCAGGTCGGCGCACTGCAGGCGCAGCTCGTCGACCAGCCGCTCGCAGTCGAGGCCGCGGCAGCGCGTGGCCTTGAGCTCCTTGGCCTGCTGGTCCAGCCGCTTGAGCAGCCGCTGGTGCTCGCGGAGCAGCATGCAGAAGTCCTCGCGCAGCTGCGCGTGCTCATGGCTGTTGGACGCGCGCCGGACGGTCTGGACGCGCCGCGCCTCCTCCAGCTGCTCCTCGTGGGAGCGCCGCGCCTCCTCCAGCTGCTGCTCGAGGGATCGCGCCCGCTCGAGGGCCGCGCGCTTCTCCGCCTCGAGCTCGACGGTGAGTCGGTGCAGCCGCAGCTTCTCGCGGCGCTCGACGTCCGAGAGCCGGGCGGGACTGGGCTGGGCGGGACTGCGCAGGGCGTCCAGCGTGCTGGAGAGGCGGCGGTTCTCGCGCTCGAGCTCCAGGAGCCTGGTCTCGTCGACGGACGACTCCTTCAGGGAGTCCACGAGCGAGGTGAGCTGCCGGTTCTCCAGCTCGAGCTTCAGCGCGCGGGACTGCGCGCTGTTGCTCAGCTGCTCCGACAGGCTGCTGTTCACGATTGGCTCCTCGGGGTCGAGCGAGAAGCCGGTCTCCAGAGCCTCCTTTGTGGATACTTTTAGCAAGGTTTCTGAAAAGTCAAAATAATCTTGTTAGTGACAATGTTTGTGTAACGCTTATTTTAAATATTAATAAGATGGTGATGATAAAAGAAAGACTAAGAAGAATTATAATTAAAATTTAACTTTAAAGTGTCGTGTCTGAACTGTACATAGAAAAATAGTTAGTTTTACAGGTAAATAAATAAACCGCCACTTACTTAATTCTCCGTTCTCGGTCAAAAGCTCTAGTTGCCGCTTGCGGAGAGTCTCATTCTCCTCTTCGACTTCCTCCTTTTTCTGCTGCATCTCGGCGAGCTCTTTCTTGAGGACGGCCAAGTCCGATACCTTGGTTTTTAAGGTGGCCAGCTTCTCTTCAAGATTGTTGTTGTTCTCGATCAGTAGCTGATTCACATTCTGCAACTCTTTCAGCTGACCCTTAAGATCCTCCGTGCACACCAGCTTCTCCTTGTAGCGAGAGATCTCCAGCTCCAGCTTGTCGGCTTTTTCCGCGCGCTCCATTGTCGCGTCCAACTCGTCCCTGTACAACTCGGCGCTTTGTGCTTGCAATACTGAAATCAAACATTCGCTTTATTATTACACGTTTTCCAAAAATATTTTAAGTACGCGTAGAAATGACAGTTATTTAATACAATTCTTTTCTTCGCATATTGTTCTTTGATTTTTTATAGACTTTCAATTAATATTTCAAAATAGTACATTACACAGCTAGAGCGCAAAAAGTTCGTAATTGTAGATGCTCTTGAAGTGTATTTTGTGGTTTACTTGTGTAAAAATATGCAGAAAAATTCGGCCCAAACTTTACTTACACTTTTTACATAAAAGTTTGGCCCAAATTTTGTCCATGACACATCGCAAAAGCTAAGTCAAACTTAATTCGCAATAGACATAATTTAGTAGCAATTATCTATTATACTCATTAAGAATATTTAAGAAAAGCAGTGTTTTCTGCTCACGGAGTGTTTTTAACACAGGGCAAAGAGAGTACTAAGTAAAAATTTCGCTCTCCAAAGCGCGGGATAAAAAACGCCAATGATTAACCGATTAATGCAAAAGATTCCTTACCTAATACCTCGTTCTCCTTCTGCAAGGCAGTCACGTTCTCATTGCACTGGCGCAGCTCCTCGCGGCACTCGTGCAGCTCCTCGTGGGTCTTCTTGAGTTCGTCGCGCTGCCGGCGCACCTGGGCCCGGCAGTCGGCGAGCTCGGTGTCGCGGTGCCGCGAGGCCAGCCGCTCCACGACCTCGTGCAGCTCCTCCGCGTCGTCCATCTCCAGGCCCGCGTCGTCGCGCGCGATCGCGCGCAGCTGGCTCACGCACTTGCTGCGCTCGCGGTACGCCCGCCGCAGCTGGTCGATCAGCACGTTCACCACCTCGTCCAGCTGCAGCTCCTTCGACGGCTCGCTCAGCATCTCGGGGCTCAGCACGATGTTCGGCAAGTGCACCACCTGTCGTACAGATCGTATAGAATTAGGGCGTGCTTCGATCATCGATTACGTGCAGATTTATAAAGAAATTCGGGCCGATTTTAAATTCATAAGCGTGAGGTGATGGACCGGAGAAAAAGGATTTTCAGAAATTTAACTTTGCGTAAAAATTGTTAATAATGATGTTTATATTAAATTGAAAAACAATATAGCTTTTAAAATTTGAAGACTCAATTACGAAATATTAATTAATAGGTATAATCACTTTGTTGTTATTAAAAACTTACAAATATAATTTTAATAATTTTTTAAAATAGAATTTACTGTATTATTATAAAATAGTTCCAATCTTGAAATAAATGTGAAACTAGTATAACACTTATTCAATTTCTTTTTAATTATTCAGATTTAAATACAGTTATATTCCTTTTAAAGACACAAAAAAGATTAAAAAACGTTTATTTTAAAATTTAAATTACCATTAAATCATCGCTTAAGAACAATTACATTCCATTAGTCTTAATTTGACTAAGAAAAATTCATAATTTTCATAATTAAAAAGTCATTGCGTAATAGTGGTCAAATATAAAACAAAATACAATTGATTTATACGATTGATAATTAATTAATTCAATTAACATTGCTTGCTAAATGAAGTTGAAAATTAAAAAAAAAAAACAAGAGGTCCAAACAATACGAATGTGTCCCTATAAACCAATAAAGCAGTAGAACATTTCCTCCACCCATTAGTGCCGTAAACTATTATTCGGCTCTGCGAAAAGGTCGAGCACCGCATTTAGCCTCATAACATTAGCGGAAAATTCCCCTCGGTAAACCGTGTAAGTACCCATGGGACTAATAGTATCCGCAAAGCTGGCTCCTCTCGCTCTAAGACCTTGCAATAAAGGGAGAGAGGGTCGGATCCATGACCCGGCGCGGCGGCCGAAAGGGCCAGGCATAAAAGCTGGGCATGATGAGCCGGTAAACGAGTGCAAATTCGGGGCTGCGGGGGGCGGGTCGCGAGGACCCGCGCGACGGGGGGTACGGTAAATTCACGGCTCTTACCTGCTTGATGCAGTTTACTATCTCCTCCTGGGTGGCCACGTCCAGGCTCTGTATGTGCTCGATGAAGTCCTGCTTGTGGGGGCACTGCACGGCGCATCCCAGCAGCAGGCAGAGCAGCAGCTCGGCGTCCACCACGTGGAGGCGGGGCTCGCGGGCGAGCCGGGCGACCTGAGGCGCCCGCAGCACCACGTCACCCCGCTCCTCGTAAAAGTTGCGCAGGTTCGCTAGCACGGCGCGAAGGTTGCGCGCCCGGTGCCGCGTCTCGTCCAGGCACGGGGACACGTCGTTCTCCACTGACTCCACGCCCCTGTAATTCGTCGCGATGTTATTATTTTTTATTGGATTCTCGCAATATTATATAATATAATTTAAACTTTTTAAATAAAATATAATTTAATTAAAATATCCAATTTCGACTTGGAAAATAATAATAATATTTATTTTAATTGGAATAGCTATTGTTGCGATGATTATTCGTTTTGATAAAATTTTTAGAAAAAAATGTTATAATTGATGAAGAGTTAAATGTACCTCTGGTTCGCGTTAATAGAAAATAATAAAATTCATTACGATAGTATTATAATGAAAACATTTTTAAATATAATATATTTTCCCGCAAATAGTAATACAAAGTTATTATTATACAATTTATACAGGTAATTCTAATAAAATTGACCCTTATATGATTATAATATATTATTATTATATAATCAATACAATCATTTGAATTTATTGTTTGAAACGGATCATCTGGAAGGTATCGATATTCTCCGATAGGCGATTATAACGTTGGATTATAAAAATCCGGCTAACCGCAGCTTTGCCGGATTTACAACATACACGATTCTTATTTGTACATCTTTGATATTAGTAAAAACCGCCTTTAAATTTTAACTCTAAAAGTTACTTACATTTGAAGGAAAACTTGATGAACCAATACGCCGTCGACCAGTTCCTCATAAGTGCAGTGTTTCTTATTAATAAATTGCAGGCAACTAAGGAACTGTAACAGAAGCAAAATGGCATTAATTAATTTAATTTCTTTTATTTACGTCGGTATACCGATGTAAGTAGTGCGAGATGGTCTACTTACCCAAGTAACCAAAGGTCGCTGCATAAATTCCTCGACATTACACTCTCCCGATACCTTCGACATTTTGCTACTGTTCAGCATGATTCACAGCAAGTTTATAAAAAAGTCGAATCAACGTTAAAAATCTGTTGCCGGTCAAATCTCACGCGTACGTACACTTCACAACGTACATACGTTCAGTCTCTCTTTTAAACTCGTCGCACAATTAAGGTAATCACAGTCCAACAGGTGTAAAGTTTGCTCTCGCGACAACAACACCAGAGCAAGTGACTCGACTCGCAAACAGCGTACAGGTCACTCTTAAAAACTCGTTTTAAATATTCCGTCTCCGTGCCTTGCTGCTGAGATTCGCACCCTTCGAGGCTTCGTGAGGGACTGACTAGCCGGCACCGTGGCAGAGCGCGCAACGAGACTGACCTCCAGTTTTGCTCAACGCGCGTCGTCGGTGGCGAACATCGGCAGCCGACCGCCGGCCGGCCGGCACTTTTACCGGAACCCAATAATTCCTTTATTGCGCGCAGGTATATGTGTCGCCTCCCGAACGCTTCGTAGAACGTCGGGGTACAGAGGTGGGCCGGGCACTTGCCCGATCCTAAGTACGCAGCTTACTTATTGCTCTGTCCGTACAAGGGAGCGGTACACGTGCTGTAGCTGTGCAGATTTTATATCCCTTTTTGAAATTTCGAAGCAGTAAACAGAATTGGAGCAAAGCTGTAAGACCGTCGGACGCAAAATTTTTCGGGATGCGGGGGCGGAGTTGTATGTCATTAAGGAAGAATTTCGAAAGAAAGCGTAAAATTGTAAAAGTAGGTATCAAAGCTTGTATTTCAATGTTTACGTATAAAGGAATCTTATTTATATACAAATATTGTAAAAAGATTCAGTAGAAACTTTTCATATAAAAATAGATCTTCAACAACAGTAATAAAGCTATTGCATTCAACATCGACAATGCGATTCATATAACTAACACATTACATTTGTAACTTTACGAAATTTTTTCCCAGTTAGGAGGGAAACTTAAGTAAAAAAAGCTTTTTTAGTTACGATAACCTCACGAGTTCTATTCGTTTTTGAACTGCGGCGCGCGCTTCTCAGCGAAAGCCTTCATTCCTTCCTTCTGATCGGCCTACAAATTAAAATAACAAACATTAAATAAAGAAATTTATTAATTTAAGTTAATTGGATTATTATCAAATGAAACTTACAGTAGCGAAAGTGGCCCAGAAAAGTTTCTTCTCGTAGTCCAGCCCTTGCTGCAGCGTAGTTTCGTAAGCTGCAATAAATCATAAATTGTAAAGTGGTGTATATAGGTAAATTTTATTATTCGTAATCGCTTACTAAAATCTGGGATCTAACAAAAAGACGAATTGAGAATCCGAGTGAAGGTTCCTATACCTGACTCGACAACTCTCTTAAGAATTAAAATCATATTTCAAATTAAAACACTGTACACACATACTAATTTCTTATAAACAAAAGTAGCATTCAGATAAAAATTACAATATAAATAAAGTAAAATTTAAAAAAAAAAATTACAAATAACAAGGTGTACTCGGATCTAAGAATCCTTTAAAACTCTGAATATCCGCTCCTAATTTAAAACATTCATTCTGCACGGACGAGATAAAAATTACAATATAAATAAAGTAAAATTTAAAAAAAAATTACAAATAGCAAGGTGTACTCGGATCTAAGAATCCTTTAAAACTCTGAATATCCGCTCCTAATTTAAAACATTCATTCTGCATTGACGAGAGCACGCGACCCCAGGGCAAATTGTAGGCGCTCAGTACTTGAGGCACGGATGAGTGAGGTGTCGAGGCAGGAGCTAATCCGGATAATCGTGGGTCGCTTCAAGTGCTCTCACCTTTGTTAACGGAGTCCTTCGCTACGGCGACGGCGACCTGGGAATGGGCGGCGATCTTTTCGCCGAGCTTGACCGCCTCGGCGACGAGTTGATCGGCCGGTAGGACCTTGCTGACGAGTCCGCTGCGCTCGGCCTCCTGGGCCGTGAACTGCTGGCCCGTCAGGACGATCTCCATCGCCTTGGACTTGCCGACGGCGCGCGTCAGCCGCTGGGTGCCACCGGCCCCAGGGATCGTGCCGATCGCGATCTCCGGCTGGCCGAACTTCGCCTTCTCGCCCGCGTAGATGATGTCGCACATCATAGCCAGCTCGCATCCACCGCCCAGCTGAAAATACAATTTATTGTTAATTTACGAACGTAATTATTGATTCAACATTAAATTTTAAAAAACGTTTTATGGGTTAAGCATTGAAAATAAAGCAAATATCTCTTAAAACTGGATTAAATATCATTACTAATTTACAGGTATAGCTTAACGTTAGATATAAATCAAAATTAAATGACCATGATATTATAATCTAGGATTTAACAAGAATGAAAATAGAATTAATTTAAGTATTAATGTCAAAAAACCGACAAAAATAATTCTTTTATATACGAAATAAGTAGTGAAGTTTACAAAAAACATTAATAGATTTAATAAATAATTAAATTATTCAGAAAGAATATTTTTAAATTGTCTTATGATACATTTTTTGACATTAATGGCTTCCCATTATTCATTGAGAAAATTCTTTGTAGAGAAACTTACAGCGTATCCGTTGACAGCCGCGATGGTGGGTTTGCGCGCCTGGGCAACGCCGTTCCAATGCTCGAGGAAGCGTTTCTGGATATTCTGCGCGTAGGTGTTGTTCATCATCTCCTTGATGTCGGCACCGGCGGCGAAGGCCTTCTCGTTGCCGGTGATGACGACCGCGCCCACGGATTCGTCCGCGTCCAGCTCCTGGATGGCCTGGTTCATCTCGGTCATCAACTTCGCGCACAGCGCGTTCAGCGCCTTCGGACGGTTTAACGTGATAAGTCCCACATTTTTCTTCTCCCCGGCTTTCTCAACCTTGATAAACTCGTAAGATGGGGCTACACCTATAAAAGTGTTTTCGGAGCAATTAGAAAATAATTTGTTCATAAGATATTAGCATAATTTATTTTTTTAGTTTTATGTATTTAATTGTTCGAGTTCGATTATAATTAAATACTTTTGATGTATTGTTTGCATATTTTTAACAAGTTGATTTTTATATAAATCTATGCGAACATTAAATGAAGTTCGATAAACTGCATGACGCAGCATCGCTGAGAATGAAATGATCATTCTTCAATTAATATCTCAACGACCTCTTTAAAATAGTGGGACTTAAACAATACAATTTTAAATTTCAGAATGTAATAGCATAACTGTTATTAAAAATCAGCAACTATGTATATTTTCATGCTCTCGACTATAAAGAAAAATCGATTGTAATGCTTAAAACTGCGGTAATAGCTATCGATTTCTATTTTTTCCCAATAATTAATGATAAGAATTTTTTTTATCTACTGGATTCGTGTTCAAATGAGTGAGCGTAAACAATATTTACTTATCATACGAACACCCACGAAGTTTTTCCGATTATTTGTATTGCCGGTATATTAATGTGTACTCGAAATCTTATAAGATAGCCAAGAATTTAAAAAATCGAAGAATTAGAGGATAGAAAATGTAGTACTTTTACTTATTTTATTATTTATCTGAATGATTGGAACTTGAATTATTGAAAAAAATTTAATTTCGTTAATATTGATTACATAAATATGCTCCGAAATTTTGGAGCAAAGCCGGTTATGCAAATTACTGCTGTTTTTTTTTCTTTTTTATTATAATGTACAATAGTAACTGATAAACAATTTAAAATTGATAAACTCTGCTTATGTTTCTTAAATCATTAAATCAAACTTTTTATGTATATAACCTCAAAATAAATTATATTGCAAAATGAGCAATAAACTGAGTTTTATATCATTGATTGATTGATAAGGCAGTATTGAAATCTGTTAGAAATTAAACTTAAAGGTAGACTTACAGCAACAATAAAACTATATATACTTTTGTTTTTGTACAAATTAAAAAAAGACGACGCAGTATAGTGAATATATTTAATTTAGAATAACATAAGTTACTATAGAATGAAATTATGTTACAAATGGAATCGACAAAACGCAAGTCATTTACGAATCATATGTTGGGCAAATCGAAGATTCCATTTATGTAAATGTTAGAAATGGCTAGATATCAAGCGACACTTACTGGAGTAAAATTTCGGAGCTTGAGCTACGCATTTGGAGTTTTTGACGAGGCTGGACGCCCGACCAGCAATAAATCGGCCAAGAGCTGAATTCACCATATTTGTGCCTTTCCGGAATGTTCTGAATTGAAGCGAGAATTAAAATGTGCGTGTCTTCGCCGGCGTCTTTATCCAGTCTGTTTTGCCGATCACATGTAGATACGTAGAGACTAGAGACACTCATTCGCTGATTCGCTTTCGTAGCTGGCACTCACATTGGCGCTACTTTGATAAAGCAAATTATGGTGCATTCACAATTTCACAATGAGCCTTTAGGTAACTTGTTGCTTATTGTAATCATATCCTTTTTTTTATTATAAAATTGTGCATTTTCAAAATTGTGATATTTGTACATTATTTTAAAAAAAATCATGTATAATAATGTACTGTAAAAAAGAAATTGAAAACATTTGCGATCAAATTATTAATATATATGGCAAAATATTTATGGAAGTTTAAGCTATTTTATTTAGAATTTATGTTATTAATCAAAATAGGTATAACAACATTAACACTTTCTAACAGTTTTGCATTTAATAATTTACTCTACTTTTTAAATATAGATACGATTGAACGGTGCAGGCATATGCAATTTGGATAAACGAAGATATTTGAATTTAGTTGATTAAAGTATAAGTAATGTATTGTCGAAATTATAATAATTGGAGCGAGATACCACGTATGTACTATAGAAATTTATGTTGCATGCTTTGTAATAAGAACCGATAGTTTGGGAAACCCGTTGGACGAGACGTCTAAGTGCTATAAAACTTGAATTTATTGCGGGTGGAAATTTACGAAGTCGGAAAGTTGGAATATGCGGACACCATTGTTATATTAACACCAATCAAAAAAGGGTGCTGGGGCCTTGGCAGGGTAGTCCTCCCCCGCCGCGCCGTCACTGCGTGGAGTGGGGGACGTAGGGGTATTGTAGTTAGTAATAGTGCCGTAATTGCGCTGCGGCGCGCATGCGCACGCAACACCGGATAAGGGCTGGCTCTGACTTACCGAGATGGAGCACATATGTCTTCACTCAGCTCAGAGATAGCGCAGTGTGCAAGAAGCAGCCTTGTGGATCGCTAGAGTTCTCCTCTTGACTTCTCATAGTTCTCAATTTCTCATATCTGCGGAAAATTGAGATTGGACTGGACTTACTAAGTTTATGTGAGTATTTTTATCTAATTTTACCAAACTGTGCTGTGTTAATAATATTGGCTTTAGCGTTGTGGAAAATTGATTGAATTTATTTACACAACGCTATTTAAAGTGAGAATATTACCGGTTGACGATTTCCGGTTGAATCTTATAACCTAAACAGTGTGAAAGCGTCTATTTTTGCGACCTTGATGCCTATACAATTTTTAGATAATAAACTGAGTAAATAGGCAACGGACCATCCTGTAACTTTCGGGCATACGTAAATTTCGGTAAAAATTAACATTTTGGTCTTTGTTTTGGATTTTTGGAGTAACCTTCAAACGATGCTTGAGCGTCGTTGTTTCCTCATTTCAAGCATTTCTCATCTGAAAACGTAAAAAAACGCTGTTGCGCAAGAAAAACGTATTTACACTTAAGCAGTGTTAATGCATGTTATAATAATGAATTAAAACATTGTACATGTCATCAAAACATTGCATTTACTTTTTCAATGTATATATTTATTAATAAGCATATCATTTTTTAAATATGTAAGTGCATTTTAACATAAACTTTTTTTGTTTGCAGGAAAACTTCACTTCATTAAGTCAAAATTAATTGTAAGTGTTTACTTACAATTATCTATACAAAGGAAAGTCAGTTAAACTTTGAAAGTTAAACTACAATGGCTACCAAAATGGAGATGAGTTTAGATGATATTATTAAACAAAACAAGAGCAAAAACAAAGGTGGTAACAAATCTGGTGGCCGTCGAGGAGGTGTCAGTAGTGGAGGCAAATCTGGGGGCTCCCCTAAAAGAGCTCCAGTTAAAAGCAACCGTAAACCTGGTGGAGGTGTAATCCGCAATCGCAGTCGTGGAGCAATTTCCCGCAACACCGGATCTAATTTTACGTCCAGATTTTCACTTCCAAGTCACAAAAGAGAAGCTTTCCTTGGCTCTAACAGTAATTCTTCACGCAGATTTAACTCCAATACAGGAGCCACAGTACTTATTGTATCAAATTTGGATTTTGGTGTAACAAATTCTGACATTGTGGAGTTATTCAGCGAATTTGGACCCCTTAAATCAGCAGGAGTACACTACGATAGGTCTGGACGCTCTCTAGGTTCGGCTGACCTTATTTTCGAGAGGAGAGCAGATGCAATTAAGGTAAATTTTAAAATAAATTATACAACATATTTCAAAATTTTATTTATTACATTTTATTATTGTCATAACAATAATAGAATTTTAATTTACAAATTTACAATTCTTAATTTTAACTGCCTTCTTTTAGGCAATGAAGCAATACAATGGAGTACCTTTAGATGGTCGAGAAATGAATATTCAGCTAGCCACTTCAGAAATCCCTAGCATGAATACAGTCCGCAATTCAAGGCTGGGCAGTAGCAACAACACTGCAAAATCTAACAAAGGTTCAACAAATCGCAACAATCGTGGATCACGTAGTACTGGACCTAACAAGAATCGTGGAACGACAAAGCGAGGCGCTAAACCTGGTGGTGGACCTAGAAATAAAAAACCAGCACCACCGACGGCTGAAGAACTTGATGCTCAACTCGAAGAATACGTTAAAAGCAAAGTCACTAACTCTGAGGGTGCATAATTAATTTTTTAACCCTTTATGTAGTAGTGTTCAACTATGCATTTTCTTGCATAGTGATTGTCAGAATCGATCATTGAAACTTATGTGACTGTATCAGTTTTTAAAAGAAATAGTAGTGAGTCTTAATTAATCATGCTATAAAGTGCAAACTATTTCTTGTATCCATATAATTAGAATTAGTGAGTTATTGGATGCACTTGAAAAAAGTAAAATTTGTTTTAATACCTTTTTAGAAAAAGTTAATTGGTGATCTTAGGCACTTTAAATAAAAAATTGTAAATTAATTTTAATGTATACGTATTTCCATTTTTCAGAAAAGTTGGAAACATGTATAAATTCTTGTAAAGATCACCCATACTTTTTTCGTAAACCGAAGAAAAGTTGATACAGCCCCATACTTATTTTATACGTCACAAAAAAAATATTAGAATATTGAATTTAACAATCACTAAATGAAAAGAAATTTTGTTTTAAGTCGCTAATTTAATAAGTAAGCTTAAAAAAGCGATTTCATATTTTCTTTCTATGAACAACATTGAATCGTAAATAGTTACTGTGTTTCGTTGATATGTACACGATTCAGCGATTGCCATTCCTTCTGTGTAATTTCATATTCATTGTTAAAAAAACATTTCCTGTAAAAGACGCTCGGTATGACTTTAAATGTATCAGTAAAATGTAATACGACCCTAGAAAACATGTAAGATCAACAGTAAACAAATTATTATTTAAAGATAAAATAAAAGTAATTTTTAATTCAAATTTTTTGTCTTATATAGATTTTCATATTACCGTATACGCCAATTGCCTAATCACAAGATTATTATTTTTGCCAAACTTATAATTGTCTACTGCAAATTTAAATTTTTTAAATTTTATGAATTAAGATTTTCAACAAACGCAATTATAAAATAAATTCATTAATTCAAGTTCAAGTTCGCGAAAGCTATAATACGTATGTATATATATACATATGCATACATAGTGCAGAATTGTATAGTAACGTGCCATCTGGCGGTTTCAGAAAGATTTCTTTACTAAAGAGAAGAAACTGTTATAAGGTTAACTGAGTCTTGAGATAATAAAGAGGAAAGAGCGAATAGCAAATGCAGTTTTTCACATCTCTTATATTCTTTTTGAGGTTCGAGCATTACTTTCGCCGGTCTTTTAATTAACCTAAGTAAAATATTCAGTTCTTATGCAAAGGCTAAAGATATTTGTCTTTTACTACAAAATGAGGTTACAAATAAATAAAAACTGATGTATATCTTTGAATAATGGAGTAATTATTAGATGATTAAAACTTCAAAAGTTAAAGTAAAATTTACAAAATGTCAATGAGTTTGAGATCATCTCTATGGAGGGCAAAAGCCTCTCTTTCCATGCAAGCTCGAGTGCTCTTTAGGCTGTATTCATCTCAACGGGAGAAACCAGCAGAAAAAAGATACACTGACACTATTTTACTACCAAAAACCAATTTTCCACCTAGATTTAGTAGTATTAAAAGAATTGAAATGGATCAGTATTTGCAAGATGTAAGTACTATACAGAGTATTCTAAAGTACTGATATTTTATTTAGTACTTTGAGAAAAATTTCTTGGCGTTTTGTATCAGTAAATTGTCTATTAAAATAAATTTATTTACAAATTTCTTAATAGCAAAAGGACAATTTTTTTTTTATTTTAGAAATGCGGATTTCCTGAGTTATACCATTGGCAAAGAACAAATTTAGAAGGACCTGATTTTGTTCTTCACGATGGACCACCATATGCTAATGGAGAACTGCACATGGGACATACAATTAATAAAGTTGGTTGTATATTATAAATGTACTATAATGGTTACATTTGAGTATTTTTTTACTGAAATTTATAATTGTTTAATTGTAGATATTAAAAGACATCACTATTAGAAGTAAAGTTATAAAAAGCCAAAGAGTACATTACGTTCCTGGTTGGGACTGCCATGGCTTACCTATTGAATTAAAGGCTCTAAGTACCGGTAAAAAGAAGGTTGCAGACTTAAGTCCTCTTCAAATTCGTAGTCAAGGTTTTCTTTTAATTTTAAAATTATAATTGAACAAAATCTTTAGAAATTAGTCAGTTCAACTTTAATTGCATTTTTAGCACGGAAATTTGCTGAAGAAGCAGTTGCCACACAGAAGCAAGCTTTTGCATCTTGGGGAGTAATGGCTGATTGGAAAGATGGCTGTTATTTTACAAATTGTACTTCATATGTAAAAAACCAATTACATCAGTTTTTAAAGATGTATGAAAAGAATTTAGTCTATAGAGACTTTAAACCTGTTTATTGGTCCCCATCTTCAAGGTATAAGTCAATGATTTAATGAAAAAACTAATTTGGTAAAGGATAATTTTATTACCATTTTAGAACTGCATTAGCAGAAGCTGAGTTAGAATATAATCAGAATCACCAAAGTAAATGTGCTACTGTTCGATTGCAAGTAACAGAGCTGCCATCAAAACTAGCTGCTTTTAAAGAAAAATCTATTTATGGTCTTACTTGGACAACAACACCCTGGACTTTAGTAGCAAATCAAGCTCTGGCATACTCAAATGAGGCTAATTATTGTTTAGCAGAGGATAGTGAAAAGAATTTGTATATAGTTGCTGAGGAGTTATTAGAAAAAACTATTGAAAAAATTGGACAGCTTAGTGTTGTCACTACTTTCAAAGGTTTGTTTAGTCCTTTTACATTTTTGCTCTTATAAAAAATGAATTATTTTTTTTATTAATACTTAGAAACACTTAAAATTATTCACAGGAGCTGATCTTAATGGAGCAAAATATGCACACCCCATAACTGGAATACATTTGCCATTTTTACCAGGTAGTCATGTAAATACTGTAGAAGGAACTGGTTTAGTTCACACTGCTCCAGCTCATGGCCAAGAAGATTTTCTTGTTGCGTTACAAAATGATATAAAAATTGTATGTCCAAGCAAATTATTACTTTAGTAGAAATTTTATAATTTTTATTATTCTTTTATTACCACAGTTATCATTGGTTGACGAGGAAGGAAAATATACTGCTGTGGCTGGACCCGATTTTCATGGATTGAAAGTTTTAGAGGAAGGAACAGAAGCTGCACTTTCAAAAATTGATAAAAATGTTCTTCATACAGAAACAGTTACTCATAGCTATCCCTATGATTGGAGAACAAAAAAGCCTGTAATTGTTCGTGCAAGTTATCAGTGGTTTATTGATACAAATTCAATCAAAGATAAGGCAATGGTATGAAATGTATTATAAAATATTGTACTTAGCTTTTTCAAGTTAAAAATTTTCTTATTTACATATCACTTGATTGTACAATATTTTTATTTAAAATAGAAAGCTTTAGAAAATGTCAGAATATATCCTGAGCACAATAAAACATCTTGGAGAAATGCTTTAGAGGCACAACTAAAACAGAGACCTTACTGGTGCATTTCTCGTCAAAGAGTTTGGGGTACACCAATACCAGTATTGTATTATAAAGGCACAGAAGAAGTCTTTATTAATCAGTAAGCTTTTATTTAATGAACAATACTATTTTTCCGTAGAATTTAATTAAAAATTGTTTCTTATTATATTCTAGGCAGTGGATAGAAAGATTGTGTAAAATGGTAGACAAGCATGGAGGTGACTATTGGTGGGAGTTGCCAGTAGAAAAACTTTTAGGAAGGAAGCTTCTAGCAGAATTAAATCTTACTGGCTCAGAGTTGGAAAAAGGACAAGTAATATTCTTACTATAATAAGGAACTCGCATGAAAAATTCCATTATATCCATCTGATAAAATATTGAAAATATTGAAAACGAAGCTACAGCAAGCAAGTGACAATGCTATAACTTTGTGATGTCACCAATGAGTAGTATATCTATATCAACATGCATCGCGACGTCACACGATGTCTTCGTTAATAATCATTGTATTGGAAAAAGAAAAAATTCGAATAGATTAATTTTCAATGTTCTATTAGACAGATATTTTGGAATTTTTCATGCAAGTTCTCTGTTGCTCATAATTTTAAATTTATGTACTTACTATTACTTCTTTAAATACTTTTGCCTTAGGATATTATGGACATTTGGTTTGATAGTGGAATTTCATGGTCAGCAGTATTACCCGATCACAAAGCAGATCTGTATTTGGAAGGAATGGACCAATTCAATGGTTGGTTCCAATCTTCTCTACTTACATCAGTAGCTTTGCAAGATTGTGCTCCTTACAAGTATGTAAGATATTAGTACATTATTATAAAATGAAAGCAACATAGAAAAAGAAATCATTATTAATAATTATCTTATTATTAATTATTAATAATATATCTTTTAGAGATTTATTTGTGCATGGTTTTGCTGTAGATGAAAAAAATAATAAAATGTCAAAATCTCTTGGAAATGTTGTGAATCCCGAAGAAATTACAAAAGGAGGAAAAGACTTGAACAAAAAGCCAGCTTACGGTGTTGATGTCTTAAGGTAAGAAAAGTGAAAAACCACCAAGTATATAAAAATAGAAAATGTATAATTACATTTTTTTATTATAGATGGTGGGTAGCTAGTCATGCAACACAGCATACGCTTGTGCCAATGAAACAGACACTTTTGCAAGGAAGTGTAGATACAGTCCACAAGCTCCGTGCAGTTTTCAAATTTCTATTAGGAGCTTTACACAATTACAATGAAAATAAAAATATGACTGTGGAACCTCAATATCATTATTTAGACAGGTACATGCTGCACCAGCTGTACCATTATCATCAGGAGGTAATTTTATTTTTAACTCGAAAATTAATTAAAGAGGAAAAGTATAATTATTTTAAAATTTTGTAGATTCAAACGTTGTATGAAAAGTATCAATATCATAATGTTAGTAAAGTCATTGTTAACTTTATAACCAACGATGTGTCAGCTATTTATTGTCACATGATTAAGGACAGAATTTACTGTGAAAAAGTAGATTCTCCTCACAGATTAGGAGCACTGGATGTAGTAGGTGAAATTTTAGCTGTCACTGTGAGATCTGTTGCTCCTATTCTTCCACATCTAGCAGAGGAAGTATGGCTTCATCACCCTGAAAATTTATGTAAGTTTTTGTATCTAACAATTTTTGAAGAGTTCTCTCTAATTAATCAAGAAAATAAATAATTATTTATTTTAGCATCCGTTCCGCTCTTTCATTCAAAACATAAATTACTTGAAAGTTGGAACAAACCGGAGATTAAAAAAATAATTGAAAAAGGGCTAGAGTTAAAAGCAAACATAAATAAAATATCAAATAAAAATACTTGGCTTCTCAAAGTATTTGTTAAAGTTAACTCCAGTGATTACGAATTATTAACGGTTAGTTAATCAATAACACATTTTAAAAGCCTTTACCATTTTATTAATTTAATATTTGTCATCATACTATTGCAGAAATTGCAATCAACTGAAACATCTTCGAATTCAGAACTTTGTGATATCTGCCAAGTTTCTTCAATAACACTTGTAAAAGATGACTTATCCGAAAGTTTAAGCGTCACTTTAGAAGATGTAAAAGAGCAGCTTTGTAAAAGGTGCCGTAGACATCCAGAACCTATGATTGAGGAACTTTGTGATCGCTGTACTGAGGTTTTGACTGACGCGTAATTCTGCGGAGAAATGGCTGAGATTGTGCACACAGACTCACGTGAAACGATTTTATGTACTTTTTTTTATAAAAGACAAAGGTGATTCAGATACGTAATCAATCGTTCACTGTGGATTTAAACCTTATTTTTAACTTGTAAACGTCTATACTGGTATGTAAAAAGTGTAAATAATGTAATAAATGCATTTCTTTTATTGAGATTTAAAAAGTAACTTTATTTATTTAAATATCTAGTAAGTACTCGAAAGTAAGTACTTAATATTTTCTTCAAATTTATTTACATTTTCAGCGAATTTAAATGTAGGAATTAAAATTAAAATCTACACACTTGCGATTGATTATTAAGAGAGAGATAATAACAATTAAAACAATAAATAACAATGTTAAGATTTTTTTCAATAATTTAAATGAAGACATAGTGTTCCACACATTTTGTTCACACTTTATCCACGAATTGCTAATTTTTGGTCAATCACCGTAGCCAATTTCTTTACGTTTACATTGCCGTTTTCAATTTGACTCTCTTCTTCTTTGGTTTCTTCTTGTGGAGGTGCTTGCTTATCTTCTGGTAATATCTCGTTTTGTCCGTTTTCCTGCAAGAATAAATAATTGTTTACACTAATTAATAGTACATTTTTTATTAGCAAATTATAATATTGATAATAGAATTATTTAAAAATTATTTAAACATTTCTTTAATCACTAATGCGTTTTTATGATATTTTGTATGCTAACTTTACAATACGTACGTTTGTATTACGTAAATTGAAAAATAAAGTTTTATATTCATATTCGTACATATCTTATCTCACGTCGCAGATCTCATTGGATATCTCATGATACGAAGTAAATATAAAAATATCATAATATAAAAGAAAATATTAATTAGACGATGTGAAGTTATTCAGCAAATGTTAACTTAGCATCTAGTCAGTCCGCTAAAGAAAATTCGCTTATCTTTAAAACAGAAAAAAGTATGACGTTAATTGTAAAATACACAGAAATACACTTCGGTAGTGACTATTCCGTCTTTTACAAAACATTATTTGATTTATTTATAATGATTAAACAAATTTTCTTCACGATTATTTATTATTCGCCTAAGATTTTTCATTGAATTCGATACTGAATCTTATAAAAAGAAGAAAAGTCCGCGACATACGCTCTCCGAGGGATCGTTCCGTTTCTTAAGGTTGGACCTCTTGAGGGTGGCGACGAGCTCGTTCTGCAGGCGGTGGCCGATGGGCCCGTCCTCGCTGTCGACGGACGGCGGCGGCTCGTCGCTGCTCGCCTTGGAGCTCGCCCGCGAGTTCCGCCGCTGCGGCAGGAACTCGAGGCGCATGGGAGTCTTGGGCTCGCCCTCGTACGCCGCGATGGTCAGGGCTACTTTTCCAGAGTGCCTCAGTTGATCCGGCTCCAAGGAGATTGATCTGCACATTGTCGCAAACAAATTTCATTTAATAATTATGAAGAGGCTAAGGTGTATGGTTTATTTGGCGATTGCAACGTGGATACAGTTAGAAAAACTATAAATAGTCTCGTGTGCTTTGATAGTTATTAAAGTTGTACTGGGCTTATCTTATTTTGTGTAACTGATGTAAACACGTAAGTTAAACAAGTTCGATTTGTTTATGGTAGGATTTGATCTAATTAGGAGAGTAACTTAGAGGTATAATAAGATAATCTCCTAGTTATAAATAATAATTAAAAAGTCAGTATTTTTTAAGTCAAATTATATGCATGGATTTGTATTATTTTTAAAATTGATACATTTATGTTTAAACTTTTGTCAAAACTTCTAAAGTGTATATAAGTTTAATTGGAGAGTTTCGATGATCAATATAGATATGAGAATATCGCAGAAAAAGTGACAAAAACGGTAAGAGGTATCCGCATTTCATACTAGAAAAAAGATAAGATACGTTTCTTCGACTAACGCACTGAAATTGAAAAGGTCCAATTGAAAAGAAAGGAAAAATTACCTTTTCTCGAATTTCGGCGGACGTGCGGGCTTATCAGTCACCGGTCCATTTTTCGACGCAGGCTCGCAATTGTTGTTCAGGGAAGGTGGACACGTCGGCTTTTCAATGACCTCCACTGTCGACCCATCTTCCCCGTTTTCTCCGTTCACAATCGTCAACGGAGGAGGTTTGCTCTTCAGCTTTTGAGGAACTGGCCGGTCTTTGAGTATCGACTGAATCGGCGCACTGGGGGTATTCGCCGCCGAAAATAGACCATTCGTGGCTATTTTCTTAATCACCCTTTTCTCCTCCTGGAATATCCAATTGTAATGTTGAATAATGGGCGATTGCGCAGCTAGTATTATTCGTTACGTGCGTTAATTTATTGCCAAAAATACAGTGCTCACATTTACTGAAGATACATATAAAGATTACGAAATGTATAGCCATTTACTACTTTAATTTGTTGCAAAGTAAAAATAAATAGATCCACTCGGCTTCTTATAGAATGCGCCAAAATTAAAAAAAAAATGACTACACATGTTAATTATTTTCTATAGGTACGTCGTTTACCGATCAATTTACCGTGTAGCATGCTAAAATTACGCGCGTATGCGTCACTTACAATTTTTTACAAACATTTTCTCCGCAAGCATTTGTTTTTTTAATTGCTTCGGTGTACTTTATCAGTCTATGTTATCAGCCAGATACCAAGCACATAATTACCAGAAAAAATAACATTAAAATAAAAGGCGTATAGGAATCGTTATCTCGCAATACTCACGCTATAGGAACCGATGGAAAAAAGAACATGCTTCTTTTTCGTCGTCCCATTTACTTGATCCATTGTATTTTTCTTTTAATGATAACGCACTCTCAGTTTTTCTCCACTTCTTGTTTACATTGCCTTGTAACCGTTAATTTTTTTTCCTCTCCCCTTTATTTTCTGAAACACACGCGTTAAACGTGTCCATTACATTACACTTTACTTCTTTTACCGAGAGCATCATCGCCGCGGCGTGATTTATATAATTTTTTTTTCCAACTATTCCCGCTTAATCGCGCCCACAGCTTTTAAATCTTCTTGCGTCACTTTAAAGCGCGCACTTACATAATTGCCGAAGGAATAAAACTAAAACGTATGAATTTCAAATTTTATTCGCGTAAAATGTAACTTAATCTCTTTAACTCGAACTCTTCAGTTTTAGCTTAAAATTTTTAATTACTAAAAAAAAAATTCCGCGACGAAGCACATGCTTTGCTCGAAAGAGACGAAAGAACAGTGTCGGCGTCGCGCGATAGGATGTACCGCGGAGTTCCGCTGCTCTCGAAGGAACTGCGCGCGGATCCTGGGAAAAAAGAGGCGCCGCCGCAACAATGCCCGAGAGAGAAGGAAAAGAAGAAGGATGCGTCGTTACGTAAACTCTATTAATTTCGCGGCCGTATGTCACTGGGCTTGGCGATGAGAGCGCGAGCCGGGAAAAAAAATATGTGTATCGGTATTACATTTTTCAGCATTCTATCTTTTTCGCCTCGCTTCGAATTCGGTGCGAGTGGATATATGCGCTTCTTTTCAATATTATCTCTGTTTTGCATCGAAAAAAAATAGGCAAGGTTTCGAGGAAGTTCCCGCGAGTACATAACGTTTGTTATGATGTTTAAAATGCAGGTACCGTTGAAAAGAGGAGTATGAGTAATTATTCGTTTTAACTTTTTTTTTTCTTTTTATGTTGCGATTTATGTGCTTTTTATGAGACTAAATTGAGCAATAAATAGTAAAAAAAAGAATTGAAAAATTGGAGAATTATATACTGTTGGTTTGAATTGGCAGTTTGATATTTACAGTTTCTTCAAATTTACTTTTGAAATTTTATGAAAATTTATTGTAAACTTATAGAAGGAAATATTTTATTAAACTGCACACGTAATTTTTCCTCCTCATTTCTACTTAAGTGAAAAAATTCTATGACATCACAATGCAAGAATCATCAAGTTTATCTTACAATCATAATAAGACTTTTTCTTGATTTATTGCGTAAGTACAAAGTGTTTCAGACAAAAAAGTTATCTATTAAAAAATGTAACTTAATCTTTAACAAACAATGCAATCATCATCAGCGCGTCCACTTAACCGAATTAAATAAAATTTTATACAAAGAATTTTGAGTACAAAGCGAAAATTGACTGCTTAGATGTGCGAAGAGATTCGTCCGATTGACCATCGACAGCGCGTTAATTGCTATTTCATAAGAGGTAACCGTTTAGCAGATAAATTTTGTATAAGCCTTGCTAAATTTTCTGTAATTTCAACTTAAAGTGAGTAACGATTAATCAGCAATTTAAAGTCAAATTACGTGGGATCGATGTAATTTATTGGTAAATTTCAGTTCCACTCGCTCTTATCACTTTGATTAGGTTTTAAACGGGCATTCGATTATTGCTGAATAAAATTTTATCAATACAATCATTTTCTTCGCCGATATTTCGTCATATGAAGTAAATAGGCGTGATGTAGTGTCACATGTCCTATTGTTCAAATTTTTAAAGTTTAAACTAAACAAGTATGTAGTTTACACTTTACTTATTACACTTTGAATTAAGTAATTTTAAATTATGTTTCGTTACTCTATTTTCACTAAACGAATAATCAATCAAATAAATAAGTAAGAGAGTAAATAAACAAATAAATTTGAAAAGTAAACAACAACTACGAAGCAACACAACAAACGCGCGCTCTTGGTAAAAAAATAGCGAACAAAAATTTGTCGTACGCTTGTCGATTATTACACAATAAATAAAATTACTGCACCTGAGGAGCTCGCACACGAAACAACAAACAACTGGCGCTAAAGTGACTGGACGAAAATCCCCAAAGCAATTATCGCGGCGGTTTGTATTTACTAAATATCTCCCCACGCCCAGCCGACAGGGACAATTAACGCGCACGTGAACGCGCACAGCCGTGATAATCCGTCCTCGCGCGCTGCGAGGCGGCACCTCTTTTTTTTTCTCTCGCTACGATCGTTCTTTCTTCCCCGCGGCAACGAAAGCCGGCAATTTCCGCGGCTCGAGATCGCCGCGCGCGCGCGGACACTTTTTTTTTATCGCGATTCGCGCTCGCAGATAAGCGACGGAGGAAGGCGCACTCGCGACAATCTGGCGGCGGCGGGCCAACACAATCGCGCGGCGGCCGCGTAAAAATAGACTGGCCGACGTTTACTTCACAGGGCCTGCGGCCGAACGGCGGGAGCCGGTTTTTCCGAGGAGGAGGATCGCCGACCTGTTGCACAGCGGCGAGGCTCGGCTTTTCACGGCCGCGGCGGCAAGTGCTGACGGGGACGTGCGCGCCGCGCAACTGTCCTTATCTAGCGCGGCGCGCGCGCGGCAGGTGCGCCGATAAGAGCTCAGCGCCGCCGCCGTGGCGGGGAAGCTCCTTACCTTCCCTCTCCGCGGCTTTGCTAGCGCGCGGCGCGACGCGGATTACCGAGTGACGAGAGGTTGCTCGCGGCGAGAGACGGCGTCGATTGGGATTTCGTCGGGGTGGGACTGAAAGTTTGGAGATGCGGTGTGGCCGTAACCGAGCGGTATGTAGGGTAACCGGTTTTTCGAAATTTTCATCGGGTGAGAATTGAATTGGAAATTGGGCGCATGGTTCCGTTGGTGATAATCGTTAAATTGTGGTCATTTGGAGGAAAATACTTTCGGTCGGAAGACATTCATGCGCAATAAAAAGAGTAAATAGCACGCCGGTGTCTAGACTGTATCTTCGACATATGATTTTCACGAGAGATGCAATGTGTGTCGGAGCGCATATTTATTTATTTATGTTTACTTAAACTTTGAGTAGCTATATCTTTAAAAGTTTTTGACGTAAGAGGAAATATATGCGATAAAGGGTCTGTTTGTTTAATTATTATTTTACTTGCTCTTTAAATTAATTATTTTTAATCTATATTTAAATGCAAAGATACACTTTTTGTAAGTCTTGAAATAATAATAAATTTATTATCATTATAAATATATAATTTTCTTATAGAAGTTTATTTTTACAGCAAATATATCTTAATAACTGAATGTTTAAAATCCAAACTGTTAATTTCTAATAACTTTTTGTTGACCATGGCCTGTAATGCGCTTATGGTGCAAGAGGGTACTTATTATTTGAAATGGTTAATGAGTTAAGATTTTCAGTAATAGTATAAAAATTCATATATCTATAGAAGAAACCAATTAAGAAATGAATGACGAGTCAGACTAATTAAAAACTCATTTGATGTTTTCATAAGGTAAATAAAAATAGAAACATAAAAACCAGCAAAAGATTGCATTATTTGTTTGTCTCACATACCTTGCATGCTTTGATTTAGAAGAGTTTATCCAGATATAAATTTCCAATTAAGATTAAATTTCTTACGTAGATCCACGTTGACGAGATTTGAAAATTTTGATCTCGAATGCTAAGTTTATAAATTCGATTACATTTCAATACATTTTTATATATGACGGATTATTAATTAATCAGCGAATTCGAAAATCAATGTACGAAACGCTCGTGCTGCATGAAGGATTCAAGGGCAAGTACTTGTATGTGTCGTACGTATATGATTCTTCGAATTTCTGTCTTGTCACTTTCATAAGCGAAAAGCATGCAGATATTTGTTGCGTGCATTTGTACACGCCTACGGGGAGCTATCGGAAAATCTCAAGTAGCTATATAAAGTTTGAACAGATTTTCGCGCTGATTTCAGATTATTCCGAATCTCATATAGGTACGTTTTATCGCACAATCGCGAACTCTTATGATTCTTATGAACCTACTCTATTTTTTCTCTACTATCATAGTAATTTTTTATAAAATTAAACTTGTTAATTTGATTGTTACATTGATATTGATATATAGGTTTAAATTTTTTATCGAATAATCTTTTGGACCTGACGATTCGTGTTTATTAAAGTGAAACTAGAAAAAATTATTAAGATTTAGTTTTATTTACTTGCCTCAGTAGTTACTGCGCTTTACATCAATATAAAGGAAAAACTGGCTACGATGTTATGGAAAAGAGCTATTGAACAAGTTGTATTCACGAATGAATTGAGTTAGGTCTACATATTATCTGATAAAATCAATTTTATCTGCTACTGATAAAATAATATTGGTTTGTGGGGAAAACAATAAATATTTGTCACGTAACTCGTACTACTGGCCTAAAAAATAACAAAGTTGATTAAAAAATTTAATTACATTTTCAGTCATTATTAAAGACGTTAAGCCTAAATTGATTTCCTTTAAACATATTCATTTTGAATTTATTAGAATAAACATTGATCTATAAGCTATGAAGATTATTTTATAAGTTGTATACTAATTGTACTTATACCGCAGAAACATAAATGCTTAACTATATAAATATCTGAATAGATGAACTGAAGTTACTATTTTTTAATAAAGTTTGTCCGCAAATAAAGTGATCAATTTCTATTGCATTTTATAAGTACATACAAATGTGCATGAATTTTTTTTAATACAGAATTTGGATTTGTGGATATTAAATTTAATTTAATTCAAATTGTTTTGAAAAATACATTAATATGAGGCCTAAATGTAAAAAATTTATAGTAAATGATGATACGCCATATCGGAAAGCGGTGCGGTATGATAGTAAGTTGCAAATAATAAATAAAATTCAAGAAAAGATTCAGGTTGCAAAATGAAGGAATATTTAAGTAGTGCTTAATGGATTTATTTCCGTCTGCAACATTGGAGTCGGAGTCGAGTCCCGTTTACAGGGTTATAATAATGTATGTGAGCGTGCTTCAATACATCTGTTATCTGCGGTTACAAATTCTACATTTAGATAACTTCGTCTTTCTTTAATACGTGATGAACATAGCTGCGCTCGCCATCGAGAGCTACCTCCCGATATGCAATTAATTAATAATAAATTCCCTTACATATAAAAGGTCGAAGATACGTTAATAAATAATATCAAAAGACGCGTGTATGTATAAAGTATATATAATACATTGGGGAATAAGTATATAATGTATAAAAAGTGCCTTTTTTCTTGTCTAAATATCGACGCCCATTTGACTCACGTCCACCGGTCAAATGCGGCTTCGAGAGCTTAACTTTATACGTAAAAAAATGTACAATACTTCGTATCAAACGTAAAAACTACATACTTTCACTCGTTTTCTCATTCGCGCGCTTTTTTTTCTAATTTTTTTGTATTTTATTTTCATCATTTTTCTTTTTTCACAAATTTCTTTTTTTTAATCTTTTATTTCCTTAAAAAGTTTCACAGTTTTAAGGAAGCACTTGAATTATTAACGAGTAGCTGGTTGATGTTCCTTGCCGCATAAAGAAAAAGGAAAGCTTTACAAATAATCGACGCATTACAAAAAACTTATGATTTTACGTATTATATCTTCCTTTATTGGCATATTATTTTTGACTTTGATCACTTATAAATCGTTTTCTCACCGATTGAGTTTTTACAATTAAATTCGCTGATTATGTACTAAATCTTACACTTTTCTCAAAAATCGAATTACAATAAATTGATTATTTCTAATAAAAAAAATTGCACTTTGCTTTTTTAACAGTGTAGGTTATTTAAATACCACACCAAACTTTAATCCACCGGTCCTTACCCCAATAAAACCCGAATATATAATTATTATCAATTCAAGAAATGATTTAAAAAGGTCCGTATGGCAGTGTAAAGGGATACGACTACATTACAAAAAATTCTAAAAAAATTTCAAACCGCTATAAAATCGGGTACAAACGCATCGGCTCAATCGGTAAACAACGAAAAAATCGCACGGTCGCAATTTTAAGTACAATGACGAGGAGTATCGTTCGCTTGTAAAATTTAGCATTCTACCGAAATCCCCCATCATGTGTCACGAGGTGCGTCCTTCTTTTTCTTTAAAGCTCGTCGGCTAAGTATGCCATATTCCATATTCTACAGATAAACCTACAGATATATTACACTCGAGCGCTATTTATAATTTTACTCTTACAATATCTATGTAAATACTGCAATAACAATCGGATCTGCTCTTTTCCCTCGTCGATAAATCGTCATTTGGAAAACAGTTTCTAAGTGTTACGTTTTGTTTCTTCTTTTCATTTAGCTTCGTCCTACAAGCTTCCACGGCGCCGCGGCGTGGAAAACGACGAGCGAAGCGCGAGGAGAGAGAAAGAGGGAGAGTGGCAATGCGATTATCGGTTGGCGGGGATGCTGCTGTCCGGATTCACCCGGATGGTCACCTTGTTGCTCAGGGACGTCGCCAACTTGTCGATGCTGCCGTTGCTGGGCGAGCCGCCGGCTACCTGGCCGTTCTCCTGGCTCGCCTTCTCGATGCTCTCGTCCGTTGCGCTTGGCATTTCGTTGTCCTTCGAACAGAAAGATATATTTCAGAAAGGAAATAGTTTTATTCAATTAACTATAGTTTTTAGAAGTAGAAGAACTGCAGTCCTTTAGATTGTCTAGAAGATGGTAAAACCATTCTGTAGGTCTATTCTTATTTACCGTGCTTATAGCATATAGAGTGAAATAGAATAAGAAAGTCTAATTGGTAGTTTTAAATAGAATTAAATTTATAAAAATATCTAGTATTTTTATATAAAAATTAACCTTTATTCACTCCTACATAATCTGTTGAAATTTTCATTCACTTGATTAGCGAAATGAAAGCAACGATCTTTTTTAATCAAATTACCTTGTCATTGAAGAATAGTATTTCATGTAGATTGCCAGTTGCAAAATGGCATTTTTTAAATACTTACCTACATCATTACCTACTTTAGTAGGTTTATTAGCAGGCTACGTACCTGACGAATCATTTGATCATTGTTTCTGATATATATATATATTTTTTTTTCTGATAAAATGCATTTTCTTACAAATCCTATAATTATTAAATTAATAACTAAACTAAAGGTAACTAAGGCAAATTAAAGGAAAGGAAAGAAAAGAAAAATTAACAACTAATAATGTAAACTAAATCTAACCAGTATCTAACACGCTAAATCCCTTAGAACTACTAAGTTTTTTTCGTCATTTATATATCTGTGAAATTAATATCCGTTAATTTAAATGTTAGTTATTTTACTTAACTTTAATTGCAATATCTTATTGTTAATAAACTGTATGCATCTTAAATGAGTTAGTTACTTTAAATGCAGATAACATCTAAAATGTTAAAAGGGTAGTTAGAAGGCGGTCTTACCTGACCTTGTCTGCTTCTACTTTGACGTTTCTTAAATTGCTTATTTAAATTCCTTATAAATGTATTTATTAAAATTATCTAGTTATAGAAATGAAATACTGTCATTTTTACTACGTGTTGCTCATGCTTATAAGATCTAATAACTTTTTTTATTAAGTTTTTGATTGCGTCTTGCTATGCCTGACTGTATCTACTTAATTGTATTCCAGCGGAGAAGTAGTTATAGCCTTATTCTAAAATCCCGTGTGCATGTTTAAGTAAAAATAGCATCAAGCAAATAATATTCATTTGCATTTAAACAATATAGTGATATAATATTCAACCGTTTATTAATAGGTACTTTTATTTTGCAGGAATTGAAATTAAAAAAATTCATAACAACCCTCTACAGTATGGTATAAAAAAGATGTAACTTGCATTTATCCACATTTTTTGTAAAATTCTTTATCCGCAATCGTCTACCCTATCATCATTCAAATTATTCTTACACAGCATTCTGGTCATAAATATTACATCAAACAACAACTGTCACGACGATAAAGGAAAAAACATCAGCGCGAAAACGTAAAATTCCATTGGGATTTAGCGTGCGATTCCAAGCTGGCCGACGTGTCGTCGAAACTCACCCCCTCAGTCTTTTTTCTTAAATTAGACCTCTGCAGCGTGGCGGCCAGTTCGTTCTGCAGCCGCGAGGCGACGGCCGCCTCCCCGCGGCTCGGCCTCGCCTCGCCGTTCGCCTGGGCGACGAGGAAGCCGAGCCTGGAGGGCGGCTTCGCGTCCGCCTCGTAAGTGCCGATCCTAATGGCCACCTTGCTCACGGACTTGCCCGGCCCGGTCGCGCAGACCGTCGCCGCCTGCGGCTTGGGCTTGGGCGCCGGCGGCGGCGCCACCGTCGACGCGCCGCCATTTTGTTGTGCGGCCGGTCGCGCGACCGGGGAGGGGGGAAAGTACGTGGGCGGGGGCTTCGGCACCGGCACGCTCGGGGACTCCTTCAATTTGAACGACTCGATGCTCTGCATCTCGACCGCCTCGTCCGTGCTCTTGCCCGGCTTTTTACTAACATTGCTCGACACCGCTGTCGTCGTCGTCGTTCCATTCATGCGCTTTTCCTCTGTCTGCAATACCGGTTAATGTCACCGTCACTTCAGAGAAGGTTTGATTTTTCTTTTTATAAATGGGATGATTGATAGAAGAAATTGTGAGTTGCGATTCAACAGTTGATCACACCGGTTTATGTAAATTTGAGTAATGAGAAAAATCATGCTGATTGAATTTCATGATGATATTTACAAGAATTAATTTAATTGCAAGTAGTAAGAGATATTGTAAAGAATACCGTTTTATTGAGCTACAACTGAAAAATTGATAATATTTACATGATGAAAATCGAAAGAATAGACATGGATAACTCATTTTTTGTCATCGTAAATGATGATTTGTTATGTGTAATGTTGATATAATTGCTATTATTCCCATTCAATATATAATAATTAAGAAGAAAATGTAAGAAAAAGACGAATAATGGTACTCTCAGCTTTCTTTAAGAACAATGCGTAATTCAAAAATAATTACATTTTGAATTACATTAAGGGCAGTATGCATTCTACATACGCATGATAAATGTTAGAAAGAAGTATAGAGATAACTGATTCATAATTCAAAAGACAAAAATGAAAGTGTGACAGATTGACAAGAGCTTTTATCTAGATTAAATTTTAAAGAAATAATAAGCGAGTGGTTATGACAGAAAGAGTAATGTATTATTAGAGTTATGATGCATTAGTTTTTAATTTACTGCAGCGACTTTCACAGCATCAATCTATAGGTTACCTGATTTAATTAGTATTTATACATAGCATATCGATTAGTTGGAACCATCACCGTTTACAGTTAAAAAGGTGGAGATAAACTTTTTAGTTTTTCCAACCCACCTTAAGGCCTTTTGAAATTTGTTTCGAAAATTAATTTATTATACTGATTAATTAGTTAGTCGAAGTTCCTAAACTTTGTAAAAATTAATTGCAAAATAAGCATAACTAATTAAAAATAATATTAATTTATATTATAATAAAATTGCAAAAATAATGTTAACGGAATGTACGGTATAGATTTGTAAGAAAATTTTTAAATTTTGATAGTACAATCGATGAACTATTTACAATAATTTTGAAGTATATGTTAAATTTTTTAAATAATAATAAAGAAATATATGATGTAGTCTTGGAAAACGAATATCTTTGTACTCATCAGTATACTACATAGGTAAACATTTGTTATTTACTACAGTATTAATCAATTAATACTTGCACAAATTTAAATAATAAAAAATATAGTCATCAAAAACCTTCTTCGCCTATCGCAAGAAAACGTATCCGACGGATTTTATATTCCATCCGACCTCTTCTCGAGAAGACAAAGAGTCACGCTTTCAATGACTATATCCTGACGAAATATTTATCATAAAAAAATTGCAAAAAAGATATTCCTCCTCAAGAAACATAAACATCCTATAAACAACGACAGTGTTGCACTCGGGTCCATAAATCGTCGATGAAAGGCTCACCTGTTCGGCGTTCTGTTCCGCCGATTGGTTGCGCTGCTGCGCGTTGCTGAACATCCTCTGGTGGGCGCGCTTGAATTCCTCCATGAGCTGCGGGAGCGCAAAAGAATGGTCAGCACACGGCATTTCGCACCCGCGCACGCGCGCGCGTCGCTGGGTCATTATGGTAAAGCGCGGACTCGCGCGTTCATTGACTTGCTAAAGGCCGCGCGCGCGAGCCGAGCGGCGCCGGCCGAGGGATCGCGAATTTATGCGGCCGATCCGCGCGTGACCGGCCAGCCTCGCTCTCCGCGGCCGTTTCCGCCGAGCCGCGGCCTTTTTCGGATCCCCGCGGAATTCGCTGCTAAATTAGCCCGGACTTTCCGATGACCGATAAGTCTCCCGGTTATAGCGATTAGGGAGCGCTCGAGTGTTACTCGCGGTTATTGTTTCGTGTACGGGGGGAGCTGGATTATTCGCTAATTAATTAGATTGGCTGAGGTACTGTGTGGGCTCGTTTTATGGTCGCGTGTATTCGTGTGCTTATTACAGTTTTAAAAAATTCGCTGGACTTTGCAAAGATTAATTACTAAGCCGTATAAAAGATCTTGTTTAACGAAGCATTTTCTTTTTTAATTCTCACATTTTTAGTGAAAGTTACAATAATTTTCTCATATTATCTAAGATATCTTCAAATCTCTTAAGTATCTAATAAATTTTATTTTTTTTCTACTAACAACAAAAATACATTAATAACTTATTAAAAATCATAAATGACCCTCCCATTATGAAATTTTAATTAATAGAAAGCAAACCAAATTAATCTATTCCTTATTTTAGCAATGTATTTATGTGATAACAAAAGTCAAACATTAATAAAAATTGTATTTTCGTGATAAAATCTGACTTTGTTCGAAATGGCCAAAAAGAAGCACTTCATCAACGAGGGACAGTCCACGTAGTGTACGAACAGAACAAAGTATCGCGACGCGCACAATAGAATCCCTCAGGATTTGTCGAAAGCACCGAGAAAGCGCCGGGGTCTATATCTCGTCCGTTCGGAAAGTAGGCGTCGGAGGCGAAAGGATTCCTTTTCGCGGAATTCTCGCGGCGGCGAGCGTGTGGCGTGTAACCTCCGGAGGAGCGATAACGGACGTCGGGGTATACGGACGCGAGGGGAGGGGGAGGAAGGGGGGGAGTTCACCGACCTTGTCGTGCGTTACTTTCTGCTCCTGGGCGCGCAGGGCCTCCGGGTTCTGCGGCTTTCGGGGCTCCGCCGGCTTCTCGCTCTGCTCCTGGCCCGCTCCGGCTGCATTATTCATATTTCGCTGCGGACACAATGGACCGCCAGATAAGCGACTGTCTTCGCGGATTAATAAATCTTCCGGCTCTGCCTCGTCTCGCTCGCGGCGGAGGGACGAGAGGAGAGGCGGAATGAAATGGGGTATTACGTAAGAGTTCTTATTATTGCAGACGCGTGGCAGTGCCTTGTGGTTTTTTGCCAACTGTTCCGTACTACTTTTTCTTTCCTCCTTTTTTT
This sequence comes from Eurytoma adleriae, assembly GCA_900480045.1. NCBI lineage: Eukaryota > Metazoa > Arthropoda > Insecta > Hymenoptera > Eurytomidae > Eurytoma > Eurytoma adleriae. Next base: position 326,197 of record UXGC01000067.1, on the reverse strand, counting down.
TTAGTTCAGGTGAATTACTTAACGAGTGGAAAGTGTGTAAAGAGGAGCCGCTCGTCGTACTTGAACTTTTCAGCGCGATGGGATTTGGGGGATTATGAAAGGATTACTGTGGGAGCTACGTAATATAAGCAGAGTGAAGACGACTTTTTCGAGTGGGTGAACATTGTGTAATGTGTACTTTTTAAATGCTTATGGTTCTGCACCGATTATAACATTATTTTTAAAATCATTCTTTGCTCTACTAGCAAACGGTGTAATAAGAACTCTTACATTATTTATTTTCAATTTTATGATCATTCCCTATATCATTATAAAATATAGGTATGTATCTGTATATATACCTTTATTTGGTATGGATTTTTATCAGTAAACATCTGTTTCTTAATAACAATTAAATTTGAAAATAGTAAGTTTCATTAAGAAAACATTTGTACTATAATTAACATTTTCAATCTGTATAAAATCCGTTCTCGTAAAATTAAATTTACTCCTTTTACATTTTATTAAAGACTACTCTATAATTTTTACGGCAATTCCCAGTCTAGTCACTGCACGCAGCATCCACAAATGGCTGCAATCATTTACACTAACAAATTCCCTCGAGTAGTCACCATTCTGACTATATCGTTAAATCTTGTGATAACACTGTTAGATTAAAGACATGGAATATTTCACAAGAAACCAGTAGGGATTTAAAAAAAAAGTAAGTAGCGAACCTGCTTAGCCCGCCTCTGGAGTTCCTGAGTGATGGCGGTGCTCAGGTCGATGGGCGGCGGCGGGGGCGGAATCTTGGCGGGTGCCGGCCGCTGCTGGCTGGGCTGCGGGCTGGGCCGGGGCTCGGGCAGCTTGGCGCCGGCCGCCGCCGCCGCGGCGATCGACGAGGCGAACGAGCTTACGGCCGGCTCGCAGGACGACGAGGTCGACAGCGAGGACGAGGTCGAGGCGGTGTCCTTGCCGCACGACTCCAGGCTCGACTCCGTCTCCGTCGAGCCCGTGCTACCCATCGACATCGTGCTGCCCATCTGCATGCCCATTGCGTTCATCGGTTTCGTTTCTGAAATTTTAATTCGGGGTTTTACTTTTTTCTTCTTCGTGATTACTCTTTTTGTTCAAGTTTTTGTGCCAATGTTTTTTTATAGAATAGAATTTAAGAAATTTTACAATATGCAATTTACATTGCTAAGAAGTAATATAAAATTATTATAAATTCCTACAGATGACATTTAATAAAAGTTGATATAATTCAATCAGATCAACATTTGCCGCAATTATTTAAGTGAAACATACCGTGAGATATTTGATCCTGGAAATTCTTAGCATTAACAGTTCATAATAATTACATTAAATTTGAACACTTATAAAAAACTTTTTTTCTGACTGCTTCATTAAAAAAGAAAATTAAATCGAATTCTTCATAACAATATTTAGTTAATTGCCAATTTAAATGTAGTATTCATGTTAATTTGACTAATTGCTATCGCGTAAAAAAGCATAATGGATGTGTGTCACTAAATCCTCAATCATAAAATAATTAATCTCCCCGTTCGCCGGTTCCCACAATTCTTTCGAATTAACCGACACGCATCTGCACTAAGTTGATAACCCGGTAACGCCGCGATTTACCTTACGCTTTTTAAAATAGTAGACCGTCCGGTAGATTGCAATTAATGGTTATTAAATTTCGAAAGGAGAAAAGTGTCAAGTATAGGACGCATAAAGTAGCGGGTAAAACTTTCACGAGATAATCTTTGAAATTATATCCGCGGCGAGCCCCGCTGCTCTCGGCCCAACAAAGGAAAGTACCGAGTGCATCGCTCATGAAAGAAAAAACAAAAAAAAAAAGATTCACGTGAGAAACGCGAAAAAAAATTGCGGGCCACAAAAGATCTTCGACAAACCCGCCCCATCATTAAACCTCCCAAGGCCGCTCGTAAATGTTCTGTAGACAACTTTCAATCTATGGAAAAATTTAGCGCGGCGTTAACCTCGAAAGTCTGCTCGGGCGTTTTCGTTTTGCTCTTGCCCTTCCCTCTCGGGCGCGCGCTAACGTCGTTTATTACATTTTATTGTTATATAAATTATCATTAAAATTTTAAAGGCGACGCTGAACCTATCCTTGTATTATATTAGCTACATTTTCTTCAAGCTTCTCTCTTGCGACTAATAGAGTGATACTTTTAAACATTTTTTTTTTAAATAAAGGTAGGAATTAATTATAAGTTTATATAAATTTTATTTAAAATATTAAATAAAGTGTCTCAATCGCAGGACCAATCACAATTGTTTTCTAAGAATGTACGATGAGTAATAAGAATAGAAATTACCAGCTGGCCACTTGTAGGGCATGGCCGGTGGCATGGACGGAGGCGCCGGGGGACAGGGTTGATGAACCTCGACCGTCGTCACAGTCTTCCTGTCCTTTTCGGTCTGCCTCGGGATTGTACCTAGAACGACACTTCCACCATCCGTCTGGTTGTTTTCCTGCAATGTACATTGAAAATAATTAAAATACAAGTAGTAAGGCATTGTTGTGAAACTTCTTTAGTTGGATCATTAAAGCTTGTACGATACACGCAATATTTAAATTTACCCGATTACACGCAATATTTAAACTTACCCGTAACTATTGTGGGAATTAATGTCTATAAGGTTCGGTATACTTAAGTATAAAAGGTGTTAAATTTTTATGTGCATTTTAAATTTTCTCAAAAATAAATCAAATTGATGAAAAAAAATTAATATTAGAAATGAGAATTGGAATAACGCATACAGATGTAGTGTATTGAAAATGTTTGCATTAATTAGGTAGAAAAAAAATTGATTATTAGAGCATTAAAAAAGTCTAATCAGCCTATGCGGCAATCTCCTGGGAAAAATATAATTAGTTCTAGTTGCCTTAATTTTATAATAAGTAGCTGTGCTAACCGCTGTAGACAGAGAAAAGTACAGGTTTTCAAAAGAGCCAATTAAATATAAACATTCAATGAAATTAAAATTGTACAAATTTAATTGTTTCTCCCATTTTCCTCTAATTGGTATCTTTCATCTCTTCATCTCTTTAACTTTAACAACGCTCACCGAGCAAAAAAAATGCATTCGATGATTTATAAAACACTGTTGTAAAATTTTCACCATCGGTTACAAAAACAAAAATACTTTTAAAACAGCTCGTTTTTCACGATTCACTTAATCAAACAAAGCCCGTAATCATCCCTTCCAAATAACAGTCCACCGTCCAGAAAAAAGACGCTGCGTATAATCGCCGAAGCGAGGATTTTTCCAGCGGCAAAAAAGGAGAATTCGCAATATACACGCGGGGGGATGGGAGGCAGCGATAGCGTGGGTGCAGTCAGTCACCTTGATGTAGAGATCGTCGAGGGGCGGGTCGTAGGGGGCCTCGCGGATGCCGTGCTCGCGGCGGTACTCGGCCCTGCGGTCGATCTCGTCGCGCGGGTTCGCGTCGAAGTCGTGGCACTCGAAGTCCTTGGGCGCCACCGGGTCGTACAGCGGCTCCTCGTCCACGTCGACGCCGTCCTCGTAGGCGCCCGCGCGCTGCGGCGGCCGCGGCGGTCCGGCCCGCCGGTACTGCTGCGTCTGGCTCGGGCTTATCCGGATCACCGTCGTGTTGTTCGGCTTGCGCATCCACTCCTGAGACTGAATTATTTATTATTATTATTATTATTACTTACTGTTTTGGTGTTGTGATATCTATATTTGGGGATTTTCGCATACTCATGGAAAAATTCCATTAAATCCGTCAGATAGAATGTAGAAAAAAATGACATGTACTATTTCTTATGCGATTAATAGATATCGTATTTTAAAAATTTTTCAGATGTGAAAAAACATCAAATCAAAAAAGAAAAAATACGTATCGTCGGTTATACTTCAATGTTATATCTGATGGATCTATAATAGAATTTTTAATGCAACATACGAATTGAGCGTTTTTAGGTGAATTTTTTCATTAGGAGCGATCAATCGTTTCAAAGTATAAAAATTTAAACCTTTGATATTGTTAATGGCAAGAAAGTGAAAAGTCACAAATTTACAGTGAAAAGTCTGCTATTTACGATTACACGGTACACTTTTTATTTCATTCAAATAATTTTACTTTTCAGCTTTAGAGAATAACAAGAATGACAGTCGCTTCTAAAATTACCTCTTGAAATTCAGAAGAGGAATAAAACTCTCAATTTAAGTGAAAAGTTGCAGCCAGTTTTAAATTAGAGTAGTTCATATTTAAATCACGTTATTAGAGAAGTTGTTCAACTTGAGTGATTCGCACTCTTCCACATTTGTAAAGAGGAAAATAAATTTAAGTTTGCTTAATGAAGAGAGACATTTGCTTTTAGCGAATTCTGACAAAAGTCAAAATAAAAAACTCATTTTAGAATTTCGCGCTAAAGAAATCTCGTCAATTCATCGCAAAAAAACAAATTTTATACGTACTTAAAAAACATTTCAGTTATTTTTCCATATGATTATATGATATCAACTTAATTTTGTTTATCTTTCATAAATTTTATAAACTTTTTTCCTTAATTATTTTTTAATTTACTATATAACACAACTAATTCATATTACTTAAACAGCAAACGCATGATTGCGTGAAAAACTGCAGTGCAGATCGTTCTGCAATCATCGAAACAATGAATTGATCCAGTAAAAACGCAACAATGAATTATGTAAGAAACTGGACGAACCTGTTCCATGTGACCCCAATCCGCTGGGCCTGAGCCATTTGGTGGACAGCAGTTCCTGAAAAAAAATCATCCACTCTTATACCGACTCCAGCAATAAGTATTTCAAAATTCCAATAATCTATAACAATTTCATTTCTATCTTTAGAAATTTGAAAAAAATTTAATTTAACTTTCATAACATAATTTTTTATTTACAAAAAAATCTTGATTTAATTTTTACACGAACATGTTTTGAATCAGAGAGTAGTAAATAGCCCGACGAACCGTAGGCACCTGCGATTTCTCAAACACCTTAAGAAGAGTCACGCGAAATCATGAGCATCCCGCGGAGTGCCCGTGTCGATGCAGTCGCGGTATGAATCTGTTATTTCTCGCGAAGTGAGGACGCATCTCGTTCACTTTCACCGGGCGATCGGCGGCCGACTTTACGTAAGGACGAGCCTCGCGGCGCGTAATCCTGATTCACCGTGTCTTTTTTTTAACGAGGAGACACTTTTCATCGTGTGAATGGCCTTTCGGAAGTGCCTTACACCTAGGCGCGCGTGTGAACCGCGCGGAGAAATTAGCGCCGCTTTTCAGCCGCTGAAAGCACTCGCGGATGGGATTACGCGGATCTAACTTAATTAGCCGTCGCCCGGTTTGTCGTTACACGCGTCTCTGCGGATTATTTTTAATTTTTTCTTGTCGAAACATCTCGTATCACTTTTCTTCGCCGGAGCGACAATAAACGCGGTTGCGACAGTTCCAGGCTCATTCGCCGGTGAATTTAGTCGGGCTACGAAAAATTGTCGCGGCGGTGAGAGTAAATTCGTCCGCCATCTCCGAGTGCGGAGGCAAGTGGTTGCGACAGACTTTTACGAGTTCGTCGGAAATGAGATTCAGCGAGGAACTGCGCTTTTGTTCGCGCGCCGACTCGATTCTCTGCCTCTTGCGTTATTATCAAAAAGTTCCTGCTGTAATTTGAAATTTGAAGGGAGAGACGAGGATGTTACGATGATTGAAGTGATAAACTTTACGAGATTACTTTTTTGGCGAGTGAAATTTGAAGCGTAGAAATTTAATTTATCTCTCAATTATGCTGTCGAGGTTTTTTGTGGTGAATAGATGGGAGGATATAGTTTGTGTACAAAGTTACAGGAGAACATTTGATACACGTGTGTAATGTTTGCCCCCCAGCGTAGTATCATATACGTGTTTGGCCTAGTTCCATTGGTATCTACTTCGATGTACGGTACGTATTCCTTGCTAGTTTCCCTATTGTCTTTGTATACGGCTTTGACATGTTACTTGCCCGAACCGTAACCTTTCAAGACTTTTCTAATCGTAATTAGTTCAATTTACAATGATTTATGTTCTGTCGTTTTAATAAATGACTGACCTTTGTCATTTATCTTATAGAAACGTAAGATAATACAAACTATTCGCATTTCGTACGTATGTACAATAATTAAATTTAAATTTCTTTTTCTAAATCAAATGTAGTACTTACAGCTATTTGTTACGTTACGTTTGATCAAGTTGCTAGTTGCATTAAATATTTTAAAATTTTGTATTTATTCAATTATTCTATATAGCGCGCGAAATTTAAAAATAATTACATTCAATTCAATTTAATTTTACGTAATTTAAAGCTATATTTTTATTTTTCTGATATAAAATATCGTATGCATTTATTATATAACGTGAAGCAATTAATACGTAACATGTATGCGGGTGATTCTCTGTGAAAAAATGCAATATTTTTCACGTAATCTTCAGTACCATTCCTTTATTGGATAAGGGTGATATCTCGCAATTTATTATTTAAATTAACTTTTATTTTTATAAAAAAGTATCAATCTTCAAAAATATTACACTTTTTCATAGCATCGATTCAAACAACTTGAAAATAAATTCTTGCTCAAAAATTATAACCTAAGTAATCAATCGATCATATACACGGTTTTATTTCGAGAAACAATTTTAAAAAACAGCACGAACCTTCCGTTACGATTGCAGGGCGCGGTACGGTGTGGAGAGGCCGCTGCGGAATGGTGCATGGGCGGGGGACTCGGGCCGACGAGGCTGGAGCTCTCGGAGTCGTAGCCGCTGGAGCCGCGCATCCACAGGCTCTCGGGACAGTCGTAGACGTGGTTGACGATCGGCCGGTTGACGATGAGGTCCAGCACCGAGGAGCAGCGCATCACCTCGATCGCCCGCTCGAACGGAAGATCCGTCAGGCTCTGACCGTTGCACCACAAAATTATGTCGCCTGCCTTGAGACCAGCCGCCCGCGCCGGTCCACCTTCTCTCGTACCCTGTTCAAATCATCAATGTATCAATTAATTAATGTCAATTTGTTAGATGTTTTTTTATTTAAAAACGTTTTTTGTGAATTAAATATTTGAATTTGAATCGTCAAAGAATTTTAGGTTTAATGTGGATCATAAAGTTTCTATTTTTTTAATATTCTTCTGAAGTTCATACGTTAAATTTTGTTAGTGTAAATATAAATATAGTATATTCCTTCGGTGTGTAAAGCGATCAACTCGTCAAAAATACGTGGTTTCGTGTTCATTTCCGTATGAGCGGACTAATCATTATTAAAACCTCAAATTTCATTATCAAGTAAAAGTAGTACTAAGTAAAAGCGTGAAAAATGAAGTCGTCATACCTGAACAGTGAGGCCAGGTACAATTCCGCGGCAGACGCCGCATCCGAGTCTGCCTTTCTCGCCGACGAGCACTCGGATTCTGATTTCGTTGCTGACGGCGTCGCCATACTGCAGCTGCTGCTGCTGCTGCTGCACCATGTGCCACGTGACTGGATCGTTGGGATTGCTAGAGCATTTAAAATGACGCATGAGGGATGCGGCATTCATGCTGAAATGATTTTGTCAAAAATGGCTTTAATGGTACGAATTGGATTGTCAATGGCACACAACAGAGTTACACTTTCAACGCGTATCGGATTGAATGGCAAACAGCACTTCAACTAATCCAATCGATACCTACAAAAAATTTCTAACTGATTTATTAATCAATGTAAGTAACTTACTCTTTGACTGGTATCATCCCAACACCTGAAAAGAAAGACACAAAGAAAATTTGATATTAGTACTTGAAATTCCTTACAATGGATTTTAGAGGACTAAAAAATATAGGAATACTAAAAAATACGTACTTCGAATTTTAAGAACGAGAACTTGTTGATTTTTTGCGAGGAGTGCGACTTCCTGATGAACGGCATCTTCTACTGGATACCCGTTAACACGCAGTATTTGATCTCCAACCTGTTCAAAAAGAAAATACGTTTATTACTTACTATGAATTAAAATACTTTTAGATTTTCAATTAAGAAGAAATTTCCACTCAAATAAATCGGAGAAATTGGGCAATACATTTTGTCCCTATCTACGTGTTACATTCAGTTAATTAAAAAGCACGGTATCAAATGAAAATAAATCTTATTTTTCTGCAACAGTATTATAAACACTACGATTTTTTGAAAAATTAAATTATTGATAGTGAACCCTGCGATTTAACTGGTTCATTTGAAATCTCATACATATTCATAAAATAGTCAAGCTAAAAAAAGAAGTGAGGTAAGCAGCATATCAAAGTATGAATCACTTTACTGTTTGATTAAGAAATAGATTATTGGAAATGTAATTCGAAAATAGGAATTTCATTTCATAAAATTCAATAAGAGTTTTTTTAGTATAAACGACACCTATCAATTTAAAGTCTCAATTTTATTTTCGCGACCACATCAATTTAATTTACGTCCCTTTCCAAGCCCGACCGGCACACGAAGCGCCGCCGATGAAGAGGCTAGAAATTTCTCCGCATTCCAGTGCACTTCCACGGAAGCGGCGAGATGAAAGTTTCTCGCGGCGCCCATTCATAGCCGCGCGCGGCGCCGAGAAAAAGGTCGCGGAAGTTCGTCGTCTATAGCGGGCAGGAGCGTCCCGTCGGGCAGAGGAAGGCGCGATCGGACGGAGACTTACCCTGAGGCCGTTGTGGTGCGCCTCGCCGCCGGGCACGACGTCGCTGACGTAGAAGCCGGCGGCGTACTCGCGGCCGCCGCGCAGCGAGAAGCCGAAGCCCGCGGCGCCCCGCCGGCGCAGCTTCACGTTGCGGGTGACGCCGATGACGGCCATGCGGCCGCCGCCACCCCCGCCGTTGCCGTTCGCCGCCACCGTCGAGCCCGCGCTCGAGGCGCTCGACGAGCCGCCAGCCCTGCAACAAAGAAAACGACGATTGAGAACGAGCCTTCTTTTATCTTTGCTCCTTCTTTTCGATCACAGTGTGCTATGGCGATTATCATTCAAACTGTCATTTTTGCTCGGGCCGTGGCCTTTGTGGAAGCAAGATGCTTTAGATGTTTATGGAAGTGTCGCCAGAAGCGATCGGGAGGACATAACGGTTTGAGCCGTTGTTCTTTTTACTCTTCTGTCGATTGATTGTCATCGAGAGAGAGTACAATGCGAAGCGAGTTATTGTAAAGTGATTTTTTATGTTATACATGTTTTTATAATTAAATCTAACCATATGTTAATCTGTGACTGAATTTTAAAAATGTATGAATCGATTAATGAGTACAGTTTTAATAAAAATATAAAAAATTTATAGAACGAAACGAATCTAAAAACTATCAACTACTTTCTCGTAAAAATCATTGCAAAAGATGTACGCAACATAAATGCAATCGATAAATTATGTTAAAAAAACCTTTAAACATTCATAATGCTAGCGATCGGAAAAGGATTATATATAGAATCAAATTTAAAACGTAACTTAAAAAGCTAAACATTATAATATTTAGGTGTTTATTTTAAATAACTTGGAGAAAGTTGAGAGTTAAATAAAAACTTGCAACTCAAAGACTTCTAGATTGGCAGAGTACAAAGAAATTAATGATTACCATTGTAGTCCTTTTTTTAAAAACAATAAAAATGTAAGATTTTCTTACGGCCCAGTTTTTCAAATTATCTCTAATAGAGCTGCTATCCTGTCAATAATTTATATAAATGTTACAGTGATTACTAATTTTTTTTCAAATATACAGTTTGCGTTTAAGCGAAAGTTAATAAACACAATTTCTCTTTAAGTATATCATTGCAGGAGTAAATGGCAGATATGGAAAGACAATAAAAAAGGTCGGCGCTTATTACGGGTAATTTTCAAATTTTATACCCCAATACGTTATTACAACGAAAGTAAAGTGTGTATCTTTATGGGACGTCTCGCCAGACACGGAAATATCTACTGAAAACGGACACTTGCCGCAACGGCTCCGAGGAATTTAAACGTTTTTCCTTCACTTCTTACTCGCGAGACGCTTTAAAATCTACTGATAATTACCTCAAATTCGACTTTTTCTTTCGAACGCTCGTTTAATGATTGTTTATCGTCAAGGTGATCGAACGCTGCAATTAACTTATAGCCCCGCCTGACGTGCCGTCGCAAAAACGAATAAGTGCAAAGAAAAAGAGGAGAATATTCATTAAAAAACGCACGTGGCAGAAGTGACGCACGCACGTGGAAGCGCCAAACGCGTGCAAAAATGTCAGCGTCTCTCAGCCGGCGCAGAACGAAGGAGCCATTAGAAAATAGCGCGTTAACGGTGCACCGGCCGAGTAGGACGACGAATGGGATGCCGTACGCGAACGCCATATACCGTAAAACGAAGTGAATCGACGGCCAAATATCTCCTTTTCTTTGTTCAATTCCTTTACGAAGTAGTACGAACTTTTCTTTCTAGAACTATAATGCTTAACGAAGTACTGCTTTCTCGGTACTAGAAATATTTGAAGTTTTTGTTTTAACCCTGAGCTAGAAATACTCAGGTGCAAATGTATTAATATAATTCGAATGTCTACTTATTAGTTTCTACGTTAACATATCGCTCTGGTGTAAATTGATCATTTTTAGGTCAAGTGCAACTATAAATACACGACTGGAACAAAATTTCTATAGCATGATTCATAAGGTATCAAAAAATATCCTATTAATGAAAAACTGCGTTACATTTTGCGTGCGTATCCAATGGAAAACAATTGACTTCGTGCCCGGCAATTTTAAACGAAGAACTAGAAAAATCTAACGGTGTAAACGGTACATCTGCGAAATGTCTAATGGTAAACAAACGAATTTCACGAGTCACGGAGTGTCACGTGAGTGCGACGCGTTTCTCTTTCTCTCCTGTGTAGGCGTTACAAAATGCCCGTGGCGAGGGAAGCGCCGCGCGCACTTGTTTCGCCCGCCCAGGTGGAAAAGCTGACGGAGAAGCGCGCTGTTATTTTCTCCCGCGCGGACTTGGCTCTATTGTCCTCTCTTTAACCGCTTTAATTCAACCGCACGCATTTTTCCGCCCCCGCGTGTCAAGCCCTTCACTTCGGGTGATTTCGCGCGAAACTGTTAAATTGAATTTGAACGGATAATTGGAGGGAAGGTCTAACGCTGATAAAAATCCAAATGACCGTCAGGGGTTTAGTGCACTTGGCGCACAGTTTGCTTGCAAATGTTTTATATTGGGTAAAAGTCGTAAAACAAACGAAAGCTTGTTTACGGCGAAGGATCTGCGGGTATTTATGATTTGACACTAACAAGATTTATTTTTAAGCAGTATATTCACTCTTTCCTTTTTTTTAAGATGCTGCTGTTAACGTATTTTCTTTTACGTACAATTATAATCGCAATTGTCTGTTTTTAGAAACACGATAGTATTTATATTATTACTTCATTTTGATTTAATTTTTTTCTCTAAAATAATCTTTCTTTTTTTAATAATTTATTATATTATATTTTTAAATTTAAGTCAGTGAAAACTGCAGAACCAACTTTGTTACCTGTTGCCCGAGTCCTGAAAAATATTTCTCCTCGCATTTCTAAACCACAAAGGTAAATCAACATTTGCAACACGCGCCGAGGCAGGGTAGAAAAAATTCATAAATATTCAGATTTTAACAGTGCAATTCTCTCCGCAGAAGTTTTCGAAATTATTCATCCTCCGCGCCGTGGCGTGCTGAAACTGAAAAAAAGCGAGAGCAGCGAGAGAGAGAGAGAGAGAGAGGGAAGGAGACGAGGTAACCGCGAGGGGCAGTACATCATCGAGGGAAATTATTTACGGCCGAGGAAAAGAAGCGAGCGAGGCTCGCGGGGGAGAGAAGAAAGAGCGACATTGGCGCGTCGACGGCACAAGGTCGGGCGCGCCGCCGCCGCGGCCGAGCGTATTTCACCGGAGCTCAGGCTGGCGGTGTACCGTTACGCCGCCGATCGTCTATCTGCTCGAGTTTGCTCCACAGAGAGAAACGCGCGCGGGCTCCTCTAGCCGGCGAGAATGCTACCTGCGCCGGGGCCGGCGTGTCGGTACGTATACGCCGCGAGACGGCGAAGAATGGACTTTTTAATCGACTGGCCCGCGGCTGACGAGGAAGCCTTTTTTTAAGGCGGCAGCACCAGTGGGCCTTTCTTGTTTCGGAGGGAGCTTTTTTTCTTAAAGAGCTGGACACGCGATGACGTTTCGTTTTAGCTTTTGGGTAATATTATACGTATCCTGGAGGAAGGAATTTTATGCGGCAGTTTGACGTAGGATGATAATAGGCGTGCTGCTTATATCTTGGCAATGTTTAATATAAAAATTTACATAAACGAGTTTATTCAAGATGCTACTGCGCCATTGTTAGGATTAATCGCGATAGGGACGAAAAGATTTTATTAATTTTTTTATAAAATTCCAGGAACTCATTATTCTTACATCGGTAAGCTTTTTTCCTATCATATTACAAAATGTTTTTTACTGATGATAATAAATCAATAAATATAGACAATTTTTATTGAAAAGAATAAAATTTTAAGGTCGAATTCGTATTTAAATTTTATTAAATAAAAAAGGTACTTTCTTAGATTGTAAAATATTACAAGTTCTTGGCAACTAGGCTACCTATTTAATATTTCAGAGTTTACTGGCTATTTATAGATAGCAGTTTAGCAAGTTGCCTGTAAAGTATGTATGATGAATTATTCCTTAACATCTTTTATGAACATTTTGCTAATAAAAGTTTGACGATCGATTAATCCTTAAATATAACTGAATGAAACTTGCAAGTATACTATAAAACTTCCGTGTAAGTATCTCAGACTCTGACAATCACATTTCCACACTATAATCGAACGCCGATTGATACTTATCGTCTTTTTTCCCTTCCCGCGAAAGTCGAGTATTCCATTAAGTAGCTTTTAATAGAAGTGTAATAGGACCATCAGGACGATCGGGTTTATTTCTCGTGTCGTAGCGATTAAGTATCCCGGGAGTACAGGCAGATAGTGCCCGGCTCGTCATTCAAATTTTCCTGGATTCAATTGCGCGCGTCGTAGCCCCTTTCTTTTCTCAACGCGCAAGTCGGCGCTTTTGCACGCGGCCGTCTAATAATTATCTAATTACGCTATCGGATTACTTTCGAGCCGCGATATAATGGAAGCTCGTGTTTATCTCGTTGGCTTGATTGCGGCCGCGCTATTTTATCGACGAGCTCATCTCCCTTCGTTAATTCAATGGTAATTGTTACGAGCGAGCGTTCCTCGACGTTATACTGCCAGTTCCGCGCTGCCGTTTTCCATCTTTTTTTTCTTCGCTGCCTCGTCGATTGTCGAACCCTGGACGATGCTATTCAGCTAATACAAAAGACGATTACAAGTTTTTTACACGGCCGATTTTTTCTGCAGCGGTGAGAAGATATCAAATATGTTAGAAGATGATAGAACGATTTTCAATGTCTACATCTATGAAAGAGTTATAGGTACTTAAAATACATGTTTTATATTCATTGAGACAATAACAATATGGATGATCAGACCGAACCTTTTTTTTTATTCTAATTTATGAATAATCATAGTATTACGTCACATTTTCTAGAGTAGATTTCAGAAGTTTTTTACAACCTCCTATAACTTTCCGTTGCCATCATCGAAGAACACCTTGAAGTATTGCGGAAACAATTTGTTTCAAAAATAGAAAATTATTAGAAAATTTCAAATTTCTTAAAATTATGCCGTTGATTGTTGGCAGTTTCTGCGAAGATTCGATTCTGGGAAATCGATACCACGGCGCTTATAGAACCGCTACAAAATTCCTTAAAATATCGCGCATTGTGTGTCGAACGATGAATGATGTACGGAGATGAATTCTAGTGGCATTTTTTCATTTCGGAGCCAACTTTCTCCCGTGAGATTTTTACGCGGTAACCTTAAGCTCGATCTACTCCGATGACCAGTATTCTGATAAAAGTCAGTCATCGTTTTTTCCTATATCAAATTTACTTTAAATGTCTTCATTCAAAATTCTTTCACATTGACGTAACGATCAGTAGAGATTAAATTAAATTATTTTATTTACATGTTTAAAAAATACGAAATTATTAGACATTATTAGTGGCTGGTTTGGATTTGGAAGGAAACATATATTTCGTTATTTATTATTATGCTCTATATTTACCATTAAAATCATTAGGTCAGTTGAAAAGTAGAAATTACGTAAAACGTGTAGGGACACTTTAAAATTCCTGCAACGAATCGTGACAGTTTCGCCGCTTTGCCAACGCCTACTGAAAGAAAACGCAACTTCATTTAGGATGCACATCAACCGCGGTAGACTTGCCGTTAAGACTGTAATCGAAATATATGAAAAATTGTTATTCCTTGTGCGTGCATCTTGTCCGTTACACTAACGTGTTGGGGGTTCTTTCGCTGCTTGCATAGTGAACGATTTTCCTTTGTCCTGAACAAATTTTTACGCAATTGTTATTGAATAACTATGCACAAGCATTTTTAATGCACATTTTCATAAATAAATTTAATATGTATTATTGTTATTGGGCATCAAAATTTACTGCATCTATTATAAGTATATAAATTAATAAACTTAAATATCTATTGTTACGAAATTCTGGGACTATTTGAAAATTAAATTGAATTTTTTGAATTTAATAAATTGTATAATGCTAAACTGGTGTGCATTATTTTTTATTTTAATTAACCGGCAATTCATTTAACTTCCGCAAATAAATTTGTGAAAGTCGTATATGCTAATCATTAAACGATAACTACTTTTCCATTAAAATATGAAGGTAGGACTTTCGAAAATAAGTAAAACATAAAAATCATTAATTTCCAAGAAAATAAAGTGACACTGTCCCACTTCGATCTGAATAATGTCATTTGAAATAATGGATTAGCCGGTTTCCTTCAATCGAAAGGAAGCGAAAAAAAGAATCCGCGCGAGAAATCCACAATCTAATTTAGCGTAAAGCGTCATTACAGAAATATGAGGTAGGAGCGCTTTTGCATCGAGCGGCGCAATAGATCAGATTAAATTGCCATTCCCGCGAGAGAGGAAAACTGGCCGGGCCGACGCTTTCTAAACGCCGAGCGTGACGTAAAGTGACGAAAAATCGAAAGGAAAATCGGTGGCAGGGTATCGCTTTCGGACGGTCATTTCCGCAGGTTTATTCCTCGCGTCGAGGCGGCGCGGCGACGGAAAGGTGCTGTACCCCGGATAAGTAGCTCTAAGCGGCGCGCGGTTACTTCGCCGCCCGTTATCGCGCGATTTTATCCCGGTCGGAGCGACTTTCTTGGACCGCTGGTCCACCGCGATATTACCGGGCACCGCGAGATACTAATGGACTGGGCGTAAATTATATTTTTCGCTCACCCCGGGCGGTTCGTAAAGATCACGGTCGATAATTAATTTGAGATTTTTTTTTCAAATCAAATTCGCAGAAATGAATTTTTTTTGTTTGTCTTGCTCAATTTGATACGGCACGTATTTTTTTTTAACAATTTATTTATATAAGTAACAAAAACAATTTTATTTCGAGTAGGTAGTAATAAATCTGTAGAAAAAATGATTTTTAATACAAGATATTAATCTGGTGAAATTGAGTTATAATTTCTCAATCATTAATTTCAAAAAATGTTTTGTAGAGTTATTTCCTTGAACAAAAAGTAAATATTTAATACTTAACGAACAAATTAAGTTGGCTCAATCGTTTTTTCTTTATATTTATATAAAGAATCTTCACTTAAATTTTTGCAAAAACGAAATTTCTTTTATACTGTTCTCGATTAAGAAATTATCTTGGATATTTTATTTTTAAAATATAAAATAAAATAAATAAATTTTTAAACGATTGGTTATTATCAATGAATTACAGTTAATAAGGTATCGTACAATGTTACTAAAGAATGTACAAAAAAATTATATTCAGAGTAATCCACCACGCAACGCGTGCACCACTTTGCATTGTGAACAAGTGAAGGTGAAGCATCCGGTAACCGGTAAATTAATCTCCGAAAAAAAATGTGCTTTCGTGCGAGGTACCGGGAGCTGGGCTCTTACGTGCAGTCCAGCGCGCGTTCGAAATCGAAATTTGTAGGTCGTCGCTCCGGGGGTCACGCTCGCGCGCTCACCAAAATCAGGGTCAGCCTATCGGGCGACATTCCCGCGCGAGCGCGCCGGTGCGCGGAGGCGCGAAAGTGAATCTCCGCGGCGGACACAATGAAAACACCGGTGTGTAGCCGGCCTCTCGTACGCCCGGCGCTTTTCGGACGCCTCCGGCCGCGCACAGGCCCGTTCGAAGCGTAATTTCAGGGGGGATTTCAATCGCCGGCTTGTCGCTCGTTAAAGCGACGGCTATTTGGAAACGGTGATCGTTTCGTGGGTTTTTTTACGATGGGCTGTCGCCTTTTTCGACGGTGTTTTGGCTTGAGAGTCTGTTTTTTGTTGTCGAGGTGGTACACTTTGCTGGCTTGATCATTTACGAATTGCGGCTTTTCGAGGCGCTGCGCAGGTGCGTGTTTACCCTCTAATTTTGGATTTCGTGATTGTTCAATAAATTTTTGTTGAGGGGCCTTTAAAATGTTTTAAATGCACTTGCGTAATGACCTGCTCGGATCTTTGCACGGATACTTCATACGTGCTTGGGTATATTAAAATAATGCGACGCTGATTATTCGTTTAGTAACTGAATAACAAAGTTATTTTTGTGCAGTAAAAATTTTTCTTAATTATAGTGTAATTTTAGTAAGATGACTGTAATGAGCGCCAAGAAATAAAGAATTAAGCATTTTATAATTATGAAACTAAAACTAAGAATTTAGCTCGAAAATAATTTTCGTCATACGTTATATAATAGCATTACTTAAAAAATAAAGTATATTTTAAGACTTTAACAAAAGCATCTCTGATTCGACACCTGCAGAATGTAAGATTTCAAGATAAAATCTTTTGGCTTAATAGCTATACACTTTAGAAAAATTTATCGTACTACATCTTAAAAGATTTGAA
Organism: Eurytoma adleriae; assembly: GCA_900480045.1. NCBI lineage: Eukaryota > Metazoa > Arthropoda > Insecta > Hymenoptera > Eurytomidae > Eurytoma > Eurytoma adleriae. The sequence continues at coordinate 309,164 of UXGC01000067.1, read as the reverse complement.
AAGTTTTCCAACCCAATTATAATTTGGCTAATCTTTAATGACATTTTACGAGGATCATTATGGGCAAAATTATCCCATGAGTTGAGAAATATTTAGTAAGTTATTATCTACCTTAACAGCGGGTTAATACCGGCGCATACAATAACTGCGCGTCACTCAGCCGCGAAAATCTTGTACTCGGCGAGGTAAAACTTTGACACCTAGACAATCAATTTACGATTCGGCGTAGGCATCAACTTTCGTTATATGCTAATGAACTCGGCTCTTTCAGTGCTCATAATTGATAGATAGACTGGAACTAGTCCGAACCTTTCCCGCGGCGACGCGTTCGTCCTTTTGCATTTTTCCTTTAGAAAGGCGCAGCCGAACAATTATCTCCCGAATAATTACGCCCAGAACGGGGCAGGAAAAATTGCGGGCCGTAAAAATACTTAACAATCGCCTCACGGAACCTCGCGCCGTTTAACGGTCCACGCACAGGCTCCTCCTAATCGAGCGTGGACCGGCCGCGAGCATACGCAGCGATTTTTAGCGACGAGGCGGAAAAGTCGCGCGCGCACTTTTCCTTTCACGCCGCACGGCGCAATTTGTTTTTCAGGGCGGAAAGACAGCGCGAGCGTCCCTTTCTCCGCGCGGCGAACTCTCTTGCGCGAGCGCGCCGGGTTACCGCGCTCATTGTGGCGCCGCAGGAACGAGGAAGTGCGTCGTTCGGGCGAAACGGCGAATTAGCGCCGTTGCCTGTGTGTTTTAGACGCCCTCGCGTCGTCGCTGCTGCGTTTTGTAACGCACGCTTCCACCCGGCCGCGGGAAATATTTCCCGTCTTTAGTGCCCGCCGCGCTTAAAGATCGGTTGCGTCAGCATCCCGCGTACGTTTTTGTCGATTTTCGGACTTCTCCGCCAGGATTTTCGACGGAATTGACAGAATTGATCTATGATTCTTATAATTCGGCAATAATATAAATTTCTATTTATAGTGTCATAAAAAAGAAGTAAAAGATAGAGAAGTGCGAGAAGCATACGATTTTTTATCTACAGTCCCTAAACTACAATTGGTGCGATATCTCAAGTTTAGCTGGTGCTGCAAATCAAATTTAGATGGCGAGTAAAAATATTAATTTCTTGTAATTAACTATACTTTCCTTTATTTATACGTAGAAAATGACTCGTTTCATTACAGAAAAAAATGTCTTGAACGATTACTATCAGTAAAATGTCTCATTCGACTGTGAGGTGATCTGCTATATTGCAGACTCTTAAAATCGCACTTTAGAAACGAACTATGATAGAAATCATGTACAGTATATCTCAGTTGTCAATAATTATGTACTGATCATCGAGTAATTTTATTCCAGTATTTTACTTGATGTGAATCACTGAGATTCAAATGGGCTTTGGGTATTAAATGTATGTAGCTAACCATAATATTTACTGGTGCACATATTTACCACTTGGTGGACTCTAGGACATCTCTCCTGATAACGATGTTCTATCTCAATTCTATACATAAGCGATTTAAGATCAGTGAGATTAGGGGTTTGCAAGAAGATGCAGATGCTCCATCGTATAACTAATTATCATTTAACTGATAATAACTGATTATAAAAAGCATGCATGTAAACATTAAAATAATTTAATTCTTATAATAATTGTAATCAAATATCACCACTTTTGATGAGGACATGAAAAACGCGATCGGTAATTGTCAGTAGCCCACGTCCAGGCTCTTGGAAAAATTCCGCCAACGACGACGAATAAAAATTGCGCAAGTTTTTCTTGCACGAGCTGCGAGATGAGTTATCGGCTTCTTCCGCGTTGCGCTCGTAAAGTCTCGCGAGGAAAAGCGCAACGGCGCCATTAAAAATTTCTCCCCGACGCAACGAGAGCCGATCGATGATCGTTTCGTTAAACGGCGCGAAAAGAACCGGGAGAGGCAGGCAACGACCACGTGCACCTCGCTCTTTTTTTCATCGAGCATTAGTTGTTTTTTTTTCCTCCGGGTGCGATGTACACGTTATGCGTCGGTGAAATTTTATCGCGCGGTTTTCTCTTTTTTACCGGGCGATCGGTTCGATTTTATGGATGCCGCGCAATCCTGGTGGCATTTGTCGATGCTTTCGGCGGACGATTTATAGGTTTGTTTTGTTACGATATCGTGGCATAGTAAACGATGTGATACTTTTATTTCAATTGCACTTTGTTCGAAGAGACATCAGAGATTATTCGAATGAATTTCAATGTAGTATAAACGTCAATGATATTTACCTAGTTTGATTTAAAAAAAAATTTTATTTCTTTTTCACTGTAAGTAAACATCTTTATCAAATTGTACTGAAAAAGTTAGTTAATGAATTCAATAGTATTACAAGTATTACAATAATTTATGTTTTACTAGATTGACCAATAAATAGTTTAAATATAAGAGGGCGAAATTTAAACAATTTTATACATTTTTAATATTATTTATACTTCAGACCACTTGGTTTTTTATTGCAAACAAAATATTTTAACCCATAAAGTAGGAGTATTTTCTATTGATGAATAATAAAAAATTTAAAAATATACTTGAATAAAAAGTTAGCTGTCAGAGCTATTTGACAGAAACATCGAGCAGAAAATGCGGTAAATTTGCAATTTAAAGGTGTATCGATCATTTGGAGAACAAGAGATTTTGCAGAGGCGTCGATGCGTAAAGAAAGAAACTTTGCGGTCGATTCATCCGCGACGTGAATTAGAAATCGAAGATAAATCACGGCGTTACCCACTGTTTTGTTTTGTAAATTATACATAATGCGATCCAGATTTCTCTTTAATAACAAACTTACTTTTTAATACAATTAAAGGAAAAATGTAACGCCACCTACTTTTTGAAAATGGTATAAGAAACTTTTGCACTTCCATTGTTTACATAAGGCACTGCATTTAAACACCTGCATTGAATTAAAGCAAGCGCGAAGCTGTCGAGATGTCAGCTGACGGTGCACTTTAACAATGTCCTTTATCAGATTCAGTTAGTTCTGGGAACTAGTGCGCTTCTATTCTTATGCACGAAGTCTACCATTAAAATGATATGATATGAAATTTCACGCTTAGAGAAAACCTGATGTTTAACTATGGAATTCGAATAAAAAATGGAACGAATTCTAGACATTTTAACAGCTTTAAGTCTCCAGTATTACGTGGGGTCTTACAGCTCGGTCTGTTACTTTTATTGTCCATTTAACTTCTGCGATTCTACGACTTAATTCGCGGTGTATTAGACGTTCCAAGTTTATTGCGGCAAGTTTATTGCAAGTACATTCAGCACCGAATCGAAATAGAGCTTTCGACCTGCGTATAAATTTTCGCATTTAAAGAATGTTGCCTGCGTTTCCAGTGTTGAAGAAAACTTGCTGAGGGGAATTCATTATCCTGTTTATGACGCATTGTATTTACCTTTTAATCTGATTCTTTATGGGCGCGTCGTCAATATTTTGTGGGTTAATTACACTTTACGCAGCATAAAGAAAATTTAAAGCCACCTCTCCTGCCTCGATGATACGTAAAGATACACGCGAGCGCAAATTATACCGTCGAGGAATTCGAAGCCGGAAGGTATAGGAACGTAAATTGTCCCGTTTATAAATATTTCTTCTATATACCTACAACGTCTCGTGCTCATCTAGAAAAATATCGTGTAAGGCCTTTTTATTTATCTCAGCGGTACGATACAACCTACGCCGGATCAAGAGGTGTACTGGATTTATTTGTGCAGCAGATCGTCCGACGATGGTGTGTTCTCCAGGTTCGTTGTAGTAAAGAATTCGAAGCCGGAAGGCACGAATTATATTTACTATCATCAATCTCCTTTGAACGTGAAAAATTGATATCCGTGCCGTAAAGTAAAACGAGGAGTACAATAAAGGTGGGATGCCGCGTAAAAATAGAGAGTGAAACTCGCGTTTCTCGCCTCATAAAAATCAAAATTCACGAGCGCTGATCGCGATGATTTTAACGAAGGCTCCTGTGCACTAATCATTTTTATTTATTTTTCTTATGTAAAAGAAGATCAAGTTTTATCCACGATTAATTTTTTTGTTTTCTTCCATTTCTTTTTATCACGGAGAAAGTATTGATAATTGAAACTTTATAATATTTTTATTTTTCTGCGTAGTATAAACGGTTTAATAGGAAAAACTAAGGACCTTTAATTTTTAGTATGAGTTTTTACTCTAATTCAACATGTCATAAAACCGGAAAACTGGAATAACGAAATTACACAAGAATTTGTTTAAATAAAGTTATTTACAAAAGTATCTTATGCCAAATTTAGTGAAGAAAAAAAATTGTAAATAATTCCCTCAGTAATTTAAGCAAATTAAATAATTTACAAATTATAGTTGCAAAATTTGAACCTAAATAAAGATTTTGTAACATGTATCATTTGCAAGTAATTATTGGAAACAAAGGATTTTCTTCAAATGCAGTAAAATGTAGCACAAAATTCTATTTCTTAATTAATGAATTTTTTATAAATACCTTAATTTAAAAAATATAACCTTGCTGGAATCGGTCTATAGTTTTCTAACATCGAAAAGTAGCCTCGTAGATGGAAGTAAACTGCATTTCAAGCAGACAAGTAATTAATTTTGGTCAAATTTAATATAATTTTTATCAATTTTGATCCGTTACGTTTAATTTCGAAAAATTAATCTTACACCTGAATTTCCGGAACTTAAAAAAAATCGTATTTGATTTTTTCCCTAATCCACATACCAGTCGTGTCATAAACCAAAAGTGTCACGTGCAGGCGCATTATGCATTCCCGTCGCTTGTAAGCGACTTTTCTCACGACCGCACCAATAAAAATTAATTCTACCCACGATATTTTTTACCTGCGTTTAAAGTAAACCCGCGCGAGCGAGAAAAGCACGCGGAGTGCCGAAAAAAAACCGGTGCCGGGCCAAGCCGCGGTGAGTAAGAGGGGAAATGCGGCTGGGAAGAAAGTCGTCCTCGGCGTCAAGGACGAGGCTGCATCTCCGAGATCGAGGCGGGCGACCTGCGCCGCGGCGGGGCTCGCCACACATCTGTTACACCGCGGCCGCGATGTGTGTCAGCGGGTCACTGACACGAGCCGCCTTGGGGCGATATTTTCACCGGCGAACGGAACTCTGTAACCGCGCGATCGGCCGATGCTCTCCATCCGCGGGCCGGGAGTTTTCTAGATGAGGAGGTATAAATATATCAAACCTTATCGGCCAACCAGTACTTACAGAATTTATATTGACCATGGTAATTTTAGTAACGTTTAATTACAACCAAAATAAGAATTAAAGTGGCTTAATATATAAAATTTAGACAGTAGATTTGTTACCGGGAAGGATGTCTTAGAATCCAACTGGCGGTAGATGTATGTACTAGGAAATATTACGTGCTACCTGGAGACATCTAATAGCCCAAGCATATTTTAATCTAACGAGCATACAACGAATGTGTACACAGTCAATATAAATGATGGAAACAACTGTTTTTGATTACAATAAATTACTTGTATAGTTAGTAATAATATTTTATTTAAGAATTATGATTTAATCATTGTTAACGATTATTTTGCGAATATCGATTATTGAAGTAACAATTACCGACTATTAAATTCTAAATTAATTACAAAGTCACTTATTTAATGATGCCTGTGTCATCACATGAAATTAATCGAAATTATTTGAGATTAATAAACAACGAATAAGCGGTACTGATAAGTTTAAAACTTAAATTTTTCTTATATCCGACAATATTCGATTTATTGAAATATTTGTAAATAATTTAAAAAACATTAAAAGCAGATTATGCAAAAAATAAGAAATTCTGAAAAGAAAACTTGTTTTGCTCCACACACATGTACATTGGCAGAATGCATAAAGTACAGACGATAAATCGCGAAAATTATTTAACCTACAAACGGTTTGGCACTTGCACCGCAAAAAAGTAATCCAAAATGAGTTCGAAACCAGTAATAGTCATAAAAATTGTCTAAATTCATAGAGCAATGAAAGTGTAAAAGCAGATTTAATCTATATTAATAGTTGAAAAACGAGTTTGAAAAGAAAATTGAAATCGAACTACATACACATAGTTTTTAAAACTCAAACGAACCGTACGAAAAGACATCAAAATAAGCAACTTTTCATGATATAATCAGGAAAGAAGTCGATCTGTTCCGGTTAACTTACACCTTATACCCTGACAAACTGCGACCGCTGCAGCTTCCAAATATCCAAACTGAGAAACAGTCTTTCAATTCAAATATTTCCGACGAAACAAAAATTTTAATCGATCACTCGTAGCAGAACAAACTCACTCCCCTTAAGGAAAACAGGCAACTCTCCCCTAGCGGGGTTAGCATTCGATTTTCAGGATAAGGTTGACCGGGCGAGCGGGGACCCGGTAATCTATTATTCTCCGATAACGCGCCGGCGAGTCCTGCACTCGGGGCGGCGGCCGACCGGTTCCCTCCCGCGATAGCGAGTGATAACGAGCCCGCGAAAGTACCGTTCGCTCGCTCCCGAAGGCAGGGAAAATGGGAGCTTTGTTCGGCGACGCCACATCCACCTCTCGCGTAACTGGACTTCCCCGTTCCGCGGTGCGCGATGCGCTTTTCAACGCGGGGGAAACGCGCGCGATCCCCTTGTTCCGTGTCGATTGTGATGGAAATTTCGTTTACGTAAGGCGTGTGGGAGGTTCCCCCCCGCGCAGGCGACGCATAACACAGCGAGCCCGTGGACTTTTCTGCGGTTTTACCGCTGAAACTGGTATCGATGTCACTGCATAACCGCCTTAGAAATCAGAGCGTTTGCGAAACACTTGGCCCATTCATTCATTTAACGCTTCAATGACTTTTACGGCTTTACGCACTACTCCCGTTTTTTTCCTTGTTGGTTAGAACTTCTGTTTTTAGGGCTGTCTGATTATTTTTGTAATGTCAATTGCAGTGTAGGAAGTGAATTTTCTTGTTTTCTTTTCGAAAGAGCCTTAAACATTATCGATTGCCGAATAAGTTTATTAATAAGCCAGTAATTAGGAAAAATTACTTTTTAAACTTCGTTTCATAAGTTTATTATTCATAAAATCTACAAAATTGATACTTTATCATATGTCAAATTCACCCTCAATGTTAAAGAAAAATTTCAATAATGAGAATCTCGAAAAGCGAAAGTTCTACTCGATCGTAGACTTTAAAACCTTATTAATAACTAAATCAAAATATTATTAAAAGATTAAATAACAATAAATTGTACAAAGTACACAACATTAAAGTCATCCCATTATTATTAAAACCAGAAAAAAAAAAGTTACATCGCAGAGGGCAATGAGTAGACCGAAGCTAAAATAGATGATGAAATAAAGATAGTTAATGGTCATCCTTACCGGGCGCTCGTTAAAGGAATCGCTGAAAAATGTAGTAAAATTAAGAAAATGATTTAGCTCGAAGGGAAGCGGCGTAACAGCCGGTAGAAATCCTTCGAGATTTTTCCCGCCGCTGCGCTCTTCCCCGAAGGCACCGGGGCGGCGCGCCGCGCAAGTACCCCGGCCGGTAAAAAAAAAGCCGCGCAGTCCCATCTCGCCGCTAAAGGAAAAAGAAGATCGTCGCGCGGTAATTTGCAGCTCGCCGATGGAATTCCAAATAAGCAAAAATGGAAGGAGAGGGGGGGGGGCAGCGCGCATCCCGGGGTATCCGGTTCTGCCGTCGTCGGCGCGCGATTTTCTCCCAGCCGCGCGTGGGCTTCCGCTTGCGTCGCATGGAAACTCGCACGGCCGATTAGAAATCGCGTCCTTTTTCAGCGAGCACGCAACGAAAAAAAAAAGAAGCGCGACCGCGTAATTAAAGCGGCCGCTTCTTTTCCCCCCGGGCGGCCATTAGCCGCGAGAACACCGCGACGAGGATGCCGAAGAGCTGCGATTCGCGCGGCCTTTTACTCGACTCGCGTATTGTTCGAGCTGCTCGCGATATACGGCGCAGTGGTGGAAGTGAGCCGAGTTTAAGGTGTCGCTGACTTGCGACGATTGCAGGAGGTAAGTAAGCATTGGATTGATATTTCAACTTTCGGAGAAGTGTTACAGACTGTATATGCGTTTGATTGAAAAATATTACTGGGAATTTTTCATAATCATTCTAATTGACTGGTTGTAAGTCGAAGATGATCATTGCACATATCTGTATTTTGCATGACTCGCCGTTTTTCTCTATCATCGTGAAACTACAGGTTCATAAAAATAGTCGGATGGTCTGTTAAAAATACGGAATTAATAGTAAGCATTTACCCTTAATAAAGTAAAACTTTTTATCGCTCATATAGGAACAATTTACCAAACATACATGACCTCTTGGTTATAAAGCCGTTACTTCTAATGTTTGATTATTTATTACCCTTATTAAAAGATATAACTGGACCTTTTAAATGTACGTAGACAGACAGAAGACAGTACAAGAAACCTGGGTGGGTATATTATTAAACATGATTATTTGATATTTTTAATTTTACACGAAATAAAACAAAATAAGAATAGTTTATATTTAATTTTATCCACTATAAGTCATTTAGAATTTCATCGCAATAGCCTTTTTTTTATTAATTTTTAAGAATTTTTGACGCATCAATTTGATTACTTTTTTATTAAAAGATTCCATTTAAAATACGAAATTGTTATACGAAATTGAATGCAACCTATGGGCTAGTTCCACAAAACCTAATGATATTAAGCCTTACATACTCGGCAAATTAGCAGGTACTTATTACTTTCTACCCAACCAAGATATTTCTCGTAATAATCCAAAAATTAAAGAGCAATTTGTTCGATAATGAAAAAAAAATCCTCCAGCCCATTAAATTACACTCGTACAACATCCGAGGATCCCGCAGCGCAGAAAATCGGCAAAACACGAATCGCGCACCCGCACAAACCGCATTATAATAAAGACGCGTCGCCGCCTAATGATTTCCGCGTGATTAAATAAGAGGCGATGCCCGAGGAGTCGAATCCCGCGGGGCCGCCGCGCGGACACGACACCTAAAAGCGCGCGCTCCGCTCGCCTCGCAAGAATTCGCGAACCCGAGACTGCACTCGCGTATATAGTTGCATAACGCGGCGAGTTACGTGCGAGCGTTGCCGCGGGCTCGCGGCGTATCTCCCGGGCGCCTTTTTTTTTTGTCTTATTCATCCGCCGCGCGCGGCGCGAAATCTTCGCACGTGTGTCGGCCGGAAAAAATCGGCGTCGCGCTCGCGTGTACGTATAGCGCCAGAGTATAAGTGATTTCGCCGGGAGTGCTGCCTCCTTTCTCGCACCTCGATTTTCCAATGCGCGCTTTGAGCGTACACGCGTCTACTGACACGAGCGAATAAGTTGCTACGAAAACTGCTGCTTTATTTTTTAGAAATTTAATTATTTTTAAATATTAATTATAAAATTTTATTAAAGTTTGAGGAGAGGGGTAATTAATTCATTCTTTGTGATCACAAATCAGTTTTAAACAAGTGACTTTGTGCACAGTGACTACCTGCACAGTGGAGTCAATACGGAGAGGATTTTGGATATTCGGTAGTCGAAAAAAATAATTCGATTCATGTGCTCAAATCTGATTAATCATTGAGAATAAAAGTTTTATTTGTTATTTTAAAAAGTGCTAAATTCTATTATTTCAAATGTCATTGCGAGTACAGACTAGGAAGTTTACTTTATTTTACTAAATGGGTCACAGCATCAATTGAATCAATAAAAGTGAACTATAGAGTGTACATAGGCTTACTCTAGACTCATGTTATTAATAAATTCAACTGTCTTTGTCTCTTGTGTATTCAAGTGGATTATTTCTGTTCTACTTGTTTTGTTAGTTGCAGTGAAACACGCATTTTCTTTTTATACTTCATAAAAATTTTTAGTCGATGAATTAATGAAGATTTACTGTGATATGATGACTGAACTTATTAATTATTTAAATAATATTATTGTATTTCTATTTCCCTTTCCAATGTTTGTTTTGTTAATCTAATTTCGATTTACCTAACGCAGAGAAACCAAACAAAGTGAAGGGAATAAGTCTCCGAGAATCACGGGAAAGAAGAAGATTCCACCAGGAAGTTTTTGCCGGACACACCTGCGAACGAAGTGCATAAAATGGAAATAGAGAGTCGTAGAGTCGTCGCGTCCGCTGTCTGGCAGACTGGACCTTTTCAGGAACGAGAGAAATCCAACCTACATTCTCGCGGCTCGTCCGACAAAAAAAAAGAGGATAGAGGAGCAACGGGAGAAAAGAAAGGAGGGACATTTTCGCAGAAGTGTAAACACGCATCCATTTCCCGAGCCGATGCCGATTTAATCGCTGAATTTCGATTTTTAGGTTAAGATGAAAGCCTAGGGACTCTCACGCCAGGAATTGCATTGTGTCTGGAAGGCGACGCTTACTTTTTTTTTTTGCGCGCCGCTCGGCTGACTTTAACGAAGCTGTCGCCGCTGCAAATTCACGGCGCTCGGATAAACGAGATACGACACACTTGACGTAGAATCGCGCGAACCGATTAAATTATTTGTCCAATGGAATTTTTTTTCCATTTATATAAATAATACAACGTCGTGTGGACTATTTCAATTAGAGACCTGGAAATTCACGATTATGATCTAATTTATCGTTAAATTGGTACCGGTCGTTTCGTTTATTTCGAATAAAGTAATTAGTCACGGTGCAATGTGATTCGTTGCAGTTATTGAGACTGCATTGGTACCGAACCTTGTATAAAGCATAAAAACAAGTTTTTTTTGTAGAGGAGATTATAATTGAAGCGAGCCTGATTCGTTACATCATAACTGGTTGAGGTTGTAAGCATCACATAAGCAGTAGTAGATTTTGGAAATTAAGTACAAACAACTACTTACTGCAGGTGACGAGAAACTCGAATCCTTATGCAATAATGACGTTCTGAGGTAAACTGGAATGGACTTCTACAGCAGAAGTTTTTCGAGAAAACGATTTAAAGAAAATGCATTTCCCATTTTTAATTTAAGTAACTTAAGCAAAAATTGCGAGTAAATAAAGTTCATTTTGCAATTGTAATTCATTTATTTTATAAAAAGATTTAAAATTTGCTTTCAAAATTAAATTTCATGACTGGTTACTGTATCAGGATGTTAATTGCATTTTTAATAGTTGTAGATATTTACATAAAGAAAATGAATCGGATATTTTATTTCAGTTTTTGTATAAGATTAATGTTCATAAAAAGCTTGATAAAATATGTAGATAGGCAATTTAATAGGCAATAAAATGAAAAATGTACCTAAAATTTATGACTTTCATCAATACCTGATTGTCGAATTAAGGGGAGGTCGGTTCGCAGCGAATCTAATAACTGCGCAGCGCGACACGTGAAATCCATTTAGTTCGCAAACTCGTTATGATAAAAGGCGCGAAAAATACGATCGATCCAAAGCAATCACGGCTGCACTCGCAATTGAAATCGACGATTGAAGAGAATCGTTTTGCTCGACCTTTAAAATCTGGTATGCGGCTCTCTCGCGTCCGCACTCTAGTTCGCTCCATTATTTCAAAATGAATTTATCGCGATTTCACGGGCCGCTGAAGAATTATTTATCTATGCGTAATAAAACTAAAAACGCCGATGAGATTCATAGTTTACAAAAGGTAATATCACTTGCATAATAATCCACTTCGAATGATGAAGGGTTTATCGAGGAATTTCTAGTTTATTAACGTCCGCGATATTTTATCCCGCGCGGCTTCGCGTATCCATTACTTTCTCTAAACGCAAACAGTAAATAATGAAGGAGGAGAAAAAAGTAAATAGTCCCATTGGAAAAGAATAAAATATTTTCCCATGATACTCATCTGAGATCAGAGCGCGTTTTCAGCGTCTGGCGTACACACAAAGGGGAATACGGGCCGGTTATCAGTGCAAAAAGAGAGAGCCTGTATCACGGGAGTTCGGTCGTGGAGTTTATAAAGAGAGCGAGGGCACAGCCAAATCGAGAGAAAGAGACGATTGCACAACGAGCGCCGCACACACGCGCGCAAAGCCGCACACGCACCTTACGAGCATATCCGCGCACATTAATTCACCGATCCACCCGCAAATATGCGAATATACACTCCCACCACGTGGGGAAACGCTGGGCCCTCCCCCTTTCACCTGGCTTTACTCCGTTTTCACACGTGAGACCGAGACGAGTTTCTCGCGATGTTTTTGTTTACGATAAATAAGTTTATTTAGCCGGCGGGAAAAGCTTTATATCCGTAGAGATCGGAATCGTCACTTTTTAAAAGTGCAATGTATAATTGTGCTTTTAAATTACTTATATTTGTAGTTCTTCGCGTTCCGCGCGACCTGTACTTTGTACACATTCGGGTTCGAGATGAAATTCTAAATGCAATCTGCAAACACTCGAAATGCATTAGATTCTCGATAATCGCTTAATCACTTAATTTATACTAGTGATATGTTTTTCACATGCCGCCTTTCCAACGTAACCTACAAGGTAGTAACTTAATTCCAGTAAGTAATCCAGAAATATTTGAAGTTTAGCTTTATTGCGAAACAATTTTTTTCCCACATTTCATCAACACTGTGAAATGAATGAGAAACATTTTTTGACAATAATTACTAAATTACAATTAAGAATCGTATCACGTGTGCATCAAAGTCAATATTTTACATTGAAAATGAATAAAGTTTAATCACCAACTGAAATAAAATTGCAAAAAAACAGGAGGAATGCACCTTAGAGAATGGTGCATCGTAAGATAGCCACAGCGTCGGAGATCGAGTCTCTCCAGCCGCTCACATTCATAAATCCAGCCGGTGCGGCATCCATATCGGAAGACGCTGCGCGCCACGCGCTGCATATATATATACGTATGCAGAGGAGAGGCGTCGTGAGAGGGATAGAGAGTGCGCGTGTCATGGGAAAAGGTCAGCAAAAAGGCCCGCGCGCTCGCGCCGCGAGGTGCAAACGAAATCGAACGTCGGTGGAAAGCCGCGCTCGGGCAAGGCCTCCTCGGCAATTACCCGCGAGGGCCCCGCGCGCCCGCGCGCTGGGGGCGTTTTGTCGATGGGCGCGCGATTAAGCGCTCGTCCGGCGTCTTTTAACAGCTCCCCCCTTCCCCCTCGAGTGCCTTGCATGCGCGCATCCTCCTCTCCTCGGCCCTTTTGTCTGTCCGCGCTATCCCAATTTCCGCCGGGGCACAAAAGCTCGAGGGCTCGCTTCGCGCTGAGGCGTCGGTTTCGTGACCCGGCTCTCTTCTCGAGTGTTGAACTTTTTGAGGATTTTTATAATCGTACAGTGTAGTGCAAATTCAATGGAATTATTAACACTTTGGGCGTACTTTCGGGGCTGCAATTTAGGTCAAATTTAGTAAAATTCTAATTTATTATTGTAGTTTGAAAAGTTTCTGAGTTTCATTTAGTGGAAATTTTATTAATTTCAAAATAGTTGCGTAATTATTACCACAAATCAGTGAAAATTTACAATTTTGTAGTGAAAATTTATTAACAGTGCAAACATTTCGTTGATGAGTGGAATGAATAAAAATTTCAATTAACACATAAACAAATCGAGTTAGACTTGATTTTATTTTTATAGTTCTGGAAAAGTGACGAGATAATTAGTTCCTGTCCTGAAGTAGGACACTTCTGCATACCCAAAATCAGGATTTTCTACAAATTTAAACCTGAATTGGCTCGTGTTATGATCGAAATCCACTTTCGCGCTTTACATTCAGATAATTATAATTCAATTTCATAAAAATTCACATTCTAAGACATACTAGTACAAGCGTCAGAATCTTGTACGAATTCCAAACGTTTTTTTAATTCTCAAATAAAAATGCGATCTGAAATAACCTGAAATACATGAATTATAACACCAGAAGCGACACGAAAAGGTTTGCATAGAAGCCATGTTTTCGTAGATTCACTATTCGATTACAATCAGAATTTGCAAGTTCATGTTTCCTCGTTAATTTGCAAATGAGTATTCCGCTCCCTCGATACCTTTGAAAAAAAGCAATTCTCGTTTCGATTACCTACCGCGTTGCACGTAGAGATTGGCTTTGCTCAATTATCAATGTGGGAAAGGTAAATTGACGCCTGGCATTTAATCTTTAAAAAAAAAAACAAGTGTAAATGAATTTAATCACAATTTTTTTTTGGAATTTCACTCACTGAACATCGTCGACTTGTGTGCGCAATTGATTATCAGGAATGCGAGGAACTCATAACATTTTGTCTGCGATAGCGCATAAAAGAATGGAAAAATATTTTAAAGAGAATAAATAATAAGCGAGTGATAATTCCCCCGGCACACAATTCGCTCCACGCTGTGCACAGTTACGACGCAGCACTATTATGTAAAATTATCTCCGAACGGAGAAAAGACGACTCGCCAATAAAGTAAGTCGCTCCCTTTTTTAGCCGACCGAACCGAAAAAAGCCGTGCGAATGTTTATACCGAGGAAAATGACGAAAAGTGGTCGTTTGCGCAATGGGAGTGCGTGCGCTCTTTTTTCATCGGTACGGAGCATCACCCCTTACTGCTTTTCTCACGCGGCGCCTTTCGACATTAATTTTCGCGAAAATACCGAGGCGCAGTTTCGTATAGCCTTTGATTTCGCAATGGCCTACGCGAAATTTGCCTCGGGGAAAAATGATTTAATATGTCGAACCTTTTTTCGACGAGTCTGTTGATGCTGGCTTTGTAAACAGCGGCTATTGGGGTTTAAGAGCGCGATGCAGATATAGATGTACAGATATATACGGCGTTTTCTTTTAAGACAGTTTGTAGTATTAATGAAATTTTTAATTTTTTGAATGATTTTTGAGTGCTTCTTACTTTACCTGCTGGTGTTGTAATCGAAATTATTATAATTTGGATTGTAGCTTAGCAGTTGATCTTTAAATTATGATCTTATATAATTATAATCTTCTAAGGTTTTCTCGCGTTCAAGTTAAATTCCTTTGAATATAATAATTTCGAAGTGTACAATGGATTCGAAGTTAGTCATGTACAGAAACCGCTAAATATATTATGATTTGAAATTTATGAACAAAAGAACTCTAATAAAAAAAATAATTTTTGATTTTACTCTATAGTTAGAAACATCTTAGAGCATCACGTTTGAATGATTTTACATGCACTTATGTAAGTAACATAGTAGCATGGTAAATATACTGGTACAAGTAAAACCGTTATTTACGATGCCGCCATGAATATCAACATAAATTATAAATCGTGCTAAAACTCACATGACAAGAAGAAATTAGTAATCCAATCACGTTTGGGTAACTCACCTGCAACACAAAAAAATATATTATTAGAAAATCATGCTTAGAATAGATGTGTGGTTAACTAATACGTATAATATATGAGCTTCAAAATTATTAGTGGCATTGTTATACTAATTATTACTATATGGATTACGGATGCCCGCATTTTTTAATCTTCGTAAAAGAAGTATCATTTATAATTGGAAATTATAGATAGAATGTGTTGATACAAAAGTAATTATCATGTTGATTCATTGCCATTTTTCTAACATTTCAATTATTGATTAAAAATAAACAAATTACCTTGGGAATTGGAAACAATGTCAAAACGATTAAAGCGAAAGCAAGTACATATAAGTTGAAGAAAAATATATTTTCAATTTTGACTCAGTAACTTTTTACTAATGGAGCATTCGAGCGAAAAGTTTTTTCACTTTGTCCAGGAAAATAGATGGTTAGATAAAAGGAAAGTTTCCTCGCCAAAGAAAGACGAAGTATAATCTCTGTCATCGCCGCGAGGATGACACTTCGCACGGCTGGATATTTCCATAATTCTTTGAGGCGCCGCACGCGCACGCGGGAGGAATGCGGCCTCCTTTAAAAAGGAGGATGCTCCACCGCTGGCGTCGCCGCGCGCGCACCGGCCGAGCATAATAATCGGGAACGGGATATTCCTCGCGCCGCCGATCGAAACCGTAACCCTTTTTCGCGGTAAACAAGGCGCCAAGGCATCTTCAACCACACTCCGTCGAACACACTTCACTCGCTAACGAGTAATAAGCAGTCTCTCTTCTACCTCGATAATTGCTCTCGACGTGCCACCGATTAGCGCGTAGTTCTCTCGAAAAGTGGATCGTCCACGGTTAGTTATACAATGCGAGAAGAGCGCGAGATAAAATCTCGCCTGGGTACGAAGTGTAACGCTCTGCACTATTCCTCATCTGGCGGGTGCGCCAATTTCGAGGGGACTACTGCGTAAGGATGCGCCTAGTCGCGCCCATTGTATACATCAACCGCGGTCTTTCCCAATGTTTGTAGGGTGCGCGGGAACAATTCGCGTTTCGCAATTGCAGAGCGAACGGGATCGTCCAGAAATGAGCCGATCGCGGGCACCCGAAAAGGATCGAGCTTGTCCCGGTAATTGCGTCACGGCTTTCGCGAGGCAGAGCTCTGGTAGCCGTGTGCGCAAAGTGGATGGATTTGTGGGAAAAGGTTTTTGAAGTGTAGTATACGCCGACACTTGATGCTCGGTGGAGCAACCTGGCGGATGACTGAGATTGGACACGCATGTATTCTCATGACGTTTCATGAGCGTTAATTTTTTTTTCTGGCGTCTAACGAAAATGGATGTGAAAGCCGCGTACGCACCAGGCGTTACCGTAATTCCGTGTGAAGTTTTTTAAATGTCTGGATTTCGTCAAATGTGGTGACTTCGCGTACAAGCGAAATGTTAATGGTTAAAAGAAGAAACCCTAAACGTTAAATGCATTTTTTTAATCTTTTAATATCTATTATATTATTATCCGTTTATTAAAAACTAAATTGATTAAAATATATAGTATTATAATTCCTATTCTATTAATCATTAATTTAATAATCAATCAAAGTTCAGTCATGTACAAAGACGACAAACTTTCAATTAATTCAATGTATTATAAAATATTAATAATTATTTTAATACTGTTTTTAATTCGTTGTAACGTGGAATATCTAAGGACGTATATCTCGATTTTAAATCTGCCCACTGTTCATTTATTACATGAATTGAATTTATTTGAATATCACGATGAAACGGTTGATCAATTAATTTTCTCGGTTACTTTTTTCATTATAGAAGTATACATATCGATAAAGTCAGTACCTACAACTCAAAATAATTAATTTCTTACTTGTTTTATTAAAATAATTTAATTGATTAATAAATTAAGAAACCAATTTACTTTACTTACTTTCCAATAAATTGTTTACCCTCATCCCACAGTTTCTTTTTAATGCAAATTCGTGATACTCAAAGTCACTAATTGTATTTCCATTTAAATGCAACGTTTATGCAGCGAAATGGGAAGAATAAACCGAACAATTATTCAGATCTCGTTCGCGGAAAAATTTGAAGCCGGAGCATGGGGATTACGTGATTCCGAGGTGAAATATATTCGCGAGAACAACGACGCCCCGGCGACTTGCGCAAATATACGCCCGGTGAGTCAGGGGCGAGCCGCGCGCCTGGGACTTTTTATCGATCACTACTCGCGGTAGCGCCGCCGAAGTTCGTGCCGCTATTGTTTACGCCAGCGCCGGCTCTGCTTCCTTGCCCCGCCTCTCCGGCTTCCTTACTTTCCATATTTTAATACGAGACGGAACTTCGTCGATAATTCATTTAAAGTTTCAACCTTGCGCATCTAATTTTTGCCGCGTTTACTTTGCTAACGGAACTTCTGTGACTCGCGCAAGTTGAGGGTACCAACGAACTTTCCACAGTTATTTGTTATTTTCGCAAAACGCTGAAGTTGGCGATCATGTAAACAAAACAATAGCATGATTGGCCGAACAGCTGTACAGGTAACAAAGCATTACAGTGTTGTTGAAATAATAATTGATAATTTTTTTGCATGCAAATTGACGATTACGTAAATTGTAAGTCTTTAAGGAAACATTCACATTATTTCTTATAATTTTAAAATAATGTAATATTTGTGAAATTCACCATCTAAAGTTGAAATTCTGAAAAATCTATAGATGCACTAACAATTAATGACACAAGTTCTATAATTAATTAACAATTAATGTTCATTTTACTAATTTTTAGTGCATTTTTAGAATCTCCACCAATTCAACTTTAGTGAGAAAACTTTTTTAATTTTTGTCATTATTAATTAAAAGAAGAGTAGGATTATTTTCCACAACATGTATTTTTCAAATTTGAAAATCGTGTTATTTTAGTCAGAGGCTGCAGTCTCATGTAGAAAGTATTGAGTTCTTGCGCAGTGCGAGCAATACTGCGGATGTGGGATTCTCGTATCCTGAGCGGATTTCTCATGCCCAGATCGACTGACCTGTGTAGCTGTGAAGCCAGTGCTCTGCGAAGTATCAACTTCGTATACAGACGCACGCTTTCATCAATCATAACTGTTCCTTGTGTTCTCACCCTTTACCCAGCAATGCGACTGACTTTTATTTCAACACTGACTTTTTTAGAGTCAATTTTCGAGATTGTTAAAATTTTATAAAGTTCGAGAAAAACGAAATAATAGTATTGTCGATGTGGTAAGTCTGTGCTAACGGTCGAGCGGCTTGTCTTACAATATTACTCGTTTCAAGTGAATTTTTAATTCGGTAATATATTAAGTGAATTGCGAGGAATGGTCTAGAAATCATTTGATTTCTGTGTAGGAAAAAACTGCCTAATTAATATAAAATGTGATAAATTACCTAAACATGCTTTCTACATAATTTCTTAAAATGTTCATTTTTCAACAGAAAAGACTTTGCATTAATACTTTGCTCTTTGATACTACATAGCAAGTTATGCAATGTAAGTAATAGAGTGTTGTGCACAACACTAATTAAATATTACCTTACATATTAGGTGTATGATTCAAGTAAGAGTCGTCAATTTTGTTCTAAAAATATACGGAACAATTTCACAATAAAAACAACGTCATAAATCCGGATAAACAACTTACTTTTGAGGTGTGCACGTTATTTCTCCATTTCAAGCAAAATCCAACCTATTGTTTGTCCGTACCGAGAAAAATGACGAAAGGTTCTGTTTAACCTTTCAATAATCCAGCTGAGGAAAAAAAAGTTGGTGTCTTTTTCCTAGAGCCGGTGCGTGGATTTCGAAAGAAAAGCCGCGGCATTAGCAACGATTATGCACGTCTGGCAGAAAGATAAACGCAAGAAGTTTTACGACCTCTCAGCTGAAACTCTGAAATCTCCGCGAGAATTGATTTTTATTTGCCAAAGAGCAATTTGCTCCAATGCATCGGCCGGGCCGCGTTTTAGAAGAATTTTCAGCCTTATTTTCCGGACTGGTGAATGGACACGCTTCGTTTCAGGTTTATTCTTTTGTTTGTTGGCTCATCTGCATCTTTTTCCTCCCGTTAGATACATTACCAATTTGGATTTACTACCATAGTCAGTTAAAGCAGCCGCAAGATTTTTGGATCACCATAAGAATGTAAACTGCATCAGCGACGATGGGCAGTCATTCTCGGTAAATGTTACTTAAGCATTCGCAATTGCGGAATAAGTCAATAGCAAACGGACAAAAGGCATTCCCGCGAAGCGACTTATTGTGTTATTACCGAATTCATTATTTCTTACGCCGGCGATACATTGATTCTCGTTGCTTCGTAACATCTTCATTGCGATTAATTATCCAAGTGAATGTTTCGAAAGAGAAAATGAAAGTTAAGAAGATGACCTTTCAGTCGGGTCCCGCGGTACATTACGTTTCCGCTTGATTAATTTGATTTTCAATCCCATGTAATGCATAATGAGTATCCCACACACAAAAAAGACCATCATCCGTTCATCATCTCCGCTCTTCAGTTTGCCTTTCGCCATCGGCTTCGCCACTTGTTCTTTCGGCTCGGACTCTCTTTCTACGATCGCAAAATGAAGAGAACAAAGTGAGTGTATGACTCTTTTTAATCGGGGAACCGGATCGCACCCACGTTACGATCGGCGAAATCCAGGCGAACTTCCTGGTGCGCCGAGTGGCTTTGTACCGCGAAGTTACAATTTGCACGTACCGACCTCGTAAATCAAACATCGAGCCTCTTTATTATCCCCGGCCTTATCGGAGACGCGGCGTCTACGTGCGCGGATAAGTCGGGAGATTTTGCGCCAGCAGGCAACAAAGCTGCCCTCGCTCGCGACATCTGATATCGTTCCGGCAGTGTCGTATGCGTCGTCTCGTAATTTACGTTCCGATTCCGGTTATGGCCGGAGCAAATCACTTTGAAAAACGAACGAAAAATTGAACTGAACTTGATGGTATTTTAACGAAACTAAAGATTGCTTTTACTTTTGTATGCCTTATTTATACAAAAGTGAATAGTTGTTTCGAAACGTATCAACGAGCAAAATTTTCATTACTCACTTTTCAGTATAGTGTAGGTCTTGAGCGAGGAATCGCATTATGGGAATCTTTAAGAGCTATGAAAATAAATATGCCTGGGATTGTATAATGACTTTCGATTGCTGACTGACCATCGTCAGTACGAAACCTTTGCAATCATTTTCGTAGAAAATGAAACGAGAAACCTTTTAATGAAGAGGATATGAAGCAAACTTACTAGTGGAAGTAAAGCCTCTATCTAGTGGTTCAATTTGTGAATGATTACATTCGATTTATGTTGAGAGGATGCGCACTTACGTTTTTGCCAACTTTTTTTGGTGCCATTTCAACAAATATATTTTGGTAAATGTTTTTTTCCTCATTATACTTTTACGAATGCTTGGTTAATTTATTTATTTTTAGCAAAAAATATTTACAAAATACTCGCAATTTAAAAATGAGAGATATCGTGTTATTGCATATTCGAGGCTGATTGTACATGATAAAATTTCAGATTGCCGAATCAACACACAAATGATTGTTAAATACGGAAGTGCCAACGAAATACTTGAACTGTGAATATTGTTTATTTTTTGTGCAATCTATGTAGATGCGTTCTTGAATCGTGATTAAAATGTTCCTAACATCCAATAAAAAATCTCATTGTCAGTCAAAAATAGAGACAATGATCCAACTGTCAATAACATTTTAAATTAATCAATGACTTCGACATAAACATAAAGCCCAAAGTAATAGCAAGCGGTGCTCTGGTATAAAGAAGGTCAACGGCTTTAACTGTATCAGCGCGGTGAAAAACACGCGGGTAATTGGATACCGCCTCGGATCGCGTTATCGGCCTTAGGTATTTTTCGTAAAAAAAAGGAAGCTGCTAGTACAGCGAAAACTCAGCGCAGGTGCGGGCGAGCCGGGAATTCGCGAATTTCACGGTCGAGCTGCATCGGGGTCGTGGCCCGCTATTACCCGGAGATCGTAAAGTGCGTCGCGCGCCCGCGAGCAGCAAGGCTGCACTTTCAGACTTCGATTAGATAATTGTTCAAACCAACGTCCTCCTTGGGTTTTACCGGAATTAACGGCGACCAGCTTCTTTAATATAAGATCAGCCACATATTATACGATAATCGTATGTAAATTGCGTTAAATAATACTGTAATGATATGAGATAGCATCTTTTTAAGATGGTGTAAATTATAAAGATTTCGATCAAAACTCGATATAAATCAAGAAAGCCTTAATAGAACAATTTTTTAATTAAAACTAATTTTAAAACTATAAATTAAAATACAATACGGATAGATTTTATCGCAGATTTAAATTTTCAAAACAGCGACCCTGCATCTTTTTTACTCATCTCGAGAAATAACTCGTGAGGTTAGATGGTAAGATGGTGAATCTGAATTTAAGAGCAGTTATTTATATGCAATTGGTTTGAAATAATGAATGATAAAATTGTTTGTGTTATTACTAATATCGGATATGCTGTTCTCTACATGCACGTTAATAACTGATTATAAAAAATCATAGAATTTCTATAAACTAATGTCACGAAAATTACAATGAATAGACCCTAATCTTATTATTCTACAAAAATATGTATTACAGTAATATTTATTTTATTCAAATTTTAATTTGAAAATATTTTGATACTGGTGCCTGCATGGATTAAAATAAAAATCAATTTTATTTCAATATTCCTTTTCCAATTTTCAATTAATTAATTAATCAATTTTGTCAAAAGATATCACTGAAAAATCGGGTAGATTTATCTAGATAGCTTCTAATATTATTCAGAAGGATTTATCCCGGTGAAGTCAAACCTATAATTAATAAAAACAGAAATAACGAAGGAAACGCCTGACCACCTCAAGTGATCACTTTGACCGACAACCAGAACGCTCGCGGTCGATACGAAAATTGGAATGCGGCGAGGATAGAAAGAGCCGCGCTGGTATACACGGCGTTATCGGGCTAATTTTTCGGCTTCGGATCCGCGGCGAAAGTCGATCAAACGTTTTCCATCCATCAATGCGGCCTGCTCACTTTCTATACGTCGGGGGGCCGGCGCGCACGAAAGGCCGCGCGCGCGGGGAACCGGCCGCCGCCGCGGCCCCGCGGGGAAGCGAAACTCCAATGACACGCGCGCTCGCATTGTTGCCCCGAGGGTAATTAGCTGGTAATGAGAAATCGCGCACGGGGGGCGAGAAAAACGAGCGCCTCATTTTCGACTAATCGAAATGCCCTCACGTACGATGGGTCGTATCGAGGGGCGCCGCCGCTTCTCTTATTGCGCCGCGCCGGCACTAATGACGCGCTCGACGCCAGAGCCGAGAGTGTTCCCGAGATACGCTCAGGTTCGCGCGACTAATGAGAAAAGTTTGTCAATTCTACGCTACCTTCATTCGGTTTCTAAGATTCACTGCTTCGCTTTTTATGCGTAATTAGAAATTCTGAGCTGAATTTATCGCACGTGCGAATATGTATCAGGTTGAAAATATAATCTTGTATATAAGTCAATTGTTACTCTTATATCTGTGGCTCCCCGACACAATAATTTAACTCCATTCTTCATGTTTTAATACCTATTTGTTACAAATCAGTTTTTAGCGAAAACATAGAGTTAAGTATGTCGGATAGAATTTGTAAATTGGAATTAAATCTTTATCGTAAATTTAAACATAATTTTGTCCTAAAATTTTAATGGACAATAAACTTATTTTGAGAGAAACCACATAAAGTAGCATGACATTTAAAACGTATATTAAAAAATCCATTTTTCAATATCAATTTTTTAGTTCTATGAATCAATTTTTTTACATAAACGCTTTTTAGTACATATTTTTACTATTTATTCAACATTATATTTACGTAAAAAAGACTTCCTTCTTTCGAACTTTTTTTTACACTGCCAATCTTTCAAGACTGACTGTGTACAATCTTCCGAGGAAAAAATTAACCGATCGTTTAAAATTTTTTGCTCTCACACGCGTTCCAACGTAAGAGCTACCTGCTCTCTAAGTAAAAAAGAATTAATCTAAACCACCATACAATCCAAAGTGATCGTTACACTTTGCTAGACGTGTCTACCTGCCCGCGTGAAGCAATCGAAACAATGACCCCGCGAAAAAAAAGCACACAACCGTCGCGTCAATGAACTTTCAATCTCGTACGAAGACATTTCGATCGGCGCGCATTCGCCAGCGACTAAAAACAAGCGAAATGAACAAACTCAGCTCTTTTTAATCTTCGCCAGTCCGAGAGCGGTGCGACGCCGGGCATTTAGTTCGGGCGTCAAAGGAATGGTCGTCGCTTTGTAACACTAGGACAATTACGCGCCGCAGAAGAAAGAGCGGCTTATTTTCGTGCAACGCGGCCCAGCGTCGTTACTATGCTCGCGAGCGGCGCGGCACTTGATGCCCGTGCGCTTTCCCAACGTCTGGTCGTACGATAGGTACCCCGAGTGAAGTACACTCCCGAACCGAGCTGCCTCTACAAGTACGACTCCCTGCCCGCCCGTTGCTCACTTACGTTTTCTTATCTGGCGCGCCGTATGCGCGATCCTATCGATCTGTTTTACCCGCTCGAGCTCTCTTTTTTGTTGCGGCCTTCCCCGTAAACCGCCGCACGCTTTTGGTAATCGACGCCGTTATTGTAGGCCGTTTGTGTAATTCATTGTTCAATTATTCATTATCCGCCGCTATGCTTGTAATACATTCCTTCGCGGAAAAAGAATTGTTGTCAAACCTTTTCCTCAAACTAGCGTTCGTTGCCTCTTTTTTTTTGCTTGTAAAGTAGTTTACACGCTCAACTCGGGTCGTAAGTGCGGTTGACTTAAATAATGCAGTAAAGAGTCATAGCCGGAAATTTTATGAATGAAATAAAAGTAAGCCGCGGGGAAATATGATAATAAAAGAGGAATTTTGTGTGAGAATATTTCATTGTTTTTCACGAGGTGCTACCGTGTTTTGCAAGCTCCGGCAGTAGTGTTTTTGTTTCAATCACGTTATTTGATTTCTGCGTTCATATCGCATTCAAACTCGAATAAAAAGTAGCAGCAAAAATTGCTACGTGAGTCAGTGGAAATTATTGTTTTTCGTGATAACATTTGACATACATTTTGTATAATTTTGACCACGTTTAAATATTAATTTAATTTTAATAAAATATCGAGTATAAAAATTTAATAACTATGAAGTAGTAACATTTGTATCGGCAGATGTAAATTTATTATTATTTAACGGACATAAAAGGCCTTACATTAAAACAAATACATGACAAACTAAAAACAAAGGAATTAATAAGTAGCGCAAAATGACTTAATTGAAAACTTAAAGGAGTTCATAGTCTCTAAGTGCTTCCAATTTCTCTTCATATGACTTATAGTAGATTAAAATCCAACACTAGGTTGGGAAAATTTGCAAAATAAATCTGCATACTTGACACAACGAAATAAGCACCGTGTCGCGCGCATTTTCTAAAACTGCAGATTTTCTCCCGCACGCGGACGGATTCGTTCCAGACTCACTCTTTCCACAAAATCAATGTAACGTGATCGACAAATCAAAGGGAACGCTCGAGCTCGCGGTTTAACTCGAAAAGCCGCATATTTTGACTAATGATGCATAAAGGATAGAAAGCGAGTCGGCCGTGGCGCTCGGCATTCGCATTAAATCCGTGCAGCGGGCGTAAACAACCCGGAGTCGCGCTGTGGTGTGCTCTAGGAAAAAGAGAAAGGTGGGCCCTTCCCGCGGCTCAGCCTCGCGAGGGGTAATGACGGTTCATTAATGTCCGCGGGAGAGAGGGAGAGAGAGAAAGAGAGAGAGAGACGATCAGGTAGCGTCATGCATTAAACATCGCCGATGGACCGGTGTGTCGGAACGGAATGCGCGCCTCTGTCGTAACGACGCCCGATATTCGGGCCAAGAGCCGCTTTGGCCCACTTACATGTAGTTTACGCCGCCGAGGGAAAGGTGTCGAGGATGCCTTGATTGAGCGCTCACTTCGGCTTTTCGGACGACGGTACCCATGTCTCTCTCTCTCTCTTTCTCTCTTTCTTTCTTTCCTCGGTAATTGGAGAACCGCACTTTTCGTTGGCTCGCGAGCGAGTGTCGTAAGAGACGGTGCTCCGCCGATTTCTCGCTAATCGGCGCGTGGCGCTCGGGGGAGGAAAAATTAGAAACATAGACCGGCGGTTTAAGCAAGTCTCTCGACACGTGGACTCGCGAAAATTTAGTATCGTGTATAGGAAGTCGTAAAGCGGCTATTTTTAGGCACCGCGGCTGCAATATTTTTTCCCACGGCGCGCCAGACCCAGCGCGGTTTATTAGACTTAAAAGTGACGATAATCCCGATCGGTTCGACGGACCGTCTCGCGAATTGTAAATCGGTCACTCTCGATTTCCAGAAAAAGGAAGCCAAACGAGGAAGTACTCATTGAGCCGTGCATTTCTCTCGTCGCGGGATGGATCGCAAAAAGCGACGTGAAACTCTCCCTTTTACACGGAAACTCACTTTGGCTAATCGAATTCTGCGAAATCGAGAGCGCGAAACGCCGGGGCCTCCTGCGAGGAGGCAGGGAGCGCACGAGCGGCGGCGGCGGCGGCGTGTCGTTTCACCTGTAAGGGGCTCCTGCGAGGGGAGCGGAGAGGGGAGGGAGAAGTTCAACGCTTGATTTCCGGTTGATTGATCCGATCGCGCGGCGAGTCACGGCACTCGACCCGCGGCTTCGTTTCAAGATCAAACGATCTTGGTCTTGCGAAATCTTGGAGATCTTTTTTCGTTCGCTTGAGATGTTTTCCTTTCTTTCGCAGTGTAAGATGCTACAGTTACGGATTTATTGGATTTCTGTACCAATTACTGCAGCAAAATTACTATAAATTACTTTTTTTTAAATTTTTAATAATAAGTATTCTTTAGATGATAATGCACAAATAAGTTTAGAATGTACTTAAATTACAAGATTTATAATTCTGTGGAATTCAAGAAAATTTTTTATAATTGTACAAGTATTTTTAAAAATATCGGTTTCTTAATTTTCATTTTCTTTCCCACGTGATGACGCCATATCATTATCGAAGAATTAATAGTGTTGAGTGCGAAAATTCATAAATTTTATATTCATGTTATTTAATTTCATTATGCATAGACATTATGAAAATACAAATATGGTGAGAAAAAATGTTATGCATGCGAGAAAGAAATTACTATGTGACTATTACACACATTTTGAAACTGATGCAAAACTTACGTTAAAAAAATTTATCGAAAAATAATTTAGCTAACTTATAGGAATGAAGCCTTCTCAACTATTACTTTTCGAATTGAATTTTAACTGGAAATGAGTTATCCAGCTCGTGTAATTGTTCCTTGCAGTCGTAAAAATAATAAGCGAAACAAATAAAAGTACGGCAAAAAAGTATGCAATGCAATATGCCACATTCTAATGCACCTTTACGAGCTTTGTGCAATCTTGTATTCCGAACGATTCTTTAAGAAGGACTTGTTTTATGGATAATTAGTATCCAGGCGCTCAAAAATGCTCAATAAAACGTTCGCTCGTAATGCTCCACATGCACACCGGTTATTTACAGCGAATAAAACGCACTTTTCAGGCCAGAGACGATCCGGCGCAGGTGTTGCACAATTGTTCGGCTATTTTTTTTTCCTGAATGTGTATACTCTCATTTTCGTGCTGGAACGAGCGAGGCTCCGGGGAGTACCATATAAAGCAATATCCTGAACCCGGGAAAATCAACGTCACCGATAAGGATCGCCGTTTCAAAAGCACTCGGAACCCGCGCCGCACTCTACTATGCACGCACCGCGTCAAAAGTCCAATTCAATGCACCAATCCTCCCGCGCAGGCTCTACTAAATTAGCCGACGAATTTTACAAAATACGCTGACTTGCATCAATTCAAGCTTTTGAAATCGTTGCCCTACATTCCTTATTTGCAAATTTTTTTTAATTTCCCAAAGGTTTCGAGATGTGTTTTTAGATTTATGTAAAACAAACTCTAAGTGTATGAAGTTAGTTAATTTGTTTCTGTAATTATAAAAGTCGTGTATGTATTATTTTATAGCTATAAAAATGTTTCATTCATAAAATCATTTCTCCCAAAGTAGTATATTTGTATTTAATTAATTATAATATATTTAGTTGATCATTTAAATTATATCTTTTTTTAATTTTGATTACTATCTCCCACGATAACGAAATATTTATGTAAAAAAGAAGAACTTTAAAAATACTCACACCTGTTTAAAGAGATTAATATCCGTTTAATATCCACTTCCTGAGATATTAGATGATAAACCACTTAAAGAATGAAGGAATCAAAAGAGAAAAGTACACGCGTCAAGTAAGACTCGAGGTTCAAGGGAGGGAGGGGTCGAGCGCGTCGGTTTGCACGCACGTGCGCCGCCTCGGCCGCATCCGCGCGTAACTGCACCGTAGCCCTACTACACACACCCAGGGAGAATTTCCACACGCGTCGCGTCGCGGGGGAGACGCGCGCGCGTGAACAAAGGCGCCGTGTGACCGTCCCGCTCGAACAATGCGCCGGCCGCGCGCACCTCGCGTTTTCCCGCCGAGGTGTATACATACACCCGGCGAAACTGGGTGAGCTCTCGCCGTGGAAAAATTTGCAGCGGGCGGGTGCGCGCGCTCCTTTTTTTTCCCTCAGCCGCCGGCCGGGCGGCGCCTCGAATTCAATTTCCGCGGCGAGTTTCGAAGTCGCCGAGAGCGTGGGAGTCAATTACCGTGACACTCGACCACCGAGGTATACGAACGTAACCCAGTTTGCGATGGGCGATTTTTTTTTGTCGAGGAGTTTGCGGGAGCGTTGCGTATATAAAAGTTCATTTTTTTCGATGGAGAGTTCGGGGAGCAGCGGAGGCGATCCAATTGGTTCGCGGTGCGTTTTTTTTTTTTAATGGCCGAGAGTCGCGGGTGCGTTGAAAAAACTCGTGGAAATGCGCGCCGTGTTAATTAAGATGTTTCAATGGGCGAACGGAGAAACAGAGTCAATACGCCGCGTTTGTTCCTTAGAATTGTACGAGAAACGTAATTAAAGTTTTGAATGAGGAATGGACTAATGGGAATTGCAAGCGTGTGCAAATGCTTGAAACAGTGGCGTATTTAGACATCTAGTTTGCACGAAATAATAATTATAGGATGTTTGACGTTCTATTAATTAAATTCATTTTGAAGAAAAACGGCGAACAAAAATAAATAATAAAATTAGTGAACAATTTTTTAAAGAAATTGTTAGTAATCTTTATTTATTTACACAGTGTTATATGCGGCTATTTTTAAAATACACGTGATGTGATTCAATGTGTGCAGACAGAATGTGTGTGATTGGACAACACGCTATCGATTTTTTGGAGTAATAGTCGTAAAATATCTAATCTCACACGTTCAACATCTGTCTCCACGATAATCCATAAAATAAACACTGACATTGTATCAATTATCTTATAAATAATACTCGATTATTGCAATGCGCTTTATATGTCCAAAACAATTATAAATTACGATAATAAATGAGTATTCATATATCAATAAATTAACACAATCACAACAGACACAACAAAAATTGCTAGCA
This sequence comes from Eurytoma adleriae, assembly GCA_900480045.1. Lineage (NCBI taxonomy): Eukaryota > Metazoa > Arthropoda > Insecta > Hymenoptera > Eurytomidae > Eurytoma > Eurytoma adleriae. The sequence continues at coordinate 280,169 of UXGC01000067.1, read as the reverse complement.
GAAATAAGACTATCGAAAAAGCAATATCATTGCCCAAAATCCGGATGGCCCGCCATAAAACACTCGCAGGACGAGAAAAGAAGAGACGATTAGATGAAAAGTCTCGTAATGGAAGGTTATTGTCAGGACGCTCGCTGCGGACTTTCGATCGGCGCGCGCCCCCCTCGAACAGGCGCGATAACCGAGGGGAGACTTTTGGGAGATGGGAAGGATACGCTGGCATGCGCCCTGGCTGCCACGTCGTCAGTACCTATAATGTTTTAGCCCTGGCAAAGAGCCTCGGCGCACCTTTTTTTTTTATTCAGAAGACGTTTTTTCCAATTATCGCTTATGCTGCAGAATCTCTAACTTTTAATCTTACATGAGTGTATCCTGACGTATGTCTCTTAAAATTTTCGTATTTCGTATTACAATCAGTTTGATGAAATAAATTTAAATCGCTTCTTTATAGAGTCCGAGATTCATAACATTAATTATACAGATGGTCAGTGAATAAAAAAATCTCGTAAGTATAAATGAAAAAATGAAGTATTCCTTAAAGAATGAAGAACCGTTGTAATTAAATACTCCTTTCTTGAGATTGAAATAAAAACTCGAGTTTTTATTAAATTCCGTAATACTTTATTGGTATCTACGTAGGAAGCGAGCGCTGTTGTAGGCGCATCGATTAAACTCGCAGACCCTTTACACTCGACGAAATCGCGAAATTAAAATGTTCAGGAGTACGGAAAGCGGAAGAGTCGAGTTCGAGTCCTCTATCGACGGGGCCCCCGTCAGGTGCACATTGATCGCCTTATCTCGCTCGCGCCGTTCCGCGTGCGCTCTGCTCGCAGCCACGCAGGCGTGTATAACGACGCCGTACAATAAAAAAGAACTTCGTACTTTTTTTACTTTTAATAAATAATGTTAATATGCGCGGCAGTATCTACCGTCTTAATGTTTCATTCATACGCTATTACTAGATAAATATTACATTACATTACACAATACGTACCTTTTGCGATAAATAATTGGTTTTTAGTTAATGTTTATTTTACTTTTCTTTGAATAAATTTTAATGATTTGGATGGAATATTAGAAATAGAATGAAATTGATAATTGGAGCAGAAGATTTTTTTGTCCATTGTTCAGCAATCCCTTCAAAGCGAAGGGACTGTGACGCGAAACAAAGATCCTTTCCAATACGTGTGAATGCGAGTGAGTTAATTACTTCACAGTAGTCACGTGCAGGAAGTGTGTTCAGTTGACCTACTAATAATTAGTAGGATCATCGTTTTTTTAATCATTTCTCACTTATCAAGTTTTTATCGTGACTATATATTTCTAATAAAATCAAATAAAATTAATTCACAAATTTTAATGCTGCGCGGATAAAATTAAAGTAGTAAATTGAAGAGGTCTGATAAACCTTTTTTACATGACCGTACTAATCTGTTGAAGTACTGAGTCGTAAATTTTTAATTAAGCGCATACTTAATTCAAAGTTCATAAAAATTTATTAGTTTTACGAGGCATGAAAAAAAAGGCTGAATTATGCACAAAACCTGCAATCGCAACAGAAGCATTTAATCGTATGGAAAATGCAAAAGGTTTAAATATTTCGATAACTTCCGTAAATTACAATCGCGGCAGTGCAAATCAACGAAGAAAAAAAGAGTTAAATGATAAGCAACGCAGAGATCATCGTGTATAGGCCAAAGACAGAAGGTGCGAGCAAAGCGATCGCAGTTACGCTCGTCACCGCACGTAGTCACCTCTCGGAGCCTCGGCTCGCGCCTCCGTCGAAAGTAAAGCCGTTCGATCCTGGCGTGCGCGAGCGAGGCGTTCACGACGGAAGATATTAACCACGAGTGGCGGCGGTATGGTGGGGGGACGTGCGGCCGCGCGGTCAATGGCTGCCGGCAAGCCAGGTTCAAGGAAAAACCGGGCTGGCTACTTCTAGGCCTCCTTTATTCTCTCCTCGTCCTTTCATCCCTTCCTTCTCTCCTTCTCTCGCTTTCTCTCTCTCTCTCTCTTTCTCTCTCTTTCTCTCTCTCTATCCCTCCTGCGCGTTTCGCTCCTCGCGAACATTGCGTGCGCGCGCGCGCGTTTCCCTTTATTTTCCGAAAAAAACGGAAGCGGCGCTGCGGAATTTTCGAATTTTTTCCCGGCGAACGCTTAAGCCGCGTCTCGGCGGACTGCAGTCGCTATGTTAAAAATTTCGCGCGAATAACTTTTGCGGTTGTTTCCCCGCGTTGATTTTATCTCATTCGATGGTTATTTCTTGCAAATACTGCGGTGAACTTTTATTTTCGGAGTGTTTGGGATCGCCGGAAAAATGCGAATGTTCGCCTGAAAGGTTTCGACACGAATAAAATGCGTAAGCGAAATAAAAGGTTTTAGGCATTTACTTTAATAGCGAAGTTATCCGCGCCGCGATATAGGACACATTTTTTACGAATTGATAATTTATGCATCATTTTTATAACACTTTTACTGCATACCAAAATTCCCATAATTATATAAGTTTTTTCAACAAACACAAGTGTATGGCTTAATAATCGCAGCATTTTCTGATATAAACTTTAAGAATTTTCATTTTATTGCGAATATGTGGTAACTTTTCTTTATTTGTAAGTAAATTTAGTAATCATTTTTCTGAACGTAATTTTTATGTTTATATTTTATGTTCCGTATAGGAATAAAAAACTTAAATATAAGCAAAAAATTAAGAACAATTAATAAATAACAAAATTATTTTATGGTTATATCGAATTAGGTATATCGTTTTTTATGTTCTTGTGAAATTATTCGAAAAATTCGGTCAAGCATCATTTAGAGGCGATGTATATAGGACTTAAAATAGAACGGTTACAGCTTAATTTAATAAGAAATGTTCAAGTGCAAGTGGTGTACAAACGATTCCTGTCCACGCGGCTCTCATAATAAATATTCATATTTTTCTATTAACTTTCTCTAAAGACAAGAAAATTCCCTTTTCATTTATATGCATATTTTAATACAAATTGGAAATTATCATATAATAATTTCGATTTTTTCCCGTTTTATTGTGTAATTAAATTATCACTACATAATTGGTGAAATTCATATTTTTACAATATCTTATTATAAACAAACACATTGCAGCGAAAGTTATCTGACGCTACCACCACATGCTGAATACTATGAAATAAAATAAAGAAAATTTTTTAAATATATTATTGTATAGTCATTATATCAGCTAATGCAATTAAAATGTAATAATCTTTATTTATTATATAATTTAAATATCTGCGGGGAAAGTTGGCGTTAAATTTGTATAGAAATTTTCTTGAATAGCAGTTAGTGAGCTTGTCTGTTCTTTCGAGTTATCCGGCTAAAACCACAATCATTCGAATATTTTGATTGAATCCCGCAGGTTGCCGAGATTGAAATGATTAATGCTCCTCTCTCTAATAACAATCCTACAATCAAGGTTCTGAATTGAATCCACGGCTTGAAAAGGGCAGGCACTTGATATTAGGCGAAACCTTCACTTTCTCTTTAAAGCCTTTTATACGCCATGTGTAATAGAATTTAACTTTGTAATATGTCTCTTAAGTGCCGACTGTGTTTACTTACAAAGAAAAACCATTGAGTGATTTTAAAACAAACCTTCAATTATAGCCTCAAATGGCGCTGAATGATGAGCAGTTCGGTTTTACTTTCATAATCGTTATTAGAAAAAAGACTTGAAGAGTTTTTCTGGAATCAAAGCTGCTGAGTATCTCGGTCAAGTGCTTATATGCAAGGAAAATAATTTTTTTTCATCTTATATAACGATGGTACCTTTTTTATATAAAAATTGCTTATACTTCTATATAGTGGTTATACAATTTGTATGAAATATCTATTAATTATATACTTAAAGTGGCATTATCATAACTTCAAGAGTCACTTAAAATCTAAGTCAAAAAGTTGAAGTAAATGTAAAAGAAATTTCAATTTCCGAACAGGAGCCCGATCTAATTAATTCGGACGACCTGCACAACCGAAGGGACAAATTATTAATCGAAGTGCGATAGCGTCGACAGCGACAGGAGAGATGCCAGACAGATCCCACTTGAAAAAGAGCGGACACGGGTCTGGCAGCAGCAGCAGCAGCAGCGCCCGAGTCTCGCTAGCTCTGGCGTTATCGATCCTGCGGGGGTGGCGCGCGGTAGCTCGCGGCCGGCAACCCGGAGGGAGTCGGCCCTGATCCGCAGTCACACTGACCCTGCACACGCAGTCAACGCCCCCACCCATAGGCGAATCATGAATTACCCGTGCCCGCTTTTTTTGCCTGCACCCTCCTCCGTCTTCTCTCTTTCTTTCCTATTAGTCATCGTCGGTGCGCTGGGCTTCTTCAGTGACGCCACCGGAAGCGGACGAGTTTGCTTTGCACAGGTTGACTTTGACGAAACACCGATTCACGCTAGTGCAACTGAATGGGACTCATGAAATATGTGCGGGTTCGTGCAGCGTCTGAAGGGCGGCCTCCAAACGACGATAAGCGTTGTCAATTTTGTGATTCATTCAAGAGGAAGTTTTTTTTAATAGGTATAAAATATCGATTTAATAATGTGTTTTAAATTGATTTTTGCCTTTTTTGCATTGAGAATGAAAAAAAAATCTTTTGTGTTCTCGTAATTTGTTTTAAAGATCCAATTCTTCATCGAAGTTATCGAAAATAATGAGACAGCAAGTTTGCTAAGGACTTCCTGTACTCCCAGTTAGGTGGAAGACCGTAAGACCTGCCAGTAATTTTAGTTGAAATTGAGAATACCTGCTCCTTTAATTTGGAATTTTTTATGAACTAACGTAAGGCATAATTTAATCTTTAAAATGCGAATAATAAAAGATTAAATGCAAATAATTAAATATAGCATGCTTTAAAAATTAGCAAAATATATATTATATTCTGCGCTAAAAGTATAAAACTAACCATCTTCTATTCTAAAAATTAAAATACATGCATTTAAATTTGATTAGACACCTGCACCTAAATAAATAATAAATTCGTTCTATTGGCGAACAAGGTACCCAGTCGATTGTTCGGTAAAATTTAAAGCCAAAGGAGCACATATCTTTTTCGCCTTTCGAGAGGATCGATATCCCACAGGAAGGACTCTCCCGTGGGGTAGAATCGCGCGGGGCGTAGGATTCGCGCGTTATTTTTCGCGAACACACCCACCGAGGGGGAAAATGGAGCCCGCGCGAGCTCGACGTAGGGTGGCCGGGCTCGTGTCGCCCCCGAAATAAAAGGAAGAGAGTGGAACTCTCCTGCCGTATCGACCAAACGGCCCGGCATTCGATGTCCCCCCCGTAAAAATTGACGGCTTCCGCCGGGACACGTACCGGTGCACGTAGGCCGCGGTGGACATGTTGCTATCCATGGGGTGCTTCCATGCGTCCAGCTCAGCCGCTGCCTTAACCTCTTCCTCCTGCTCCGGTCCCCGCGGCTGCACTCGCACTTGCACGCACACTGGTCCCCCGAGTGTCGTAGCACACGCGCGCACTAACCCCGGGACTACATGGGGGCCCGACTCGGGGCTTTGTTTTTATTTCTCGCGGTTCTAGCTGTGTGCAGGCTGCGAAGTGAAGCGGTGTGCTGCGCGGCGCACCGGGACAGCTCGATGCTCGCGGCAAGACTGCCTGGCTGCCGCCGCGTACACGCCTCCTCGCCACCGCCGCCGCGGCTTTCTCTCTCTCTCTCGCTCGCTCGCGCCCGGCCGGTGGAGGGGATTCCCCGAGACCGCGCGCGCGCGCAAAGGACGGCTGCAGCGCGGCGTGCAAGTATATTACTATACGCCGGTGGGGCGGCCGTCTGTCGAGAGCCGGTGAGGTCGCCGTTGCGGTGCGATGCACACATGCCGCGATGGGCTAGCAGCCCTCGCTTTTTCGTTACCATTGTCGAATATGATAATGCAGCTCTGCTCTGTCCTTCTCGCGCCGTCTGCCTATCTCTCTCTGTTACGCTGGACTGACTTTTACCCGCGCAGGATATGGATAACATTCAGCTTCTTTTCGGTATTATTTGGCTCTATCGGCGCGGACGCTGACTCTACTTTTATGGCTATTTTTTTATGTGTGTTTTGTGAAGACAAACTTTACAAAACTTTATTTTATCAGCCGTTTTGCGCTGACCTTCTTGGCATATTTAAAATACTAGATAAGTAGACAAAGGCAAATTCATTAATATTTCATGACTTAATAATCATTGATAATTTGCCATTTTCGCACTAATGTAATATGTCTATTCTTCTGTGCCGTAAAATTGTTTTAAAAAATATTCGCGACTCCAAAGATGTAAGTGCAGTAAATTTCATAATAATTTCTAAAAATACTAATGATAGTGATAGTAGTTTAGGTGATAAAAAATTATCATTTCATTACAACTTATTTAATTGTCAATTACAATTATTACTTGATTAATTCATTTAAAATTTTAAACATACGATCTACGTATTTTCCCCTTGATCTTCAAATTACATAATTTTTTTCGTAACCCTAATAATTTTGCCCATCGCAGTAGCTTTTTTACCGGAAGGCAAGAAGCGCCACTCAAATTGATCTCAAGATAAAAAGGGAAGCATCAGCGAGATGTAGCGGAAAAGCCGCTGGGAAAAGAGCAGCGCGAGCGAAAATTTCTTCCAGGAGGGCACGCCGAGCGATGCCATGACAATCGAACCTTCGACTCCTCTTTCTCCCGATCGCGATAGCGCTGATGATGTTAACCTCGCTGCCGTATCGCCCGACCGAGTATTAACGAGGGGGCAAAGTCTCGAGAGCGAGAGAGAAAGCGCGAGGTGCGGAGCTGGTAGCCAGGCAGCCGCCTCATCCCAACCGTGGTACACAACTAAACTGCCGCGGCCGTTTCGCAACATTGGCTCCCATAGCTACCAGAGGAGTTTTTAAAAACACTCGCATAGACTTGTGCATGTAAAGATTTGGATGTCTAGATGTCGATTTCTGATATTGCATAAAAACATAACATTTGAATAGTTCAACTGTTTATTTAGCATACTATTCTATCAATAAACTAAAAGAGTTGAGTACCTAAAGTAAATTGAGTTACAAATCAATAAACTACCTATGGGCGGTTCAATTAATTATTTCTTCGTTTATTAAATAAAAGCAGTACCATTCCGAAAAGTTGAAAATTTTTCAATGCACGTTTCATACTATAACTAGAGGCGCGTACGTGTTTCGACTCTAAGAGGTAATGGGCCGGTGGCAAGTCTCGCCGGAGCTCGTCACCTGCGCAATGAGCCGAGCGCCTCTAAAATGCATGGGATTCGCCTGCTGCAGCGCTTAGACTGCGGGAGGGAGACGGCGGCGGGAGAAAAAGACGAGACGACCGGAACCTTGAGAAAGATGAGCACCGTTGATTATTACACACCGTGGACTCGCTGCGCGATGATGATGGTGATGGACGAGCTGTTGCAATCGTGAATGGAGAATAATATCTCGGCAATCCCCTCCCCATCGCCGTTATGGATTAAGACGCTATCGCATCCCCCTTTTCTCCTTCTATAACACTCTTGCGAATTCTTTATAGCAATATGCTCTCTTTTAGTGCCAGCGATTTGCTTTAATACACTTATGTTTATTTTCTTTCATCATTAATTTTGTTTTTTCATGTGGGTACGTAATTATCTCAGCAAGTTCTATATTTATTCTTAGAAGAACGGGAGAATAGCGCGATTCCAGGACTAGAGATTAGCGTTTGTTACAGCTACATAAACCACACATAATTTAAGATCTTTGCAAAGTGAGGACTAAGCTTTGGGTTTAAAAATAGATAAATATTGGGCATTAAGGCCACAAACTGCTGGCTGGTCATCGATAGCGCGACTCCGACAGACTTATTTGCAGATTTATGGGAAAGGTGCAAGAAAGGTTTCTAATAACAAGGATGGTTGCTAGGGGGAGTAAAGTTCCCCCGGGATGCATCTAGCGGTAAAACAAGAAATAGAAGAACGTTTCTTTCGTAGGGAATTCTTGACTGTTATTTCCCTATAGAGTATTAAAAGCTTTAGAGTCATCATTTTTAAACATTTAAATATTTATTGTTACGACAATATTATTTTCCTTACTTTGAGTATTATTTCAAAATCCATTACATCGAGTTCTAAAAGTATCGAGTTCTAGTAGTACAGTAGAGTTATTAATGGATGGGTGGAAGTATAATATTGATTACCATGCAAATAACAAAGATTGGGTTCAAAACTTAATGGGTAGTAAAGGAACATTTTATTAAATATCTTGTTTCTTTTGTTAAACTGCGAATGTAATTATTAATTTACTACAAATGATTTTGGTTATCGGTCAACTGGAATCTAACAGCTTTTTATCGTACACCAGAAGAAAATTGAGTTTCGCGACGGAATTGAACTTTCTCTCCATTTAGAAATGTAACATTTATTTTTTTTCGATTGACATTTATTAGAAAGTATTTTATGTATTTCGCGAGTACTTTAGATATTCTAGGTTTTGCGCGATCATTACAAGATCAATCAGCAACCTAGTATTCTTTTTAAGAGATATAGCCAGATGAAGAAAATTGCTTTCTCTAAAATGACGCATAAGTATTAGTAAACAACAATTTAACGAACCCATTTGTCAAATTTTAGCAGATCTCAATCTAAAATCTATTTTTATCGATTTTAAAAGCAAAAGGGAAAAATCCAGATCCAATCATAAATTTAAAACACAAGCTCAACTGCACCGACGTGCATCGCAAAAAGGAGTGATTAATAGACACCTTTTCCAAAGTGAAACGTCAAGTCAAATGATCCCCCGGATGATTTGCAGTCTGTATACTTACGCGGAGATAGGACGCGAGGACGCTCGATAATTGGCGAATTCGAGGCGAAGAAAGAAGATTTATAAAATACCGGTAACGCGGCGGGTATTCAGTCGTTTCAACAATCGAGCTCGACGCGTATGGATTCTTATCTCCGCGCACGGCCTTTGTCATCGATTCCAGTAATGGCCCTCGCGGACAGACCGGCGGATCATTAATCGAGAGAAAATTTTTCCGCGGCCAAATTGTTCCAGCTCCGCAAGAACGGGCGCGTTAATTTGCGAACACTTTCGCCCTCGCGGGACAATTGGATTCCAAATGTTGTTGGCAGCGAGACCGCACGTCCCGTCGCTTATTATCCCGGCCGAGACGTTTTTCCCCGATGGCACGCGGAGACTGCTGATATATCCTGAATCCGCTTGTCATACTTTCCAATGGATTTCCCACGAGAATTTTATATTGAACTGCATATTTGTGAAAAAATAAAGTTTTTTAATAATCCTTCTGCTGAAATTTTTTGGTTTCTTCAATAAAACGATATTCTTTTACTACTTAACGGACAGTTTGGGAAAAAGTATCTCATCGATAGATAAAAGCTAGTTGATTTCAACGGGTAAATGTTCCTTTTACACATTTCTTTCAAGCACACAAATGAAATACACGTATGCTACTTTAAAACTTTAGCAAATGATAAATTTTGTATATACCTTAGATAATTGAAAAATAAGCACTTATTCCTTTATTCAATACGTGCGTGTAAGGTATATGCACACTATGTGTTCGCGATTCGCACTTAGTGCGCAGTTATTGCACGGACTTATTCGAGTGCCGTTATTTACTCTCAATTGTTCGCTCTCTAACTGTGCCACATACAAGTTTTGCGCAAACGCATCGTGTCGTTGTTTATTATCATAAATAATAATTACCCTCATAACACTTATCGGTTTTAAGGGTTGCGAAAGAATTAATTCCTCCTAAATTGGCGTGCCTCATAAAAAAAGACTTCAAAATAATTCGTAAATTAGTTTGTCAGTATTGATGGATTTTACATTTTAAAGTAAAAACGAAAATTATTCAATACAAAAAAACATCTCCAATTTGCTCTTAAAAAGTAGAGCAGTGAAAAGATACGTTTAAAAAGAATGAAAAAAAGATGTACTCTAACATTTAAAGCTAATGTTTGTTTAATGTTTGTTTTACAATTTATTAATTGAAGTAAGCTTTTTTACGGAAAAAATAAAAAGTAACTTTTTTGAAGTACTTCATAGTTATCTGTTCGAAATTCCTCCTTCAGTTATAACGAGAGAAAAAAGAAGGGAAGTGCGGGAAGCCGCTCCACTTATACTTTCTTGACTTGGATTTGCGCGCGCCCCTTCTATTCACGCCACTCAACGCTGTAGGTGAATTACAGCTGTGAATCGGACTCGTAGAAAAAGGTGCTTCAAGGTAAATTTTTAACGCAGTAACTGCTTCGCGTTTTCAACGCAAAAATTCAAATTACATGAAATATTCATTTTTTTAAATTATGGTTTTTATTTGTTAATTACACGAAGTAGTTTTTCATAAAATTCAGTCAATGTTATTCTTATATATTAGACGATTATAAAAGTTTATTTTGTAAAAAAAAACTTAATATAAAAATACAAAAGTTATTCGGATATTCTATTTTATACGTACCTACTATATTTCAGCATCGAATATTAACTTCTACGTTCAACCTTCAACCAGAAACCACCTTTGGCTACCGGAGAAAAATAACTTTTAGAGTAGACTAGAGGTACGCAAGTTTTTTTACAAGGCACTAAAGTGCATTTATCTAGTAAATGTACAAACAAAGCCTTCAATACTAGAATTGCAAATCTATTACCGATGCACATTCGAGGACCCAAACCAAAACCTAGATTCGTTATATCAGAAATCATAACTTTCTTATCAATGAACCTGTCAGGATTAAATACATGTGGATCTTCGTACAAATCTGGATCGGCATGTATACCAGCTACAGGTATCATGATGCCAGTTCCAGTTTCGACCTTGTAAGGTTTTGAATCTGGCAACGCCGGTGGAAGTTCAAATTCTTTCGAACACAATCTATTGAGGAAAGCGATTGGGTGCTTCCTTAACGTCTCGCTAATAACCGCATCTAGGTATGGCATGTTGCTCACAGCTTCATAGGTTGGCTTATGACTAGTAGAATTCATAACCCGATCGACCTCTACCTGAACCTTGGATTGGATATCTGCATTGACTGCCAATTCGTGGGCGATCAAGCAGGCCACGGTCGAGTTTGCTTCGAAACCTGCTAGAAAAAATATGAATGCCTGGGCTGTCATCTCCAATATATCAAGTTTTGCGGCGCCGTCTTGCTGCGCCTTGGCGCGAGCTTCCATCATTAACTGTAACATATCTGGCCTCGTTGTTCCTTGCTCTTCTCGTACTTTCATCACCGATTCGATCACGTTCACGAAAAAATCCGTTACTTCTTTTGTTACTATCCTCATGCCCATTTTACGTGTTATAGATGGAAACATCATTTCTAGCAGTAGCTTCAACAGCGTCGTACCCTGAAACGTATAAGCAGTTAAATTCAGAAATAAATTTTTAAATTTAATTAAAATACTCCCGTTTATGAATATCAGAACCAGTGCGATTAAAAATTTCTACCTGAAAGGTTGTACACTTTGCAGCTTGAAGATAAAACTCGTTCCGCGGCTCGTTCAAGCTATCGACTTCGATTCCAAATGCACAAGAGGCAATGACGTCATTGGTAAACTTAGAGAACACGTCCTTCATGTCAATCGCCTCGGCGTCTCCGTACATCTTCAAAAAAGAGTCGACAAAATTTTTCGCCGCCTCGGCCATCAGCACATACATCATTTTCATTTTGCTGGACGTAAAACTCGGGCTCAGTATATTTCGCACTTCTCGCCATCGATCTCCGTTCAGAAAATTCAAATTCTGCCCGAACAGCGGATCGGACTCCTCGTCGACGAAAGTTTTGCGGTCCGCGAAATACTCGAAGTTCTTAACGAGCACCGATTTTACGAGATCGAGGTCACGAATGACTATTGTCCGGCTCAGAAACATGTGACATCCCACGTACTTGGCGTCTCTGTGGCTGTCGTAGAGGTGCCTAAATAATTCGTTCGGATGGCGGCGGGGAATGAACAGCATGTAGCTCATTCCCAAAAAGGGCAGCTCGAACGGCTGTGGTACTCCCCATTTTGCGAAGTGGCTCAGCTGCTGGTGCGCCTTGATGGCCAGGTAGGTGAGGACCAGGAATATCAGCAGCCAAATCCAGTAGTCCATTATTTTGACGAACGACAACAGGAAGAGTTTTTCTATATTTCGCGTGCGGGCGGCGCGGAGTGCGGCGCGCTACTGAGACTATAAGCGCCTCGCCTTGAACGCATCTATTACTGTCAATAAAGCTGCTGGTGAAGTGATGACGCCATCACAGATATTCAAGCCGAACGTGTGTGTGAGATTGGTTTATGTAAAAATCTATCTTTTCCTTGTTTTAATCAGTTACGATAGTAATCGATTGAATTGAACGCGTTTATTTATTTTGAAACAATTAATAATTTATTTTTTATTACATTTGATTTACGTATTGATAACATTTAAATTAAATTAAAACATTCATTTATTTTGATAAATTTTATTCGAGATCTTCATAATGAGTCACTTGTATAAAAGGTACACATTTATCATTACTATTCTTTTATCAAGAATAAAAAAGAATTAGTATATATTCGATCAATTTTGAATAATATTAATTAACTAGTATCAAATACGGAAAATAGGGAAAATTGAAAATCAAACAATGTCACATAAAAATTAAACACATTAATCAAATCAGTATTAAGACGAATAAATTGATAAACTATATCAACAAATTTATTAAGAGAAACAATTCAGCAAAAATTATCAAGTAGTACTGTATTAAATATTACCTGTTTCAAAACATCTCGAAAGTTTAAAGATAATTAGTTTTGTAATTGAACATAAACTCGCAGTCAACCGCGTGGCCATTAATAAAAGCGTTATCCCAAAAAGATCGGACACAAAATAATTAACGAACAGAAATCTCCATTTCGCGCATGCGCATCGCGTTATAAATAGCGCCACTAGTCGAACAAAAAAAGCCACGACTTGTTCAATCGCATTCCCCCCCCCCGAAAGAAAAGTGAAAAAGAGCAATAAAAAATAGCCGCTTTAGCCCCGAGCGTTTCTCCCCGTCGCCGCCACTGCGCTTCCACGGGAGTGAATCCGCCGGCGAGGAGCTGTCGCGCGTATACGCGCTCCGCGGCATCTCGGCTGATTATGACTTTACGACGGCTCATTTGTTATTCGCGCGCGCGCCGACAGAAATGAAACTTTGCGCCGCTCGCGCGCTGAATCATATTGTGCACCTGCGCGCGGCCCATTCAAACGAAATATTTTAATTGCGCGCCTCCCCGCGATCCTCTCCCTTCTTTCTCCTTCCCTTTTTTTTCGCCGATGCGCAAACGCGCGAGCGCCTCGACGTACGCACTTCGGCCGCTTCTCTCTTTGTTTCGTTTTACATTCTTCGCGGAGGAGTCGGCAGTTTGTTGGGGTGTAAGCGCGCGGATGCTAGGAAATCCGAGGCGCGCGGTGTGCGCCGATTTTTGAGCGATTTTCAGGTTCCGAGCTTCGGCGCAGGAAATTCCTCGCGGTGATGCAACGCATAATTTTAATAAATTATACGTATTACGTGAATTTCAGCCGGAAATATTACGGATGTTACATATGTTATGCTAAAAAATTATACGCTTTTATTCAAATTATTCATGCATTTAAAGAGATAATTATAGAAAAAGAAACTCGAGCATTAAAGTGGGAAATTAAAAAATATTATAGAAGCATACTCTTACTGAATTTAAGATTTGAATTTATTATTTTTTGTATAATATAGTTTTATAATAAAAAGTACATATAAGAGTTTGTTGTATTATTTCATAAAATTTAATTTATGTTTTTAAACAAAAAATTAAACTAATTATATTGTCGTTATTCACGGTGCACTGAATAAAAACGTAACCTTTGAAAGAGCAAAAGCAATTGAGATCTAATGAGGTAGTATATAATAAAGATTGATGCATTTTGAAAATAGCTTTAGTTCAGTACTGACTTTGACTATTGACGGGTGATATAACGATGTTATTCCAAATTTTATTGTAAGGCAGAGAATTATAACATATTTTTATTTAAAGTGAAAAAGAACTTAATAGTGACCGCCGTTTATAATTTTTCAGATTTTATTTACTTATACGTATATCTGTAGCTGATCCTGCTACTCCCGAAGAAAATGTACAAGTTTGTGACAATGAACAGTGTAAAATTGCTGGTACGTTCAATGCGATATTTTAAACCAAAAATAACAAAACAATTTTATAGCTTTAATCGTAAATTCAGATAAGGAGTAATTTTCTTAAAAAAAAATATAATAAATTTTGATGCCCTTCATCCGTGCAAGTAGATACAGACGAGTACAGCAAGACCTTCCAATTTACTTTTTTTAATATTCCTTTCTAGTAGAAATTAAAATTTTTTGATAAACGATATTGTAGACTCCTAACGTATTTTATTTTTAGTACTGTGCAATGAGTAATTTGTAAATTTAATTTTTTGTAGCCGAAATTTTAAATAACGCTATGAACAAATCGGCCGACCCATGCGAAGATTTTTACGCTTACTCTTGCGGCGGTTGGGAATCGAATTTCCCTCTGCCAAGTAATAAAGATATCTGGAACCTCGACAAAATTGTGGAAAACGATGCCATCATTGCGGTAAAAGGTAAAACCGATGAATCGATAGAAACTTATTATTTGATTTGTCAAAACTCGACATATTTCTAGAAATTCTGGAGGAGGAGGAAACAATCGACGACTCGGCTCCTCTCGTGCATGAGAAAATGTGGTATAAGTCTTGCATGGATTTAGGTACATAAAAACATAAATATTTACCATGCAGTTTTTAAAGTTATTAATTTTTTTTTAAATAATGCAGATAGAATCGAAGAAGCAGGAGTAAAACCAGTAGAAGAAATACTCGACTACCTGGGCGGGTGGCCCATTGTAATGGGTGAGAATTGGAATAGCGATGACCATGATTGGCAAAAAATTCACGAATATTATTCATCATTCAGAGAGCTGTCCTCGCTCTTTGACATTCGCGTTGCTGTCGATGACAGAAATTCATTAAATAACTCACTTACGGTATTTTTTTATTTATAACATTACCGCACGTATTTTATTAGATTATATATGAATTATTCCTTTTCTTAGTTATTTAAGCCACCCGCAACCTTGTACGAAACGCTGTTAAAAAATAAAGACGAAATGAACGTCGATGAAAAATTCACAGAGTTTGTAAAAAATATAGCGTTAATTTTCGTGAAGTCAGCGAACGAAACTATTCCCGATGAAGAAATTTTAAAGGACATAGAAGAACTGTTAGCGTTCGAAAGCAATTTACACTTGGTAAGTAAATTTACGTCCGCGCGTATTTTTTGTACGCGTTTAATAATTGAAATATCCTTTGACCAGTATGCTAAGTGGTTAATTTTTTTTAGATAAAAAGTACAGCTAAAGAAACGGAAGATTTAGAACCGTCCCGAGTGTACGTTACAATCAAAGAGCTGCAAGACTTTTACGACGAAGAGGAGCAACAAAATGAAACGTCTAAAGTAAGTACTTTTTCTTTACAGTTTCTTTTTTCTCCTTCGACTTGGCCTTGCAAAATTTTCATTTTATTACCGCAACAACGATATTTACCTTGGTGGCTTTATAGATAAATTGGCTGCAAGTATTTACGGCTGTGTGTAAAAATGCAGACTTCATAATTGTCGATGAATCAACTGTGATTGGAGTCGATGACAAATATTACCTTAGGAAATTGGTTAATTTACTCGACACTACACCCAACAGAGTGATAGGTAACTATAATAGATTTCCCGCTTTAATTAAAAAAAAAACGTGGCGATTAATATAATCCTTTCTTTCAAGTTAATTACGTTCACTGGAAGTTTATTGCCTCGTCTTTGAAATATTTAAACAAAGAAGTTCGCGACCTGCTTGCAGAATTAACATCAAAGCCTGATGAGGCTACTCTAGAAAGGTATGAAATAATTAATTTCGAATATTTTAAATAATCAACTATTAGTTTTTTAATTAACAAATTAATTGCACAGATGGGAAGAATGTATTTCTGACATGAGATTTCGAATGGGCTACAGATTGGCATACGTGAAGAAACATAGTTCAGAAGATACGAAAAAAATGGTAAATTTCACTAGTTCGACTTCATCAGTAAGCTTTTATCGCTTAAAAAATTTCATATAAATTTTATTTTTTCCTTTTTCGAGATGAACGACATGACGAGCGAATTGCGCAGTATGATGCTCGGAGAAATAGAGCACTCAGAATGGGTGGATCCGGATACCAAGGACGAAACTATGATAAAATTGCACGGACTGACTTGGCTGTTAGGCTCGCCGTGGGGCAACTTCCCTAAGGGACGCATCAATCGCATGGCCGCAGAGGTAATTAGTAAAAATATCTATAGATTTAAAATAAAAATTTATAATGTAATGGTAATATTTAACGCAGTTCAAAATGACACCGAATTACTTCGAAAATGTTCAATTCGCACGAGAATTCTGGATGAATTTTAATCTAAGGCGAGTTCGATTTAGGAATAGCCGCAAATTGTGAGTATTAAAAGTAAAAATGTGCAGAATACAGTTTAGTTAGTATAGATGTAACATAATATACGATTTCAGCGGCGTTCGAGTGGATCCGCTAAAATCTCTGGCCGTTTATGATCGCTCAAGAAATGTGCTAGGTACGTGTTTCAAAAATTATTAAATTCTAAACAATTGAGGAATACGTATAATGAAAGTGAACCATTTTGTGTGCAGTACTTACATCGGCTCAGCTTGCAAATCCCTTACTTCAGTCTACCCTGCCTCTGTACGTCATCAAGTGGCACAATACTTTAAATTAATGGTTTTATATGTTGTATAAACAATTTTTGTTTTTTCTGCAGATCGATGCATTATGGATACATGGCTCCCACTTTAGGACACCTAATGGCGCAATCAATGGAAAAAGAAGGTAAATATATTTTTTACAAAAAAAATTACCTTTGGTTAGTAAATTGGAATATTGAGGAAAGCAATAGAAGACTGACTTCATGTACATAAGTTGTACAAATATAAATTTTTTTAACACGCTTTCAGTTAATACTAACGTGTACATGGCACCATGGTCCTCCTACCTTGGAGAGACATACAAGAGTTATGAACCGAAAACAGCCTGCTTGCAGAGACAGTACAACAGCTATTCTGTAATTAAACAATTATAATAATAAAAAAAACTACTTCTGTTGAAAAACAAACTTATTTCTCAATGATTAATATCGTGATTATTTTAGGTCGGACCGGCAACTATAGATGATAATATGTATAACGCAATAGGATTAAAGGTAGCTTACGAAGCGTTTCAAGCTAACGTGGAGAGGGAACTAGTTGAAAAA
Organism: Eurytoma adleriae; assembly: GCA_900480045.1. Taxonomy (NCBI): domain Eukaryota; kingdom Metazoa; phylum Arthropoda; class Insecta; order Hymenoptera; family Eurytomidae; genus Eurytoma; species Eurytoma adleriae. Next base: position 262,801 of record UXGC01000067.1, on the reverse strand, counting down.
CTTCCAGAATTTGAAGAATTGACTAACGATCAGTTATTTTTCGTCTCATATGCACTCGTAAGCAAAAAAATTTTACGAAAAAATAAGAATTTCAAACTTTTTTCCAACGACTGAAAATACCTCGATTATACAATTATCGAATTCTTCTATGGATCGATGATTGGATTTATAAATATTTTATAATACATTTCAAGCAAGGGTAACTTGTTACTTCTTTTTTGCAGAAATATTGTCAGGCCGCTTCGCCACAGTATATTGAAGAACACGATCCGGCCTTTTTCACTCCAAGTGACTACAAAGTCATCGGAACTCTTTCGAACTTCGAATATTTTGCAAAAGCATTCAATTGTCCCGCTGGCAGTTTTATGAATCCTCAAGATAAATGTGTGATATAAAAGCAAGTTTTTTTTAAATTAAATATTTTAATGTAGTGTTGTTGTATTTCATACATACACGTTAGGACAATTTTGTATTTGAAATAGTTTAACAATGAATTGAAATAATTTTTAATCAGCCTGTAAGTAATTATATTGTGAACTTCATAACTTTATTATTATTGTAAAATGTTTATTTATTAAAAAATAATAACATTAATAATTCAAATGTGTGAATTACTATTTTGGGAATTTTCGCTAGCTACACACAGTAATATGCTGAGATTTTATCAGAATACAAAGAATAGGAAGTTATTACAGCAGCCATTTGAAATAAGTATAAAAAATTGAAATATAATTGGAAGGTTTATTTTGGGTTATTAGATGATGTAAGCTTGGATGGTTGAAGATTTTAAATTACACGACAAATGCTTATATGTGTTATATTTATTACCAGATAGTTATAGAGATAATAATTATATTTTTCGTTGTTGTCAGTGGCTATGTTAACATAATAAAATCAGTTACATTATTTAAAATATTTACAATTATTAAAAATAAAGTAATGTTAAACATAAACGAATAAATAAATTAAGGCACTTTCATGGTAACTTTTCATTACACGAGAACTTAAAATAATACAATTATTGTTATCATGTAAAGAATTTTTTCACCATAAAATATAAATTTTTCTAGTATACGAAAAACTGCAGGTTAGAATAGTCATTAGATTATTTCGAATAATCTTGCACTTGAGAAACTGTTTCATCAAGTTACGTCTAGTCAACAAGCATTTTAATGTCATTCTTTTTGCAATTTTGTTTACTTTTCAGAATTACAGTCATTTGAATTAATTATTACAAATTACCTTCAGTGTTAATTTAACGTAATGAAATTTCATAACAGAGATTCAGTTGAGATTCAAGATTCTTCATCAGATTGGTTTCTTCAAGTAAATTCAAGCCTTTTATGCTTATATAAAGCATAACTTATAATATCATTTGTTGACTAAAATCTTAAATTTTTAACTTAGAAAGGCTTTATATAAAACAGTGAATTCGAACTTATACACAAATATTAAATTTCATCTCGTTGGACTCACATTTTTCCAATTTAATTAATATCGTCACTTTACTGGTAACTTCTAAATTTAAACAAATTTATATTAATATTTGCATAAACTAAAAATTAACAATTAAACCCTATAAATTTAATATAAGCCTCATTTTCCATAATACATACTGCATTAGATCAAATGCCTCTTAAAACCTTTTTACCACTCAACGAAGGTTAATTCATAAAATACGTAAATAGTAGTATAAATTAATTCAATCTGATTTTTGGTAAATAAAGATTTTGAACCTAAAATTTAATAAACAATATTTTTATCATATAAAAAACGAGTGAGCTTTCAAAACCCGCTACAAGTGCTTAGTACGTTAAAAACTGCTGTATAGAGTATAGAAATATTACTTTTAAATGTTGTACACTTATTTATGATAAATAGAGTGGATTATAAAAATAAAGGCTATTCTAGCCTTTTTGTAAAAAAGTATGATCTTAGACTTTTAACTTTTTTTCAATAAAATATAAAATTTTCGACTAAACGACACCGATGTGATACAGAATCGAAAGAGTTTAAAAAGTGTAAGAATCGTTGATTTTAAAAAAATACTATGTTATATTTATTATTCGAATGTCAAGAGGAATTTCCAGGCAGATAGCAAGCCATTGTTTAGCCTAAAGTCGTTTAGCCCAAATTTTATCTTTTACCGAAGAAAAGATGGTACTTTTGATTGATTTTTTAACGAGGCGGTTGATGCCGGCTCGTATTAACGCTAAACATTAATGCATGCATGAAAACTACGATAGGCATTAGCAATGGAATGTTACATTTAAACATCTAGAAAAGTGAACAATTACATCTATAGCAAATCTAAAAGTTATGAATACCTATATACGCTGATCACATTATAATGAAATTCTATCTAAGTTAAACAAACTGAGCTGAAAGTTCAGTGTTTGTTAGTCTTCCTGTGCATTTCAGAATTTTTGACAACATAAAATACACAATTTACTTTTCTATCGTTGTAAAGTCTAGCTTTTAATACTAGCAATCTTAATTCTAAATAAATATGATTCGTTAATAATGAGATTCGCGATCCGCAATGCAAAATTCTATCAATGGCGATCATCATGGTTGAATGATGGTGTCTAATTCTTAATTAAAGTAATGTATAATATCTGCTAATGAAATGCCTCGTTGTGTGATATAAGGACGGAGATTTCTTTCGTTTTTGTTCGTTCGTTTGTGACAGTGATTAGCGTAGCTGCTGGTAATTTTGATTGTCAATGATAGATTCACTTGGATTCACTTTCAATTTTACGTGGGCACTTTAGCGAATCATCTTGAACAGTATACCAGCACACACCATTCCTGCGAGCTAAAACAAAAAGGAACATGTCACTGTATTGATCAAAACAAAGAATTGACGGAAAGTTTTTCCTGTTACATATATAAATCCTATTCAGTATATCTTATCTTATCTTATTTTTGTTATTTTATTTAAAGGAAAGATAAATTAATCTTCCTTCATTACGAATTTTTCAGGTTCATTACCATGATAAAAGCGACGACGAATCCAGCCCCACCAAGTACAGCGGCGTGTCTCTCCATAAAGGTGCGGGTGGCTTCGGCGCAACCCCACGGGTACACATTGGTCTGGGTAATGGAGTCCGGGTACAGGTTGCAAGACGCGCTCTAAAATCGCACAAAGAACATTCCTTGAGTTGTATGTTGTACGTATATGTGCACCGCGACGTACACATGGGCTCGTGAGAAAGTCGCAGGTGAAAGTGAAGGCGCGCGGCTCTCTCGCGTAATTTCGATAACTCGCCGCGCTCACGTCACATTGTTATTAAAGTTTTTGTGAGAATTTAACGCGAGGGCTATTTTCTTTCCTGGCGTAAACAAGAAGAAAAACCTAAACGGTTGGACTTTTCAACGTCTGTGCGTATAAAAGTTTTTGAATTTCAAAAATGAATTATGAGAAATGGTTTAATTTTAAATCGATCATTCTTATTAAACAAATTAATAATAATCAAATGAGTTGGAGAAAGTGCTATTTACTTTGTATATCAACATCTACATTTACAATACAAATATCTACCTTACCGACATAAAGGTTTGACAAAGTATTTTAAAAAAGAGTTATTTGTGAGATCATTTTGTAATAAGATAATGTTGATTTCTATTTTGAAATATTTAATTTTTGTTTAATTAAATATAATATTTAAAGTTTATACTGAGTACTACTTAATTTTCGCAGTTGAATTGTACGATTAAGTGTTCAGGATCTTAAAACACAATAATTCTGAGACAGCTTAGCTGCAAATCTCATTTCAAGTATTTCTTAATAACTTACTACTTGACCGTTGAACATTCGACAGCAACTCCGAGGTACTTCGGTCAAATATCTTGACCATTCGTGCCAGCTATTAACGCCGCAGCAATGGAGCTAAAAATGAAAAGGACGTAAGTGACCAACTCATGAATTTCCATAATTTCCGTACTCTGCATGACATATGATGTGTTTTCATTACCTTGGATTGCACAAAGTCCCAGGCTTCCGTGACTTCCCTCCTTTGCCTGTAAAGTTGCATGGAGTTGGACATCTGCGTTCTCAGAGTATCCACAAATTCTCCACGGAACACGTAACCAAGGACTCCGCCAATAAAGATTACGACGAACAGCAGTAGTATTGCCAGCATGTACTGAAAACACATTAAAATTTAAAACTTATGTTATAGATAATTGTTTTCTCTTCATGCCGGTATTTTCACATCTGTATTTGTGAAAAAAAAATTCCGACAAGTGTATTGAATCGCAACGACTATTATGCAAAAATACAATGTTTGAAAAGAATAATATGAAATCTTTTCATGGGTAAAGTAAAGAATGAAACAAAAGTGACTGGAAACTACTGTTACTGAAGTAATGTATGGCCTACCATAAACAGTATGATTTTGATTTCACGTGAGGCTCCGATGCAACCCATAATGGCGACGATGGTGACGAGGATACCGGATACGAGGAGTACAAATACAGTACCCGCAATCATGTTGTTGCCTGTTAGCTCGCTGATATAGTGCACCTTGTCTACCAATGCCCATATTCCCAGGCCCATTAGACATACTCCACCGAGCTGAATAAATAAAAGATTTTTAGAAATTATGTGTACACAATTTATTATGTATTATTTATGCAATCGTAAAATTCTTAAAAATTATTTACATTTAATAAGCTAAACAATTAATATTACGGAAGGTAACGTAAGTGAAAAACAAATTAGATACTATCAACGTGTTTTTCATACGCCTTCAATTAAGCGGAATGAAATTTAAATCCGATGTGTAAAGGCATCCTAGTTATAACGCAGTTCGGATGTGCACAGAAACCGAGAGGTGCGCTCGAGGTCGCGCGAATGTGCATTAAAAAGACACCAGGGCAGAAATGAGGCAATCCTTGGACGGCACTTACGAAAATGAAGAAATTCACGATGAGCAGCGAGTACTTTATGCAGCGGCCGCAGCCGTCCATTTCCGTGTCGTAACCCATTCTGGCGTTCCTCTAAACCCCGCTGGAATAAAAAAATGCTTTTATTATTATAAAACAATAGCATGCTGATATTCTTCTAGTGGTACATATTATAAGATAATAACAAGAATAACGCAGTCTAAGTACTAGTTTTCCCCTTATGAGAAATAGTATATTTTTTAATAATATTCTCTCATTTAATGGTTAAAAAATAGTTTGCTCGTGTTATTTTTAAAGATTTTTTTGCCTCTTTTTTTTCCATTTACTTTTCAAATGACAGGATCCATTGGACCTTAGGTAATCATTCGCAAATTCTCAGTAGGTGTGACCGCAACGGCTACCAACGGTGTGATTTGTGATACGAAGCAATATTGTTTTGACCAAGTGATACATAAACTCCAAGTAAATTTCCGTTATTTTGTTTATATCTTTATTATTTTTATCAATACCACAAACTGATGAGCCTTGGCCGTTTCCACTTCTCTAAGAATTATTATAATTGACAAAAATAACCGAAAAAAACACGAGTCTAAGTAGATAACAAAGTTCATCGTTCGGTTAAGGTGACCAGGCACGATTATTATCAATACTCTTCAGTCGGGTAGGTGCATCAATTTGTAATTTTGACAACAAAATACCATCGGCTCCAGGAGGCACTTAATTGAATTCCAATTAACAAGCTGCTCAAAGTGTGACATAACAAACTAGTCGCGAGACAACAGTACGGACAAGTACAAATAATTTTTAAATTAAACCGATAATATAACGTTTTTGTCTTTATTTTTACATTTTAATTTTATTTTTCAACCTTTTTCTGAAGGGCTTCTCTCTACCTGCCCAACCGTACGGTAACCACTCTATTCGGAAAGCACAAGTGGCTTGATTCTGTCCAGAGGCGCGGATTTAAAAGAAAATGTGATCTTGGGATCTTTTCTAAGCCCACGAATAAACGTCCAGAATCGTTACTGGTACAAAAAAACTATATTAGGTGTCCTGAGTTAAAAACACTTTTTTAGTGCAACCGATTGTTTTCTCTATTACTTATTTCACTGAATTACAATTGGTCTTCAGATGAGACTTTGTAAGTAAATAGCAGTAATGGGAAACTATAATAAGAACTTGTCAAGGTTGATTTTTTTTACGGTTTTTTTATCTTTTGTTCAAGATAAAACATTTTCACCATTTGTCCTTTAAAATTACGTGGTATCAACATGCTGCGAGTTAAATTTCATTTATCTACCTAATTATTCATTTGTTAACGTTCAATTGAAAAACACCATTAATTAAATTTGATGCCTTATATATGATTTATAATTGAATAACAGTTAAAAAAGTATTATGATATTTTTCTCTTGTGCTACTCGCATTGCATACTTATCGCTAATTTTTAAGAGGCTGATTCACATATTACGTTATACAAGTGCTGAATCGACGCGGACAAACATCTGTACGTTCGCAGCAACTACACCAGGAAAACGCCGTAAGATCGTCACAATTTTTAGTCGCCGCGTGACGTAATATCTCAATGCGGTTGCGATTTATCTATCGCATTGTGTGCATTTAAATATCTCGACCAATTTGTCACTTCCGTCTTTTTCAGCGGAAAGATTCTTCCTATTCTTTTCGTTTTTTTCCTGTTCTCCAACGTAACTGTTGCTCAGTATTTAAATGTCTTTTCTGAACCGAAAACATGCTTTGTAATAGGTATAATATGCGTTAATTAGTTTACGTTTGCAAAACTTAAGAAATCGCAATTTTTCGAAATAAAGGTGCTTTAATTATTTGGTAAATATCGAAATTAACAATTAGCATAATGATTTTACACTTGATTTTATGCTTTGATATATTATGGGAATCGCGGCCAATAATTGCTGTTCTTTGTGAATCACTAGCAATTAACTCATAGCTTGATATCTGGATGATATCAATATTTAAATGAGTTCCTGAGTAACTATTTGCAAACAACAAAACTTTAAAATTTACAATTTTACCGCAAAATTAGGTAAATCGTTCCAATTAAATGAATCTCACGTACAATTGTTGCAAAATTACTTTAAATTTATGTGTTTTTTAACGCCTAAATGCAGGGACCAGAACAGAATTTTGTAAATAGTAAACAAACAAATTAGTGAAGTCATGCTGCGTAGCTACGAGCAGAATGAAGGCAGAATTCACTCATTGCGTGTCGAGTAGAACTGGGTTAGGGCCTTGTCAAGGTCACGATAATAGTGGGGTCGCCTCCTTTTTCTAATGCGACACGTCTTGACCAGCAGTTTACTTTTAAAACTGTGGATTCCCTTGCTCGTTTTTTGCTTTTATTGTTTTCATCAATTTATTGTTTCTCAAAATTACGCTCTCGTATTTTTAGCAATTAAAAAACCCAAATTCAAGCGTCATAAGAAACGACAGATGTTTTTTTAGCTGTTTCTCATTCGCGATAGCACATCGCAAGTTTTCCGTAATACCTAATTCGGTTTCACTTTTTTCGCTTGCGATTCGGAGTTGCGCATTTGATGAGCCGATATAAATTTTTGAGTTATGATTTTTCGGTTTTTCACTTTTAATTATGATTAATTTAGGCAAAATGTGTGTAGCTTTCTTCGTTTCAAAATGGAGATTTCACAAGCAAATATCATAATTCATTCTTACTTATCTTTAGATTTACATTTAAAAAAAAATTTCCGGGCACTATTTTTAATCTCACATTTTTATTTTATGTACCTAATGATAAATCACATTTAAACTACAGATTCAAAAACAAGAGGTAACTTATATTCGTGTAGAAAAGGCGAGTGTAAAAAGATAACTTAAGATAAATATAATTCTTTCCTTGGGTCTTTCCGAATTCTTTGTTTATACTTCGTTTTGATTTGATAAGGATGTTAAAAAATTGACTATCTTGATAATTCAGTAGAGGAAAGATAATGCGTTTATCAGCAGAAAATGAGGTATTTAATCGGTTTGTTGAGACTCGTCCCGTTTTCTGTTCACTGCAACTCGCCGCGGACTTGAACGCGTACGGAAAAGGAACTTGACTCAACGATACTGGTCCACGATTGTTAATTCTACACCGCTGTCTACTACTCCTAGTTAAGCTCAAGATGACGAGTGACGCACTCAAAATGCATAACGCAGGTAAATGTCGTAATTCTAATCAGAAGCTGAATGCATAATACACAATGTGCAGCCAAGGTATGAAAATCAATGGCTTTAAAATGAAGGTCTCCTTAAATTAAAGGTCCAATAGTGTCGAGGTGATTGTTTGTCTTTACTTATGTTATTTTTTAAATTATTTATAAAGTTTATGTGTCCATCCTCCGGATATTTGGTTTGACTAAAACTTGAAATGTTCTTTCTAGTATCGAATCATCAAACGAACCACCTTTAGTTCATACCACGATGCTTTATTTAGTAGTTGCAGTACGTTTACTTATAATTTCCAAATTTTGTATGCAATTCGATAACCCCGGAGGGTTGACAATCTGTTTGTTAGTTTAACCCTGTAATCTCTTAAACGTTGTAAAAAATATTTTCAATTTATAACAAAATAACGATTTCTGCGTATTTTTTACTTGAGAAGAAGGACTAACGTAACTTTTCTCTGGCCAGCGAGCAAAAGGACCTCTTTAAACTCGCCTTCGGTATGTACAATAGATCTATCATAACGTAATAATTTGTAATTAATTACAGAAAGCACGACAGATGCGGAATTGGATGAGTTGTCGGCTAAATATTATGGAATGTTTCCCAATGTGAAAACGATAGTTTATAAAGGAACAACTATGTTGAATACGTATTTGAATATAGCAGATGACTTAGAAAATTTTGAAGTCCGTGATGATGATGTGTGGATAATAGGTCATGCAAAAAGTGGTAAGTACAATAGCAGTTTCATAATAATCTTGTTATTTGACATAATTTAATAATGTTTTCCACATTCATTTTAGGTACAAGTTGGACTCGAGAAATGGTTTGGAGAATTGCTAATGATCTTAATTTGGAAACTGATCTTGTATTAAATGAAAGATGTCCACCTCTTGAGTAAGTAATATGCACTTTTAGTATTCAACATTACTTAGTGTTTAATTAATATGCTGGATTATTTTCTACAGCTGATTACTTAGATTTTCATAGAATTAATAACGTATGCAATTATTTATAATAAAATTTGTACAATAGATTTTCTGGATTGTTCAAAGTAGAATCAAAGAAGCTGGAAGATAAAGATTCGAGCAAACCACAAGCTCTTAATAGTATGATGGAAAATAGCTTAGATTATTATAAAAAAATATCCGGTCGCCGATGCATAGGAACGCTCCTTCCATTTCATCTTTTACCTCGACAATTGCGATCGAATGAAACGAAAGCTAAGATAGTATATGTCGCGAGAAATCCAAAAGATGTCTGCATCTCTTACTACCATTTCAATAAACTGACTGGAGTTTATACCGGGGACTTCGAGGGATTTTGCAAATTATTTTTAAATAATCGAAGTACAAATTGACCCTTGATTATAAATAAGGCTCTTTTACAAAATAGCGTACATTCACGTTTGTTAATTTTGTATTTTAAGTAATCCATTCGCCTTACTGGAAACACGTCAGTTCGTATTGGGAAAGGCGAAGCGACGGAAACGTATTGTTTTTAAAATACGAGGACATGAAAGCTGTATCTATTTTTCACTTAGTTTGAACTTAATTAAAAAAAAAATGCAAACTTTACTTAATGTAATATTCTGATTTGCAGGATTTGCGCCGAGAAATAAAAAGGACGGTGGAGTTCTTAGGCAAGAATTACAGCGACGAACAGATCTCCAAGTTGGCGGATCACCTGAGCTTTGCAAATATGAAAAAGAATCCATCGATGAATCGTGAGGATTTACTAAAGATTCGTAAGAATCCTGGCGAGGGCAGCTTCATGAGAAAGGGAGAAGCCGGTGAGTGGAAAACCGCCATGTCCAGTGAAATGAGCGAGCAATTCGATAATTGGACACGAGAAAATTTGAAAGACAATGAAAGTTTGTTACGAGAGTTTATAAATTGAAAATTGTTGACACAAACCAGCAAAGATCTATCGGTACAAATTTTAACTTATATAACGTAATACTGATAATCGCAATTCCTGTTTTTGTATCTGCGTACTGATAAGATTTTTTTTCAAATTGTTTAAAATTTCGAGGTTTAAAGTCTCGTTTTATTTGTTTAAACTTTGACCATCAAATTGCAAATGTAAATATGCGAAAATAAATACGAAATTAGTAAATTAAATAAATTTTTGACAGTCATAAAGGCATTTATTATTTATGCACTTTATTTCGTACTGTTTCAAATAAGCTACCGTCTTTGTAAATATTGTGCTTGAACTTAGTGATGTAGCACGTTAGACCTGTGGCCGTATACCTATTTCACCGCTCATAACGTTTTATCAGATGCATAAAATCTTATGAGAAAATTAAATTTTTAAGTACGATTATTCAATTTATAATTTAAATTTGCAAAATTCGTGCGCAATTTTTCCAGAATAATTTGCAGTACAATTAATCATCTTATTCAATTCAATGTAATATGAATCTTAATGATTACGTAACGAAGAATTTATTTAATTAATTGGAGATGAAATCAATTAATCTTTCAACAGCAAAATAAATGACAAATAAAATTTCAATTTATTAATAGTCAATTTAAAAAAAACTTGGAAAAATAAAAAAATTAATGTTAGTAAACATAAGTTTTAAAAACAAAAAGATCTACGAGATGATTATAGTGGCTCAAAGTAAAACTAGTTTGCAGTTTAAACGAACCAGCAGACTGGAATCGTTTAGCTGAAATTACAATAAAAATAAAAAATATAAAGTTTCATAATTTTATAGTCTAATTAAATTAAATTACGGACAATTACGAGCACAGCGAATTGTCGAATTTAGTAGAAGCCACAATTAATCATCGCGAATTACTCAACAGTATAGAACACTGCAGGCGCGATCGAATCTAATTGCAAAAGTAACCCTCGAAAGATACTCCGTGGATTTCAAAATTCGAAGGGAAAGCCAGTGAAAACCGACGTTAACCTCGGAGTTCGTGACCCCCGAGTGGCAATCGACCTTAAAAGTGCAGTACAGCGCGGCACGGCAATCGAGGGTACGTTAACCCTTCGCGATAAAGCATCGCTGAAACAAACTGACGATGCAGGTAAAGCGCAGTTTATGCGCCGGATGATTGAAGAGCGCGTGTTCGCCAATTCCGCGGGAAAAGAAAAGGACCCCGGGGCACGCGATGAGGTCAATATCGGCGAAAGTTCACAAGCGCCTCGTGTGTATACGTTCGTCGAATGCGTTTTTGTGGGAGTCGCGGTGGACGAAGTGCACAGGTGTCGCAGGTTGCGCAAATGCGCGGACATCAGTCACGGTCACTTTTTCCGGGCTTTTTCGAGATTACGATATTTAGACGATTGTTTTTCGCTGATGTTTTTTTGCCGTTGGCTCATAGAAATATCGAAGTGGATCGAAGACTGAAACATAAAGAATTGGATGGCGTAAAAGACATCCTAGTTGTATTGCACCTGCGCGCATACACTGCACGTCATAATTAGTTTGATTTATGAAGTACAATTTCTGAAATAATGTGCTCGTAAACATACCGAGTTATCAGATTAGTGAGAATTGACCAATGCTTTTCGCGCAGACAAGATCGCACCGTTGTTATTTTTTTTTTTAAGCCGAATGGACAAAAGGATAATTTCACGTAGGTACATTCTTTTCGCTTCTGAAGTTACCAGTAGAACTCTACTAAATGATATTAAAAAAAGTATACTACTAATGAGATTAAATAAAAAAAATTCTCTTCAATCTATGAGTAAGTTACCTAAATTACTCATCAATTAGGAGCATAAATTGCGCTTGTGAATTAGCAGGTAAAAGGAATTTCTCGCTGGATTACTAAGCTTACCGGGAATTTGTACTATTTAAAATGTTTTGATGCGTTCGTTCAACGCATACTTAAATCGCCCCGAGTTATTGCCCGCAGAAGGTAATGATTCATCGTCGGTCGCGAAGCAGATTTTCCATTTGAATCTCAAGCGGAGTACCGCTGCATGATTTGTCGCACGTCCGATCGTTTACAACTTATCCTTTAAACTTCGTGCAAGACATTGAATATTTTCTTCGCTTTTAAATATTTTCAAATTTAAATTGCTTAAGTAATGTCAGTCTAAGAATACATTGTAAATCTTTAGAATAATTAATTTTCCTTGAATTCTTAGAGTGAGAAAATTCGCTTCGAAGAACATAACATTTTATCAAATATTGCCTTGTACTACTCTGCATCACGATAAAGTAGTAAAATAGTAAACTGATGCTACTTCATATAGATCGGTATTGTCACACCCCTACAGATGTGTTTGATAAAAGAAACATTGTACCGATCTTTCGGAACCATTAATTTATTTTTTATAGATATAATAATTATTTTGTTTAGTAAACTGTATATTTATATAGTACAGTCAATCGAAACACAACTCATTTAATTCAAAATTAACGCTCACGAAACGGCATATTTAAAAATAATGGAAAGAAAAAACATTACATTGTTGCGTGCTAAAAAAACTCGAGGCGTGTATGTAGGCCGTCCTGAAGAATCTAGAGAACTGGTTATCTTATCCTCAGACGCCCGGATACAGCCGTTAGCTCCGCAAGTCCTGCGGAATTCATGTGGTCCCGTCCCCAAATTCCATTCACCGCGACACCCGCAAGGATCGCAAAGTAATTTCCCAGGAATTGGCACGAGCGTACTATTTTATTCAACGGGTAGGTACTTAATATCCGCGATGCGATTACGTTAATTTCGCGAGCGGGCGCGTAATGATATTGAGGCTGGCGTAAGAGCGCAACACGTGCGAGTGACTTTCTTGCGGCGAGAGTTTCACTTTCGCCCGACGAATTAACGCACGCCTTTGATAAAAGACGCCTGCTCGCTTTGACGCGTTCGCAAACAAAACCGTAATTATCGCGGCTTCGAATTTCAGCGACGGCATAAGTGCACGAAAATATTGATGGTCATTTATTTCGATGAAGTGTTTTTTATCCGTCAAGAAGTGAAAATAGAAAACTTTAGAAGTTTATTTTCGGTCAATTTTATTGTAAGAACCGCGAGTTTTAAAATAGCAGTTGTATTTTAGATTCGATCGAGATCGAGATCTGTATAATAGATGTAGAGATACTAAGTAGATTTGTAATGGTCGCAACGAAGCAGCGGAATTAAAAAATGGAAAGTCGAGAATAATTTGATTTGTAAACCCGATACATCCTCCGTGAGAAATTGCACTATAGACTTTGGCATGAAACATATTACGAAATGAGACACAAAGGTACATACCGATCTTTTATGCAACAATCCCATTGCAATATTATAAAGCAAACACTTAAAATTAAATCGAATTTAAAATTAACAAAAATTAAATATCCTTTCAGATAAAAATCCTCTCAAAATAAACAAAACGATTTTTACCGCTCAAAAAATTCGCGTCGGTTGGTGCACCAAAATCTCCTCTCCCTCCGAAATAAAGAGGTGACGCACAGCGGAGTCACCTCGTTAGCTACCTTCCCAACAGCCTTTGTTATCGGCGGGATCTCCGAGAATAAATGGTGGAGCGAACTTACGGGGTCCAGCGGAGGAGAGATGCGATGCGACTCGAAAATGAAAGTGAAACACTTGGCTGATCCACGAGGCAAACTCGCGCACACGTTGGTATCGCTTCGTGAACTCGACAGCTGCGAGCCGAGCGAAGCCGACGCTCGAGTGTAACTGACGGAGGCGCGTCGCCCAGCCGGCCAGGTAAGCGCGCTGCTCGCTTCCTTTCCCTCTCTACTCGATTTTTTTCAAACCGAGGCCCCGGCGAGCGCGCTTCCCCGCTCGCTTTCCGCGTTTCATTCATTTCGTTAATCACACGAATTGAAATTACTCGAGGGGGTGGAATTTCCAGAAAATTTGGTTGATGCAGCGGGCTGCGATTAATTTATTTATTTTTTTTAATCGCGTGGAGCTTCTTTTTTTTAATTAAGAGGTGATTTCAATTGGTTTATCGAGTTAAATTAATTAAATTAATTAGATTTCGCGGTGGGTTATTAAAAATGATGGAAGGGGAGAGAGAGATAAGTAATAATGGAGTAATTTCTGTATTAGATAATTAATTACTGTAATTTTGAGTTGAACATATTTTTAATTAACATTTTATTTACCCTCATTCAAATAATTGTGGGTTTAATATTAACGATATTTTTATGTAAATTTAAGAGAGTTATACAACTCAGTAATGCTTTCAAAGTAATTTATCAAAAAGTTGTTTTATGCAAGATAATTTTTATGTGCTGTTTTATTTCATTTTATTAACGGATAAATGCCGGGGGGTTTTTTGCGGTAGACCGGGAAAGATGTTCCTGCTTTGACATTATTTTAATTATCCAACATATTGTTTTCTGTTTATAAAAAGTGCTACTTTCTAAAGGGTAAAGTTGGTTGTCTAAATTGTTATATAATAAATAAATGTAAAAAAAGGTGAAAAATATTTATAACAATAATGTATTCTTAATATATTCGTACATTCAGTTATAGAATTATATAAAACATAACAATATCCTAAATGCGCTATTTTTATTATAATTATAGTTATATATTGTTTGAGTCAATAAAACTTTAACGATATAAAAAAGACAACTTTTAAGCAATCACATTTTTATCGCGTATTGATTTGAGGGCCATACGCTTCTAAAGATATTTCTATGGTTCGCACTTGTCTTATATTATTGTTATCAGTAAGAAACCTACGAATACGAATTTCTTATTTTCTCACCATTTGAAAGTGAGAAATTAGTGTGCGGTTTATGAGTATTAGTAATTGCCCACCCGATAAAGGTGGCCACTCGTCTTAATATATATTATATTACAGTATTAGATAATAAGAAAAATTTGGATAGAATAAATACGAAAATAAAAAATTTACACTGCTGTACAGTCGACAATTCTGCGAGCCCTCATGAAGTCGGCTCCCAGGTAGGCACTGAATTCACGCTTTGCGCGTGGTATGATCACAAGTTGCTGCGTTGCGTCCTGGAAAATCAGGTCGCTGTATGGTGACTTACTGGAGAACATACTAAAAGTGAACTCATCCTGCTCTTTCCTGCCGTAGAACTGCTGCGCGTATATCAGCAAGTTCGCATAGGCATTGATCTAAAAAAAAAATAGAAGAAAATTAAAAATTTGTTTGTCATATATTAGAATAATATGCTATCGTTGAAAACATTTTCACAGATTTTTAAAAATACATGTAATACAAAGTTTGCTTGTATTTTTTAAATTAATTAAACACAAAATTAAACCTGTGTCTCGTTGTATCCGTTATTTCCTCCACGCGTGACGACGGCATTAGCAGCGACCTGACCTAAGTTGCAACTGACATATTCGTGGGTAGATTTCCGAGTACCGTCGGGGCAGAGCAGCTGGAAGTCCTTCGTGAAGGCGTTGCGGGCCCACCACTCGCGACGCTTGCCGTCCGTGTTCTCCGCGACGGTCGTGTGCTTGACGAAGGCGATGTTACCGCCACCCTCCACCAGGCATCTGAACGCCCCCGTGTGACCGTAGAAGTCCTCCGACGCATCGCGTCGACAGTAACGATCCTTGGTACCGTGGCACAAGTCGCACAGATTGTCGTAAGGTACTCCTGCAAAATTCAGATTGTTTCACTAAGGTTTTTGCATTCATAAATTATAAATTAAAAATGATAATAATTAAAATAAAAATATTAGTCCCATAATAAATTAATTAAAGAAAGAAAAATTAATTCTGCAAAATGACATACCAATATTGTATTCTGGACTGAGAGCACCAGGCACGCAGCTTTTAGTGAAATACTCGGCGGCGGCTCGAACAGAGTTACATCCAAAGCCTCTAATCCAACTATTTGAAATCAGGTAGGCCAAGGGGTAAACCCATCCAGCAGCAGTATTTATTCCGGGATGGCAGGTGTACTTATTCTTCAGGTATGTCAGATCTGTGCTATCGTCTTCTTCCTTGGCCACAGCGACAGCGTAGTAAGTTGGCGCTCCGAGATTGTACACTTCGGACACAAATGGTACGAGATTGAAACGTTGACCAGCTGTGTATACGTCGCTGGCATCCAAGACTGTTATATCAGCTTGTCTAAAAGATTATTTATGAATTATTTTTTATCAAATCATAATTCACATGATGAATATTCTAGACTTACCCATTTTTAATAGCCTGCATGCAGTGGATATGACTGTAGCCTTTGAGGCATTGCAATTCTGGTTTTAACAGTTGTGCTTTCATAGCAATCTTGATAAATTAGAAAAATCTTATTTAGATATTTCAAACTAGTGTTGAATAAACATATAAATGCACATTTAATTTTTATTACCTTCATTTTCACACATTTTTCTAATTCAGGTTCTGATGTTACACATAAAGTCATACTGTTGACTGGGCAACGTCTAACTTCATAAATGAGATTAAGTGACTTTTTCAAGTAGCCAGAAAAAGTCTGATCCTTTTCTTGTAAAGTATCAAAATCTTTTGCTGAGTCCTTAGTTTGCAAACAAATTAATATTAAGTATTAATTTGAACAATAAAAAGAAAAAAAAAATAAAAAATAAAAAAGATAAGTGAAACTTACAGAAAATAAAAGATTATGATGCATACCAAAGCGGGGAGCTGAATCAAACATATTGAATTTCTCTTCTACTTCAGCGTTAGACTCTTTGCCATTGAAATCTTTCTGACTGTATTCACTTCGATTTTCAGAGGACAAATTACTGCGATTATTATAATTCCCATTATACTGATTGTAATTTGTTGAGGTATTTGCTGCATTTCTTATACCAAAAATTTTAACAGCTGCCTTCAAAAATCTTTGATAAACTTGTCGAGTTTCTTGATTAGTAGCAGATGAAACAACAATTGCATTAGATGAGATTTTTCCCCAATTGCAAGAAGTATAGTCATCTATAGGCTTTCTGGTACCATCTCGACAAATTAGTTCAAATTGATCTTTTGTAACATCCTCTAAAAAAAAATATTCATACAAAATCTTTTTTTAAATAACATTAATAAAACAATTTCTAAACGTACGCAAATCAAAATTGGTGGAAGTCATTTCTTGAACAGTGGTGTGAACAAGAAATGCTATTTCACCGGCTTCAACCAAACATCTGAATGCTCCTTCGTAACCTGAGTATGGATCTGAATTGGTGCATTTGCCTCCAGGTATTTTACCAATGCAAAGTTTACACAATTGGTCAGAATTATCTCCAAGAGGATTGTATTTATTGATTAAAGAATTGACAGCACAACTCGGCCCAAAGAAATTTATTGCTGATTTTACGTGATTATTGCAATCAATTATTTCCATTCCACCATTTTTCATCAGCTACATGAAAAGTATATTTATTGTAAATGTCTTCCAAATTTTATTTTAATGAGAGTAAATTTAACTAATCAGAAACTTACATGATATATGGGTGCAACCCAACCAGCTAAAAGTCCCACTCCAGGGAAACATGCTTTTTTTCCACGTAAATCTTTTACGTGAGTAACTTCTGGTAATGAGCCCTTTTTGACAACAGCTACTGCATACTGATAATTGACTCCACTGTCAAAAGTTTCTTGCATTATAGGCACTAGACTGTGATATCTTCCAGCTATAAATACTTCTCCAGCATCAAGAGTAGTTAGTTGTGCTTTATCCTGATCTAAAAGAGTCATGCACTCATCTTTATTGAAAGCACGGTGACAATTTACATTGATGAAGTCATTTTTAAAGGCATTTTTTTTAAGATTCGAGGCTTTTTGAAATGCTTCACATTTATTCTGCTCCCCTTCTGACACTGTACACCATACCACAGTGTTGTTTACACTTTGTCCTGTAAATACAATCAACAATATATAACTAAATAAATATATTTAAAAAAACAATTAGTCTATAAAAAAAACTGTTGAAAATATCAATGCCTTCAATTGGGAAAACAATCGAAAAATCGTTTCAGAAATGAACATTATAAACAACGGTACCATCCGTCCGCTTAAAAAAAATTCTCACCTCTACAGAATCCAAAAAAAGGGATGATCGCGATCATGAAAAAGATCCCGATGAAGCTGTCGTCGCTCCGCATCGTTGCTTCAGTACTTATTTTTCAAATCAACTTCAAATATAAAGCAATAATGTTTACAGGCGTACGGGTGCGCTGAAAAAGCACGCTGACAGCACCCTAGCTAGTGTGCATCAGCTGAGTCCATAGCGCTCACGTTTTTTACTGTACACATGTAATATATATAGGTATTGTTATGCGGGACCATGGCCGGATGGCCCCGCCCCATGCAGAGAGCTGGCATATCATACACAGTTTGGCATGTATACATATGTATGAGTGATACTATATAGTACTTTTGCCTCATGGGTATTTTTATGATCAAACTGTTTACTTTTTTTATTTGTTAATATAATTTGTTAATCAAAATCCAGCCTCGACGTTTTGTTAATATTTATGAATTAACTATACAATTCAAAATTAAATTAATAAAATACATAGCAATAATAGTGAGAATTGTTATAATTATCATAGTAGAATAATAAAAAATCTTAATTATGATGCATAACAAATCGATCATTCATTTCCTTAATTAAAATTATTAAGACTTCTTTCTATCTGTCGATTAATTATAGTACCTCCTGACCTACCTATATAAAATTCGATATTAATTAGACATAATCAGTCTATAAAACCCTAATTTTCTACAATTTCGTGTGAATTTAAAATTTTGTTTAATATCAATTAAGTGTTTTATATTATATCCAAAATTCTTTGTGCTTTTAATCATGATATTACGATAATTGCCCAACGTTGAAATTAATGATATTGATTTCGAAAATGAAACAAAATTATATAGATTATAATTATAATAAAAAGAATTACAGACACGCTCTTTCTCAGCTTCAGTTTTGCATGTAGTCCTTTCAGAGCCTGCCCAATGAGTAGATAAGTACAAAAGTCGCGCGGATCCGGCACAACTCCAGCCGACCAATCACTGAAGCCCCTACCGGTACACGCGCACTGGGCACGTCGGCTTTTTGCTCCCGAGGCTCCGACCAACCCGCGGATGGCGAGAGACGAAAATGGCCGCGTCGAGAGCGAGCGTGTGAGTGTCATCTGCTCCAACACCAGCGAAGACGCGCCCCGGGACGCCTGCTCGCGCGGCCTTTGGGATCGACGTCAGCCTCTCCCTCGCCGCGCACCGGGTGCCCGCCGTTGCTGGCAGCGGAGCCGAAATTCCTGGGGGTCCACGGTCGCCTCGCCGCGACCTTAACCCACAACATTCGTCAGCTGACCGAATGTTGACGCGGAGGAGTCTTCGCCGTTCGCCGGATTTTCCGGGCTGAGAGGAGCTGCTGCGGGCCCGGGACGCGGTGTCGAGGCCGATCACACCCGCGACGGGGAGGCTTGTTGCTTAGACCCGTGGGCCGGCGATCATGACGGTCGCAGTCATGGAGAAACTACGCGAGAACGGATGGTGAGTCGCTCTTCCATGACTATTTTTAATTTTGGCCTTCCACTCGTCTGACACTTTGCTGTTTACCCTTCTGCTTTTTTTTCTAAATGAAAATCGTTATTGCATTGTTGATCATTTTCAAAGTGATCGAATTATAAATTTATGTTTTGGAGTAGAGCTATGATAATGGCGATGCCGTTATCAATAAAGCATTGACTCCGATACTAAACATTTTGATATTTAGCATATGAATTTATGGGTATTTATATTCTTTTTAAATTTTGGTCAGTTAAAAGGACTTTGTTAAAAACTATTTTAAATAAATAAATATAAACTTCCTTTCTATATTTAATAAACAACTAAAATTTAATAAAAATGACAAATTGAATCGTGTTTTTATTGAAATTGTTTATCTGTAGATCCTGTATTTAAATTTTTGGATATTTTAGAGAAATAAATTAAATTGTATTAATAATCGTATATAGAATAGTATACATGATAAAGCACAATTTATTATTATTCAAATAATAAGAAATTTATAGACATCTTGTTCAATAATTGTGGAGGTTATACATTTGAAGTTGATCTATTGTTATTATGGTTTATTTCAGGTATTTGACTGAGCAAGGTTTTGATATTGTTAGTGATTATGGAAATATTGTAGATATACAAAAAATTATAAAACGTGCTGTAGAGGTAAGTTATCGAAATTACTATTAACTGTTTATTTGATTAAAAATATAATCATAACAATAATTTTTTTATAGCACGATTTGAAAGAAATTGGTAGCGGAGAAGGAGATTTGAGTCAAGCAGACCTTGTTTTGCAAATTCAAAAGTTGCGTAATATATCTGCACCAAAACATAATGAAGAATCGAAAGGAGCTCCTAGAATGCTCAAACTTTCACTCACAGATGGGAAGAATAATTTTCAAGCTGTTGAATTAGAGAGTATTTCTTCCATTAGGTGAGTACTAATATTATTTATTTTCATGAATAAAGATAAAAATTAGTTCCTTTTTTATCAATTTTATGCGATGTCTTGTTATGTATTGAATTTATACAATTTTTCTAGCATAAATACACCTCCAGGTACAAAGTTATTATTGAGAGGAGGCTTATTACCTATGTCCCATGGAGTTCTTTTATTAAAGCAGAATAATATTATTCGTGTTCTCGGAGGTAGGGTAGCAAATCTTGTGGAAAAGTGGGAATTGAATAAGGTAATTTTATTAAGAAAACAGTTCTTTACATTAAAATTTTCATGTACATGTATTTTAATATGTTTGTTATTTATTTTAGAAATTAGCTTCACATAGTCGAGTAAGGTCAGTTGAAGAAGGAGGACCACCACCATGGATTCCATTTGGTCAGAAAATAGTAAGGATTATGGATCAAGGAAAAAATTTCAAGGCTTTAGCTGAAAAAGAAAAAACCACGGAAGAAAATGCAGAATTTGAAGCTCAGCGTAAAAATGCTATTGCAGAAGCTGCCAAACAAGGAAGTAAAAAAGTGTTTGGTGGAGGAAATAAACAAGTAAGTTTTTGTGAATACATTATTTTCATTTTTATTATCTTCAATGATTAATACAAATATAATATTTAACAGCTTCTGGATCACAGTGTACAAAAAATTGTGGATCAAGGATTCACGATAGAACAAGCTGAATATGCTTTGAAAATGAACCGAAATAATGTTGATCGTGCTCTAAAATCTTTACAAAAAAATGATAATAAATCTAATAGGTAAAGTTCATTTTTATTTATCTGAAATGTTTTATATTTGAATGTGTAGTAAAAAAAAAGCCTTAATCAATAATTCATTTTAATAGCAATACAAAAGAATCTCGCGAGCCACGTGAACCAAAAGGAAAACGGGGTGATAAAAAATCAGAAGAAGTCACTGGTAAACCCAGTAGTGGTAAAATATCTCTTTTTGATTTCCTTGAAGATAAACTGCCAGCGCAGACTGAAACTGTAGAATCAAATCATGTACAGAATACTGATTTTTATGGAAAAGAGAAAACTGATAACTATTCAGATCGCTATCATTCCAGAAACAATGAGCATACTCAATCTGGAAGAGGTGGAAGGTATAAAAATTGTCTAGTCTTGTTAAAATAAATTATTATATGAAGTTGTTATTAATTATGTATTTATAATATTGCAGAAATTCAAGGGGTAATCGTGGATACCAAGTTCCTCCAAGGCATCAAGAGGAAAATCGGTCAAATAAATACTCTAACAGTAGTTCCGGTAATCAGCAATATGGGCAATATGGAGGAACAAATTCTCAAAAAGTTAAACCTCCACGGTTTCAGCGCAATCAGGAATTTCAACAACAAAATCAAAATTACTCAAACTATCAGGAACCGATTGGAAGCTTTACCAAATTCCCTCAGGTTAATGAATTTCGAAGTCCAATGCCGAATATTCCACCATTTCCTCAACCGCGGCAAGATGCTACTCCTCGAGATTATGCATCTAGTTCTTATAAGCAAAATCACCAAGATTTCCAAGTTAAGGTAAAAAACATTTAATAATGTATTTAGCAACAGTGCAAGTTAATAGTAAATGAAATAATTAAAATAATATTTTTTCACAGAATCAGCAAGATTTCCAAACTAAAGTAATTAGCAACAGTAGAAATCAAAGTTATGATGCAAATCAGTTCCGACAAAGTCATGTCCAAGAAATGGACCATCGATTATATCAGCCTCTTCCTGGTGATAGAGTCAATAAAGGGAACCAGTCAAATCGATATTATAATTCAGTTGGTGAAAGTTTAGAATTCAAAGGGAACCCTGAAATGGGTATTCCGAGATCTAATAACTATCATAATAGCAATAATAGAAATGATGAGCCTTTAGGTGGAACCTGGGTTTGGAGGAAGGGTGATCCCTGTTTGGCGAAATATTGGGAAGACAATAGGGTAAGAAATATATTTGTACAATGTAGAGAAAAAATAGTTAAAGAAAATAATCGCATCAGTAACTAATATTTAATTATGATATTTTTAGTATTATAATGCTGAAGTTACGGCAGTATCCAAAACGACATGTGTCGTACAATTTAAAGACTTTCATAATTATGAAGAGGTTCTTCAAGTAGACTGCATACCAATTACGGAAGAGGTACATTTTGAGATACCGTATTTTTCGTTTGAGTAACTTTGTTTATAAATAAATTTATTCCTTATCTAGGAACCTCCAATGCAAAATTTTGGTCAAGATAATAATCGGCGATCGGATCATCGCTCGAACAATCGGCCACCTAGATTTGAACAAAATCAGAATAGCTCAAGTGGTAAGTTCCATCCATTTTCCTTAATCATAAAAATTGAGATTTTGTACATTGTTCACTAGAAATTAAAAAAAAAATTTCTTTTATAACTTTTGCTAAATGTTCATTACATACTTTTAACTGTATGATTATTACTTTATTATCTAATTTTTATTTTGTTAAAAAAATATATGCATTATACAATATTTAATTTGTTTTTGTAGGTACGGAGTACCGTCGCGGAGGTGGTTCTGGCTCTGGTGGCAGGAACCATCGGAGACGTGGTCAGCAACGCAGTACTCAACCAATATATCAGCCTCCAGCTCAACGCGGTGGCGGCTCCTACCTGCCTCAAACTACATAGGACATTTGTTCACTGCTCGATCGAAGTAGTGTCACATCTTCCCTAATTGCGTCGTTCATTTTAAAATAAGAGGAAGAACTGATTTTTGGACAGAGTGTTAAGAGAAGACAGAAGTCAGGATTTCATGTATTAGTACTTATTAGAATTCACAACGTGCTACTGCTTTTGTTCCTCTAAGTTCGAGTACTGAAAAATGGGCATTGATCATAATGAACCTTCAAAAATATTTAACTACCTAAATTCTTTCAAACATTTTTTGGTTTAGTTGACACTGATTTTAAACTCAGTTAGTTTGTTAGTGTAAAAATTTACAGTTTTAGAAAATGGCATCAAAATTATTTTTTCATATAAACACATAAAATATTTGATTTTCATTTCAGCAAGTTTATGAATAGTTCTAACAATTGAAGTTGATAAGTCGTTACTGAATATTATAAATTGATAAATTACAATGAAAGTTAATTATTTAAAAAAGCGGAATGTTAAATATGCAATTAAAAAGATAATTTAAAAATTAATTTTTATACTAACAAAAACCATTAATATGATTTTAATTTAAACTTAAGTTATACATGTAGCTAGCTTATTACTGTCTTCTTTTAAAAGAATTAATAATGAATTTTTGAACAAAGTCTAATTAGGTTACCCTTGACAAATTTATTAGCCGCCGCAGTTATAAAAAGTTTTAGCATAGCTGATAATGTATTGAATACAATCGTTATCACTTTAATGTAAAATAAAAATAATATTTGGCGGTAAAATTTAATAAATACTGTGGATCAGTTGCATTCGCTAATGCATCTTGCCAAGAGTAAACGAAAAGTAAAGAGTAAGTGCGTAACATTTCGATCATATACCTTTGTTGTTTGTAAGACAACAGACTTTGTAATATTTATTAATGCGTTTTCATGGTATAGCTGTATGTTTTGCATTAAACTAGTAAAGTCAAAATAGCAATACAACTTTTGTTCCATTCTCCCATTTCATGGTTTTTGCTAGAAAACTTTTCATACCCTAACTGATGGATCGAAATAAATGTTTACTGCGATTATAATAGCAATATCTTGAAAATTCTTAATATTTCGTCATGTACAAAAATTAAAATATTGAACAACAATAATCGGATAGAAACACGTATTATTTATTCACATTTCATAAATCGGGGCTATTTTATGAAAGAAAATTTTTCAATCAGATATTCATAAGCATAAAGATTGAAATTGCGAATTTTCTCATTTACTTCTACAAAGGAGCTGCTATTCGATGTGACCTATTTCAGGACTTTATCCCGGGATTCAAGCTCACTCCACACTAGTTGCTCTTCGCCGTGCAGTCCTGTCCGGTCCTTTAGAACTCTCGCGCGATTGGACGACTCCAGAAAATGATAGCATTTACATCGCAAGGAACCGACCGCATCGAAGTAATTCGGAAACAGAACTTCTGCAGAGTTTCGCACCGGAATCACATTGTGGAAAGAGCCTGTCTACTTCCCTTACAATGGTGTAGGTTTTATTACCCCGTTGCTAAGAGAGCAGCCGTGACTTAAGGCAAGGCAGTTTTGGACACTCACTGGCTCTCAAGTATTTAGCACGGAGATGTAGAAAAATCATATTTATAAGCGTTGGAAAAAATTAGACTTAGCGAAGTACATGCCTTTACCGGCATATTAGCATACACTAGAGCGTACTAACAAGGTAGTGGTCACTATACAGATTTACGCTGAGCGCATAGACCACAAGGACCGCTGTTGCGCCTCTAATGCACGGGCTGTAAGAGAGCTTTGCTATGAGCTATACGATTCGATAAAGGGCCGCGCTTCGCTAAAAATTAATAATAGGCTCTTTAATTAATTTTTCTTAAAATTTATTACGATGTCACTAATAATAATGACAAATATATCAATTGTTAAACAGTGTTCTAGAAATTGCCACTGTAACTTTGAGGCTTTATAACTCAATTTGGCTGCGGTGGACGGGACTAAAATTTCAACCGCGAATGATAATGCTGGATCAAAGACGTTAGGCGGTTGTAAGAGCGATGATCTATGGGTTTCGCTTTCGGGATACACAAACTGGGCATTTAACAATTTAATTTAATAATAAATTTTTACTTATACATACTTAATAACTCGCATTTCAAGAAAATTGCCTAATGAAAATAGATAATTAATCAATGAAGATCCCAAGATTTCTCCCTACATAGCTGCATTTTTAGCCCAGCTCTTTGATCTTCAGAATTAAAAGGAGTATATGAAAACAAAAAATAAAAGGAAAAAAATTCTCACCATCTAAAGTTCCGGATCCTGGAAAAATCCTAAGTCTCACATAATATACGAGCCGAAAAAATTTCTCTTTGCGGAAAAAGTCGGGGACAAAACTTTTTCGACGTCGCAGCATGAAGCCTCTGAAAGGCCGGATAATCTGATCATCTCTGACTTCGATAAAAAAAGGAAAAGGACAGGCGACGAGCATAAAAGGAATCGATGCGCTCAGCACGGAGCCTAGCCAGAGTGCGTCTTACCTATATTCTTTTCGCGATTGTGATTATCTCGCGCGTCAAAACGGGTTGCATCGGTTTATCAACTGGTTTATTACTACTTAATTATAACTTTGAATTGCGCATTTGTGCAAATTAGAAAATCATGTTCCACGGAAACATTTTACTTTATTAAAAGTATTTTGTGCGGTAAATCGAAAATGTAAGGACATTAAAAGCTGAATAGTCCTTATCTTTAAAATAAAAACTCTTACATTACCTTACGTAGTTACGTGACCATTTTAAATTTTTTTAACTCTAAAATAAATTGCACGGAGATAATTATTTGATGAAAATTTCACTGTTTGATCGTTAATAATTATAACTTAGGATCAGAAGTCATCTGTAAAAATTATTTAGAAAAACCGTAATTTTCATGACAATTTTGAATTTTCACAAAAAATAAAAAATCACATTTTATTCTTTCAAAAAAATAAGAGTGATATTTATCGGACCACCCTCTCCGTGTAATAATAATTTACACTAAAATAATTTGCCATATTTTTCTAATGTTAGATAAAATCAACATTATTCCCTTCAATGTCGAAGTTGAAATTATTTGATGTGTTAATAAAATAATTAGAATAATAATAGGAAAAGACTATACTATACAGTCAATAGTGTTTTTTTATAGCAATTCAAAAAACAGAACATTATATCCAATCATTCCTCCGAAAAATCGGTTGGAAGTACCCTGGTCCACCTCTGAATCGATTACCCGCTCATTTCCTGTGCTTTATTTTCTTTTGCATGAGCAGCGGACAATGCAGAACCCGGGAAGCCGCTCCCGTGCGCCGCTCGAGCGCCCAATGGGTCCGTCCAGCAACGAAGCGGCCAGTACGAACCCAACCTCGCGGTAGACGCGTTCGCTTCGAAAATCCGTCGCTCACCTACGATTTCTACATATCAACTCTTTTTTTCTTTCAAGTTATACAGTTGAAGTTTCTAATGAGCTTAGTTCGCTAGTTCCGCGAGTTTTTGTAAGTAAAAATTAATATTGAATAAAAAGAATTATAAACTATACCAGAATAATTATATACATATGCGGGTGTCAGTGAAGGGATACTAGAATACTTTTAATACCTGAAAGAAACTGCATTTACACTAAACTGCATTTTTTAAACTATTGTAAGTATACACGTTATTTAACTGAAAAAAAATATTTCACCACCGATAATAATAAAAGGTAACTAACATTTGAAAAATAAAAAAAATTATTTATTCCTACAATATTATTTTGTAAAATGATGATTATGTTATTAGAGCTCTTTTTTCAAACGAACGAATGTAAATTTTTTAAATAATGAAATTTTCATTAAAACACGATTTCAATCTAAAATTTGGCATATTCGCATATGAGAAATAGAAATGGAAAGGAAGAATTCCTCTAATTAGAAATAAATTACAATTGTGCAACTAAAACAAAGCGTAAGCGCACACATGTTCACGGTAGCACGACGAAATCGCGCGTCGCGCCCTTTCCTGTCGGCGCTTCGCGTTCCCCTCAGCTCGTTAGTAAAGATCGTTTATGCACGAATAGGCATGGAACCAGGGGACTAAAAAAAATAACCGCGGAGAAGAAAAAAAGCGACACGCGGCAATTAGACGTTCATAACTGACCATTTTCGCAAGCATACTGCATAAAATCCTTGCTTTCTGTCGCAAGTGCGAATGCGTCAATATTGTTTAGATTAGAGATATGGGATACAATCTATACTTATTTGTCTGCAGTTTAAATATAAAAAAATAAAGATTCACCACTGATGTCTTCCATTTACGCAACATTTTATTGGTAAATTAATATTGAAAATTCACCAAATTAGTGAAATTTGATTACAGAATTCCATCGATTTGTTTAGGAAGCATAATTACTTCTTCATATTTTTTCCAAATGCCTACAATCGCCCCGATTTTCAAGAAACATTACATAAAACTATATTAAAAAATCTGAAGCGGCATCAGGTGGGGTCTACGGTATCTCTTTCTAGTGTCAGTCAGGCGCTGCCATATTCGGGCTCTTTTATTTAATCTGGTCGCGCTCGCACCTCATGCTCTGGACACATTAATCTTCTCCCATCCTCTCCTTATATGTATATATTTGTTTAAGCATGGGCTACTTATTTTCTGGGAAGCACAGGTTAAGTAATGCTCTCACGTTAATTTTTCACGGTGCACCAATCTATTAGAAGCTCAACCGCTTTATCCTTTTTTTTTATTATATTATTTGACAAATTTAAGTTTATTATTAAATTATGAAAGAAAAATAGCTAAGTTATAGTAGAGCGATAAATAATTTGCAGATTTAATATTTAAGATAACAAGAAATTTTTAAAAATTATCAAACTTTTAATTTAACATGTAAAAATTACTAACTAATTTTATAAAATAAAATTTATCTGGATAAAAAGTATAATTTTTTTTCATAGTTCTACGAATTAATGAATCTAATGAGCGGTTTTTTGAAAAACTACAATGCTGAATAATGTCTTTACGAATACATGCACTTTTTCACTGCTTTGAACCCATTTCGACGCATTCATGTGCGTTAAAGCGTATAGCTATTTACCGTGAGTCTAAGTGAATTCAAATCAGGAAATGGGTTTATACAATTTACAAAAAATCGTTTACACTAAATACTCAAAGAAAATTTAAATTGTATTTATTTTAAGTACATTAAATACTAATCTAATACACAAATATTTATTTTATACTATAGATAAATACTTAACGATGGCTAGTCTATCTATTATAATCTCGTTAAAAATTTTAAATATTTCTGTCAATATTTATTCTTGTTTATTATACTAAAGTAACACATTTAAAAATGTAAGTTAAAATACCAGCCTCGGATATTTTCACCGAGGTGTCTTCGACGCGTCTTTCCGAAAGAATTAAAAGGAACAAAAGGATGAGTTTTAAATGAGTGAAGGGTAGAGGGAGCATATGCGGCTCTAGTGGCCAGCGGCGGAGGATAAAGGCTTTGACCGGGGTTTCGTATGTAAATACATTTTGCGGCGATCGAATGCGTAAGGACGCGACCGTCTCATCGTCCCTATTTCTCTATCGGTCAGTGGCTTTCGCACTCAAAAGAGAAAAAATACTGCTTATATACCTATATCACACTTTACTTTGTTATTCTAATTTTTGATATGCTTACTTTTTAAAAATGTAAGATAATCTGTGTAGTGTCTTTTAAATTCTCGTTCACTTTTATTTTAAAATGTATTACTATGTATTTAAAACTAAAATCTTTCATCATGGATTTGCCGTCACAGTATTTACTCCAAAATCATATAAGAATTTTTTTCTTTATAAATCATAAATTTAAAATAATGAAATAATGAAAGCTATCAGTGACTTACTGTCAATAGCTTGATTAAAATTCGGTAACAGTTTAATTTAGCGAGGAAAAAGTGCGCGAGATTCAGCAAGCGTTCAATTTCATTGGAAGCGTTTAAGACTCTCGCTCCACGGGCAGCGACGTTTGAGCCACGGAGAAAGGAGGGAGCAGGAAGACGTGCCCCAGAGGGGGGTAATTGCATGTCGGGCTTGACTTATAGCGTCTAAATCAGTGTCATCCGCGCGCGGGCGCGCGCTCAACCTCCGGGGTGATCTATAATTTACACACATCGGTTTCCAAGAGGAGGAAGCCTTCCCGGTTGTGTATCGGTTTAATATTGTTTTCGAACTTGGACGCCGGTGCGGTGGCCGAGGTTTGTCTCCGAGGCGCTGAGCTGATACCGCGGCGATACGTCAGGATGCCTTTAACTTTGCCCCCCTGATTTTGGCCAAGATTAATGCCAGATATCGAATTAGAAAAAGATTATTGCGCCACTTGCACTTTAAACATTTTTTAATAAGTTTCATGCAATGCAGTTTATTTCATTTGTTTTTAATCTTGATGTACTTGATGATTTCTTATTCCGCAAAGTAGTGCGCGAAGTATGGAGATTTGAGGCTATAAGTTACAAACGATATAACAGGTCTAATAATTCCTTAATTCAAAGTTATAAACCCGCATTTGAGGATTTTTCTTATTTGGTTCCTATTCAAAAATCTAAGATCATTTTTCAAATAAAAAAATCTACGCGAAATAAGAATTTACAAAAAATTTAATTGCTCAAAAAACTCAATAATTTAGAATTTATTAGTTATACATTTATTTTATTGGTATTTAATTTGGATTCCGAAAAATCCTGCATTTTAAATGAAAGAATCACTTCTCAGAGTCTTGCAGGATACACTAATCTAAACAATCAATCCATTCGGGTGAAGACCCACTCTATATCATAATAAATTGAGTCACTCTTAGTTTTATTAACTCAATTTTTACTAGGATCGAGTGGTTTTTTAATCTTTCATGCTGTGGAAAAAATATTGACGAATTATCGACAAATTATTACAGTACACTTTTCAACGAGTTACAAATTAATTGTGCCAAAGCAGTGATCTATCCGAAACCCGGCGAAGGTGTATATTGAAGATGAAAAGTTGGCCTACAGTAAGGGCGAGTGCCTACTTACTATTTTACAGTCGTCATTAGACAATCCCCGGGCACTTAGGTTTAACAGCTCGAGCGAGCAAATCTCGGAGATCCGAATCCTTATAACCCGCGGGACGATAATCCGTGAATGCGAGGGGGAAGCGCGAGAGCGAGTGCACCGGCTAATTCTCCAAGTTTCGATTGCAGCGCCGTATAGTCTATCTCTGTTTCTCGGGCGCACACGCCGCTTGAGCGTCGGCAACTTTATCAAGCGATATTTCTCTAATTATCGCGCGGCCCCCGGGCCTGCATCATGCGCAACAGGATGTGCCTCCAGTGCAAGGGATGAATTCCGCGGGATGCATCGTTTCTGATACATGTAGCGTAATAGTAAGTACTACAATTTAATTTTTGCCTGTGTTTTTTTAATTATTTTTAAGAGATAGTTAAGAAAAGTGACATATCAGTTGCAAAACATAGAGGAACCCCTTATCGGAAATTTTGTTTCATTTTTCATGTCATAAAATTATCAAAATAGATTTCCTTTATAAAAATGTCAATATTTCAATCACTGAGTATTATACAATACCGTCACTAATCAAGTTTTATGTAAAATATTGCTGAAGAAAAATACAAGTTAAAATTTAAAATTTTTTATTCGAGGAAAACTATCTTAGGATGAAAGCTCAAGCATACCCAGAAGTTTGAAAATTAAGGGTGTAGAAAGGCGCAAAAAGTAATCGAGAATCCAGAGAAACGATTGGCGCAAGTCACGTATAAAGGAGGGAGGAGATTATAAGAGAAGTAAAAAGAAACGGTGGAATGGGTTGCACTGAGATCAAATAGCCGGAATAAAGCAGTGGAAATGCACACTGTAATGATAATGAGAATACCGTTAAACGCTTTCGATATACATCCCTTTTCGGAACAAGCTCTAATGAAATTCAATTACAGTTTTTTCCCAACCCCATGAGCAGATTTACGAAAGTAACTTACAATTAACTTTATTTGATGAAATTAAGAGCCATTTAAATTTTGTACTTCATAATTAAACAAAATTAAAGCTTAGGAATTTGATATTTTATCAAAATTAACTATAAATTTAATCAAATTGTTTTTTTTCTCTATTGACTAGCAGAATCTCATTCATAGATCTTCGTGCAACTATATTTTATAAAATAGTAAATATTTTAAAGACTTAGATAAACAAAAAGTATTTACTTTAAAAAAATAACACCGTACAAATTTTAGGAGCATCTTTGTGATCAACTTTTGATTAGCGCAATATTTTTTTGATCTGTCTGAGATTTTTTTTGTAAATAATTTTTATTTCAAGAAAGATTTAATAATTAACACTAATATCTAAATTATCCTATATCAACTGTGCAATTATTTTGCTTCTGTAATAAATTTAAATTTAGATAACAACATATGCACTAATCAATAAATTTTTGCTTAAACACGAGACAAAAGATTTTTCCCGTTTCAGTTTTTTATTACATAAAAACAATAAAAAAAATATTAAAAAAAGAATGTAGCCACAGCTAAAAATATAAAAAAAATAAGCACCTAAAACATTGTTGATCTCAAGATAAACCTTAAAAGTATAGTTAGTGCCTTCGAAGCGTATACCCGTTATGCTTCCTAAGTATTTTTAGCAAAATCAGCCCAATCGATAAGGATGGGAAATAAAAATTCTCATTAGGCAAGGCCAGCCGTGTAAATGGGGAAATTACGAAAGTTCATTCGAGCTCGGGTCGCGTACATATGCACGAAATATCGGGGCAGGTGCAGCGAATAAAATGGAGCCGGGTCACTTTTGTACGCGTGCAAATCAAAGTAATTTATATTACTTGCTATTGATATGTAAATGCCCGCTCGACTCCGCGCTTTTCTTGCCGCGCCGCTCTCGTGTCTAGATTTTCCCTCGAGCGTCTTTTCATTCGCGCCCCGTCTTCTTTCGCATTTATTTTCCTTTCGCGCCCCGCTAAAGTTGCCTATAATTGATGGAAAGCGCAGATGTGTGCGGAGCTTCGGTAAATGCCATCTGCGCCGGGGCTAGCCGCTGCAATCCGGAGCTAAAGCAATTGTTGCTTTTCATTTTCATGAAATACCAATTAATTTCTGAATTCTGGGACAAATTTAAATATTAATGTCAATTTTAATGTAGTCACTCATTTCTGCACCTAGTCGTTCAGAAAAGATTTTTTTTTCGAAATACTTGATGCATAGCGTATAGTTTTTATTTAGTAAATTTATATTAGTAAATTTATATTAGTAAAAACTATTATAAAATATAAATACATTATCTAAAAATTTCTATAATTACTTGTCATTATTAAGTATTTAACGAAATTTTTATCTCTGAAATTTTGTTTTATTCATGAATTAAGCGCAACTCCAATTCATAACTTTATATATTACGATGTAGAGATGTTATTGCAAATGTATTTACGAAAATACGATAATATATTCGTTAATTTTACAGAAACGCGAGATCAAGATCTTAAATTTTTTTTGCGCTAATCTAAAAGATTAAGACCCAAAGATTAGGTTCTCTTATACACTTCAATTCCTAGGGCGATCCTAAAATTAATTCCAAATTGCTTTCGCCAGGGCCGTTATACACGCGCGACCCGGACTCGGCTTAGTTTAGTCATAATTGCGTGCAAGGAGCGCGGCTTATAGGACTACTCGCCGACGTGGACGGTTTTTCAAGTCTGGTCAAGATTTTCCCGCTTTAATGCCTTTAAAACTTCCATCTCGCAGTTATAACCCCGTAGCCCAAAAGACATTTTTTCCCAACGATCTTACTTACTATTATATCACCCGCCAACTTTTTCAAAATAAACAGCGCACAATTCGGCAAAAAAGCTCGTCGAAACCGCAATGGGAGGTACACAGTCGAAAAAAGCCGCTGGAGCTTCGACGCGCGCGTCCGCGGCGGAAAAAAGAGAGAGACAGAGACGGGCATCAGCCTTTCATACACTTATTTCGGTACACCAGACGTCGGTCCATCGAGTCACAAAGGCCGCCTTTAGCCGCAAGCTCGGGGCGTGAAAAACGGGCCTCGAAAGCTCGGCGCCCGGTCGGCCGCCCCGCGCGGGCCGCCCTTTTTTTCTCCCCTCCCAGCGGCACGCCCGACCGGCTGCTCATCGGCAAAAGACATAATTGGTCATCGATGTATCGCAAGACGCACACTTTGAAGGAGCGCGCCGGCCGTCGCCGCGCGCGCTTTGACCAGATTTGCCTTTGCGCCCGAGCGCGCTGGCTCGCATCAAACGAGTCCCCGTGCGCCCGCGCGCCTACCCGGGAGGGCTCTCGACACGCGCGGAAATTAAGCCAAGGCATTCGCTCGCACTCGTTCCCTCTCTCTCGCCTCCCGATGACTTTCATTATTTTCTATTTGCGAGAGTGCCTACGAGGGTTAACGCGCCGATGGACCTCTTTGTACGCTCGAGTCTCGCCTTTCCCCCGAAAAGCCAATTTTTCGGCATTGTATATATGTCTATATCGAAAATTATTTCTTTTTGTGTATACAAATTTTTTTTAATAACTGGTTTTACTACGGTGTTTTGCTTTCTTGTAGAATAGACATTTAATTTTGATAAACGCTTTTACCGTAAGTAGAAAATCTTTTTTTATATAGAAAATTTATTTGGATTTTATCTTTAAACAAAAAATTTGCTGCATTTAAGCAGTGTTGATTGCAACGTTAAGGACCTCGATTGACTGTTTAATTTTGACGCGCCGGTTTTTCACTGTTTGCTGGATGGCTACAAGTATTTCTTTTTTGGGCTAAATGAGGATTGAAAGGTTGGAAAGTGAGCGGATGCAAGAGCGCGCAAGCTAAATGAGCTTCGCAATGATAGCGAGTCATCTCTGCGACCGTGATTTCAGGTCAAAGTAATCCTTGTAAAACCGTAATAAAGTTAATTGACTCTCTTTTCGCAGAGTCTACCGTTCGAATTAATCCGAGATTTGAGTTTAAGAAACTTTTTACTGTTAGAATTGCTGGTGTTATAACATTTTAGAAAAATTACTTTGACGCAGAAATTGGGTAAAGGTAAAACTCATTGAAGTGTTTATTTGACATATATTATTAAGCCAACAAATTTTTTCAATTTTTTTCAATTATGCAATCAATAAAATTGAATAAAATTATTTGATATATAATCAATTGATGATCATCGATCATTCGGAAAATAATTTGCTTCTTATTTAATGTTAATTTATAATATGATTTCAGAATATCTAAATAATTTATCTTAAATAATATTCGAAGAGTGTAAAAAAGGAATACCTAGTCAACAGTTGATCCATCTTCAAAAGCTCATAGGCAAAGCTTGAATGCGGTGAGATGAGCTGATATTTCCGAGTCGAAAATGAGACTCTCTCGCGGCGAAAATCTCATTGATGTATCACGGTGGGCGACTTTATACCAGAGAAGCGATTTCAATTCAAACAAGAGAAATATAAATTACGTATTGTACCATGATACTGAAAGGCAAGCAGTACACGCTTCTCAATCTTAAGATATTTTCCCTTTTTTTTAAGTTTGTAGAAATTGTACGCGCAGTTTTAATATTTAATTTGATTGGTATCTGAGAGTAAGAACGTATTAATGATAAAAATCCTGTAGTTCAGTAATTACCTATACGAATAACGTTGTCACAATTACGTATTTCGATAAATCAAAGAAATTCTTATCAATAATTGAATACACTTGTAATCAGTTTGAAATTTTTATGAATTTTTTTCTTAAGGCGCGAAAAAGCAAATTTAAAAATTAAAAATTAATTTTCTTTGAATAAATAGTTATTCCTTTTTGAAATCTCAAAACATTCAGTAATCCGACAGAAGTGTCAAAAAAGGATTCATTCAACGATAAACTCATTTGCAGTCATTGCATCCGCGTACTATCTCGTCAAAATAATGCAGAACCAAACGCACCCAAAATGCAGGGTGAAAAACCCTCTCGGGGTAAAGTAAAAAAGGTGAGGCGGAGGAAGAGAAAGCGAAACCTCGAGCTGACCGAGCGGCGCGCGTACCGGCCACACGGTGGAGAAGGAAGTGGGTGCAGGGGAGGGGCGCGCGTGTGGGGGAACGCGTCGCTTCCCCGTCGTGGGGTTACGCTGGCCCGGGGTTGCATCGAGGCGCACAGTCGCGCGCCGGAGTTCCGAGCGCGAGCACGCGCGCCCCGCGCCTACCGTTTTGACGCGCGCAACCCTCCTCCTCTCCCCCGCGCCGCCACCCACACCCCCGCCAGCCGCGCGCCCCCCCGCGGCCGCCCATCCTGCGCAGCGCCGAGCCGAGTAGTAAGTTCCGCCTCTGGTCAGACGGCGCCACGACGCTTTCGCCAACTTCGAACCCGTCCTCCCCGGGCCTTCGCTCAGGTATTTATGGCATTATTTCAGATTCGTTATTTTTATAGATTGATTCATCCTAATTTGCGGGGATGGATATTAAAATGATTTTATTTAAGTTTGTTTAATTTCAAGATTTTCATTTTAAATTTCGTAGATCTTTGCAAAAAGATAAAATCTGAAGTAAACGGTATAATGTTTGATTCATATGATTTTTAGCGATTTCTTTCATTCAATTGGAAAAATATTGGAATATAACATTTTTAACTAAATAATCTCATTCCAATTTCTGCATTTAATCTTTTTGGCGATTTTAAATTTTATAATCTTTTTTATGAAATTAAAAGCAGAATATCTAAAATATTGAATAATTTAAGTATAAAAGGATTTACTGACTATGTGCATTTTTAATTTGATGTCACCGTAGATTTAATAATATCCATTTCCGCAAACATATTGTATAAAATAATCACTTGTTGTATTTTTGTGCATTATTTTAATTGTTAAATTATAGAATAATCTACCATATATTGAATTACTGTGGCAGAAAGATAAGTTCAATTAGCACTTGATACTTTTATTACTAAAATAATATTCAACATGATGATTTTAAATGATATCGAATTTCTCGTAAAAATATAATCACTAAAAATCGTAATTTCATTTTTTTTACTTATATCTGTTTACTATTTTAAAGATGTATTTTCAATAATTAAACATTTTTTTTAGTAAATTTCTTTATTATTAATATTTATCTATAAAAATTTTAAGTGTAATGCTAAACAAGTATCTGCAGGAAAAAAGAATAAAAGTAGCTCGCTTCACTTTCGACTATCAAGAAAGTCGGCGACCGAACTCCCGAATAAAAAGCTCCAGTAAGGCGATCTCGCTCGTATTTGTTCTTACATCAAGGTGAAAAAAAAATCTCCGAAAGAGGGTTACTCCGGCGCTTGGCTCGATCATTCGTCGCGTTAAAGTTCGAAATCGAATTACCAAGTCGCGGGAGTGAGGTGGCAATATCGCCCTCTCTCCTCTCGGCCTCTCGCCGCTTCTTTTTTCGCCCGGAGAAAATGTGCTCGTTACGATGCCGAAAGTTTTGATCAAACTCCGGTTCGTTCGGGCATCTTCTTTAACACTTTTCTCGGCCCCCATCGCGAACTCTCCTCTGGCTTCCTCTCCTCGCTTCCTCGATCCTCGCCTCTTCTTTTTTTTCGTTCTTCCGGGTTTACCCTAGGCATCTCGGGAATTATCCTCGGCGAAGCTGAATTAAAAGACAGTCGATTTTGTTCCTAATAATCCTATGAAAATTTAACTGGGTATCGCGAAACGACTTAAGCGCTACTTTCGAGCCGTTTCTTTTTTGGTCCGGTGGACGGTAGAGAATAACTTTGGAAAATTACAAAACGCTTCGCCTAAGTAAATTCGAATGATTCATCGCTAAGTCCGACTCGAAAACTATCTCCTAAAGTTTGCCGCGAGATTCGCAAAGTAGTTTAAGCGGCCGAGTAAAGTTTTACCCTCGAGGAGGACGACTGGGCATGAAGGGGGGCGGGTGGGCGCGAGGAGAAAAGTCGCTAGTCCGCTCCCGGGTAATGTTTACGCAGTGTGAAAATTACTCGACTATCGGAACTCCCTTCCATTTTCGCGCGAATTTACTTAATCCGAGAACCGGATTTCCTGATTACGCCGCGGAAAACTTACTGGTGGCGCCGGTTGTCCCCGCTGCATTTTCGACGCTTCCTGATAATTTTTAACGGTAATTACTAATTACGCCATTTGAACGTTAATCCATGATACTGCTACTTTTATTCTGAAAATTAGAGATTCTGGACACTGATTATATACGCAAAAAAAGCTAAAAAGATTTACTCCATATTAAAAAGAAATATTTAACTTGTTATATTATATAATGACCGCAAATTGGAAATGAATATTTCGATGGCACTTTTATCCGAACATTTTTTTCAAAGAAAAGCATGGAAATTCAAGTACTAATCACCGATTCATACTTGACAATTGGAATGAAACAATTAGTGATTGCACATAAACTCATTAAATAAATTATGCAATCAAGTACATTTCAAAATCAATCAAATTATTGGACGCAAAATAAATTCTTCGAAACTCAGTATCAATTTTCGTTCCTTCGAACTCTACGAAAATGAGGTCAATATCTTCGGTTTGAATGCTCAAATTAAATGTATTTTAAATAACCTATAATTGTTTTTCGTATTTCATAAATCTAGTCTCTAAATCTAGATTCCCTGAAAATTAAATACGAAAGAACTGACTAATAATGTGTTTCGCGACCAATTATTATTGTTCTATAAAAAGTCCAAAACATAGAGCGATTATTTTATTGTAGTCAAAAAATTATATAATTCGATATTGGAATATCGCTGATAAAATACTGAATTGACCAGATTTTTTTTTCAAAAAATTCGCAAAATTTCCAATTCCGCATTTAACCCTCGATTCTTTAGGACGTACCCTTCAGTACGGACAATACGCCAATTTCTATACTAGTTACTACGTTAACCAGAGCAGTAATCGGCGCTAATTAGCCGAATAAAAATAAAATTCTGAGACGCTACATTGCATAATGAAAGAGTAATGAATGAATTAAACGAGCCGCATCGCGTAACTCCGACGCACACGTGGCCATTAAAAGGCTCGCGCGATATATAGGACAGTCGCTTTTAATGCCGCGAGAGATTATCGAAAAATAATCGAATTACGAGGGAAAGATAATGTCCGTATTGTTAGCTTCTGCATAAATTTCACGGCTAGCCAATCGAACGTAATGAACTTCGCATGTTTTGAAGACAACATTTCAGGATTACGGATACAAATTAAGCTCGTTTTTATTTTGCATTTTGTTTGTCCGCACTTTGTAAAACAATCGATTGTTTTTATGCAATCCGTTTATAGCCCGTTAAAATTTTAACTGTATTCTGCTGTTATTTAAAAGATTTTTCAATAATCTGCAAATGTTTTTATTGGATTTTATGAAAAATTAATTTGCAGCGATAAAGGATTCATAGGTCAAATGTTTCGTCACGTACTCTTCAAACTTTTCATAAGCGAAATGAAAAATTAAAAGTCTTTTCGCATTCGGAAACAACGTTTATGGAATTTTCTTATGAATTTTTTATTATGCAATAAATAAAAAAGAGGTGATATATTTATTTATTAAACTATTTTTCATTAAATCATGAATGTAACAGAATTTTGAAAACAAAGTGAGAAATTTTTGTAATTTACCGCGTTGTTAGTAATTTATACTCCTTAAAACTTTAACCAATAGGTAACCATTATAGGAATAGAAAATGTTGCAGAAAAATTGCAAAGAAATTTATGATTGACGTCACTTGCACAGACCCCTAAAAGAAAAAAAAAATTGGAAATTTTCACGGACCAACACTTTTCTTTCCAATTTTCGAGGGAACACCCCGCCGTGCAATTATCCCGCCACCGCCTTAGTCCTGTCGGTTTAGGCGGATCTCAGCGCCGAGAAAGTCAAGCTTATAATGCTAGGATGATGATGGGACCTCGACCTCGGAGGTGAGCTGTTTAACGCAATTAGACCTCATTTAAAAATCCCATCAAAACGTACGTCTGTTAGCTACGTAATCTCGGCGATTCTTTTTCCTCTTACTCCCTCTTCTAACTCCTCTCGCTCCCCCTTAGTAAATAAGTTTTTTTTTCAGCTGGGAGGTACTTATTAGATTTTTTATTTTTTATTTTTTATAGATCTTTTTATTTTAATGAAAAAAATAATGAAATAAATTCTCAATAAATACGGAACATAAATCAATAGTTCACTCCTAATAAAATGTTCACTTTTAGTAAAGGTAAAGTAGTAACAAGTGCCAAAAATTGGTTGAGTTAAGGTTACTTAAAGAAGAAGTAAGTATCGACAAGGCATTTTTTTAACAAGTTGCATAAACATATATAAGTACATCATTGAACTTATACCATCCTTTATTATTGAAATAAAGCTGTATATGATTTAAGACTTTTATGTTTATTTATAGTTCACTTGCGTTTAGACCGATTTCAATTGTACGTTATTTTTTATACAGCACCAACGCATCGTGCTTATTGTAGTTGACTTCAATCAAATTATTGAATCATCTCTAGTCGTCGCTAAAACAGACCTGCTCGTTCGTTTCGGGTCTGCAGTTCTAAAAGAAGCACGACTTATTCGCATAACAACATCCACGCATAAAGTTCTATATTATGCAGAAAAAGTCATTATTTAGTTCGATTTCATTAATTAAAGTCTCCCGGACGAAAATATTTTCGACACAGCGACCATATCGCGTTTCCACGGGAAGCAAACAAGAATGTGAAATGATCAATGAAATTTTCAGACGCACCCCCATGCACACCCTATTCCCCGCACAATCTATCTATTACCCCCGTAACCTCCCCGTCATTTTCTCCTTAATTTCGCTCTCATTCCTTACTCGCTTTTCTCACCTGACGCGATCGAAGGGCGCCAGTTGATTAGACTGTAAGCTCAATTTACGCTAGCTCCAGTCTCGTTACCCTTTCTGCTTTCGTTTCGGCCCCCGCCCCCTTTTTTACGCGTTTCCTAGGAAAACGGCCCGCCTTAAAGCCTACGGGGTTAAGAAAATAATTCGGCTATCTCGTCTGACGCAATTCACTTTTACTACTTGCTCCTGCGCTTGAGTACGGGCTTTTACCAGCGCTTCACAAGGTACTCCTTTTTTCTTAACGGGCCAATCGAAATTCTAATAGTCTAGGGATAAATAGAAATTTGTAATATAAAAGTATTTTTGTATTCGTTGACATCAAGTCATTACGAAATGTTTTTGATGAAAAGAAAACATTAGTTCCTGCACTGTAGAACTGTATTTTATTTGACTTACACGTGTATGTTTTACCTTATACATGGAGAGAAGAGTAAAAGGAAACTAAGGACCTATTTTGGAATTATTTAAACCGCACAAAATAAGAAAATTGTAACTGTTTAGTAAAAATAACCGCTCATGTCGATAGCAATTAACGAGGATAATGCAACGTTTTTATCTTATAAAATTGCTGTAATCGTAACATAGTTAATTTAATGTAATCATCGTGATACATTTTCATTTGTTTGTTTGATATTGGTACACCGTCACACTTCACGCAGATAATTCGAAATATTTACATCAGATGATAATTAATCAAAGTTTCGGATGGCATGAATAGCGTGTAATATAGGTCAATTAAAGTGTATAGATAATGTGCATGATGCATACACTTAAGTTACAATCAATGACTACATTAGCTAGCAGCTAAACAAATCCAGATTGGATTCAAAATCGTATTCAGTATTATCTGCATTGTGTAGAGGTTTACGTTCCGCATCAAACGTCGTTAAATTCTTCAAATAAAATAAAAAAATGTTATCGCTCATATAGGAACTATTTCCAAGAGGAGGTAAATGCACACCTCTTGTGTTAGTAATGTAAGTCACGTGTGTGCATTGCTCTTATACAATGTTTTAGTTGAAATTATTTTTATGTATACGTGGATTTAGTTTTAAGTGAAAAAAATTGAATCCTGGGAATTTTCGACTTTATACATAAATAAATAATTTCAATGGACACTTGACCGAATTTGTAAATAAACGTAAAGAAAAAGTTAATAAAAGGACAATACAGAAAATAAAATAAAAGAGTGTAGGATGTCTGGGGATCGAGCTT
Source organism: Eurytoma adleriae (assembly GCA_900480045.1). Taxonomy (NCBI): domain Eukaryota; kingdom Metazoa; phylum Arthropoda; class Insecta; order Hymenoptera; family Eurytomidae; genus Eurytoma; species Eurytoma adleriae. The sequence goes on along the minus strand of UXGC01000067.1, from coordinate 221,532 downwards.
CATTTTATTACTGTAGGAAAATGCATGTCAACCTTTATAGAGACGGTAGCAAAGGTAGGTATTGACTCTTACGTTGAGAGTTGTAAATTCTCTAGTCGCTTTTGTAGACTCTAAACCTTTTGAAAACCAAATTTTTTATGGTCTTCTTATTTTACGACCAATTAAATTTACTTTTGCAAGAAAATAATCCGTTTAAAATGTATTTCATATCTCGAATGGTTTTTATTAAGTTCATCTAGCGTTAGAAATAAAAAAAAAACAGAAATTATTTTAACAATCACTCTGTTCCTTTTATAAAAAATAGAATGTCTTTAATTAAAGACACGTAGCAAGTCTATTTTCTCTGTTATATTGATTATATTGATTATTTACAATAAATAAAATTTTATGTGTAATAACAAAGTTATAGGCATAAAAACAATATTGTAATATATTATATAATCATAAAAAATTAAATAAGAACAGTGTATAAAAATAATGTGTAAATTTAATAAAGTAAATTACGTAATTAAAATACTTTTTCGCGTAATTTAATGACTGTAAAGTGCAAATATTTGCAGACATAATTTCATTCTTTGAGCAAGATTGGAAACTGGTTTATAAAACGAATAAAACTAGGCAACTTCATTAAAGATCCATTTTAAGATAAGTTTCTTTCCTAAGTTTCATAATCTTTAATTAACGCAGCGGTCCTATAATTATGACGCATAATTGCAAGTGCATATCTAACGTATACACAGTTCATGCGAGTAATGAACAAGTTTTAAGCTCCTATCTTTTTCGTAACTTTTATAATTATTCAAAAAATCCAAAATATTCGAAAAAATTAATCATCGCGTAGACTCAATATACAATTATTAACTAATTTACAATTTAAAAAAAAATGAGGGCATATAACTTACTTAACTCGGAATCAATCGGAATCCCTAAGGAGAAAATCTCTCGTTGGAGAAGGAAAGCGCAAAAAAAAGAGGGACGAGAGTCAAAGTAAAAGTGTCAAAAGTCTCGAAGATAGGCCGGCGAGGGAAAATCTCGCGATCGTTCGATCGCGCAAAGGTAATTACGGCGGCCGTCGTCGGTGGCGAATAGCGAGCCGCGGCGCGCGCGCGATCGAAAGCTTCCCGGTAATCTCGGCCGGCGAGATTAGAGCGGGGGGGAGAAAGAGAGTAAACCTCGGCGAGCTCGCCGGGCAGGTCCGCATCCGGAAAATGAGTGTATGAAGGAATAAAAGACGGATGATAAGAAAGCCCGCTCCGAGTGAAAAGCCCCTCTCGGTCTCTGAAAGACTGGATTTCATTAGGCTTCCATGCTCGAAGTGCATTTATTATATCGAGCGCGAGCGCTGGAGAAAAAAGTGCGACGCGATAATTATTTTTATATTTCCTGCGCGGCTGCGCTTGGTCTTCCTTCGCGGGATTAAACTCGCTCGTGCGGGGCGAGCTGCGGCGTATCGAATTATTTGCCGCTAGGCTGCGTTAATTTTCGAAGATCTTCGTTAGGGCATTTCTAATGCGTTTTAAATTATAGTCTTTTTAATTAATCGCACAAAAATTAAAAATTTTTGATAAGACAACTGTTGAAAGGTACAATTTTTCTTCTCAAATACAATATTATTTATATTTATTTACATTTTAATTAATAATTTGAAAATGAATTTGAAAAAACGTAAATCTATTTGAACAATGTTTAATAGTTATTTGCGCGTAAAGGTTGACGAAATCGGTCAAGCTCGTGGGGGCAAACAGAGTCAGCGCCCAGTCGACGCCAGGAGTCATCAAGGCAATTGATATAGCCAAGCTTTTAATAAAAGTGAGTGCATGATGTGACTCGAAGAGAGTAAACGAAGCTAAGCGGTTCCGACGCTCGTGAAATCCGTCAATAATGACATGCCCTGTATAATACCCTGAACCCTCTCTTGTACTTTAAAAGGCTCTAACTTCCTTTAAAACGATAGTTGAATCCAGAATGTCTAGGTAAGAAAAATTTTAACTTTTAAATTATAACTATAATGAACATTCTTTGCGAACATTGCCATTTTTAAAATGATGAAACAATTTTTCAGTCGGAAACCAACTAGTGTTTAAGAATTATATACCTACACCAATTTAACTAAAATATTGTTTCACAGTTCATAGTTTACTTGTTGTGAGATAAATTTGAATGATTTACTGTTATGATATCTACAGTCTATATTTGTTTTACTATTTCCAAAGTAAACGAGACTACACGATGTACTAAACTTTCAGTTGTCAGCTTCGTACAATAAAGTTGCAAAAATTTATAAAATTTAATCAGTTTCATAAAAATTACCGGAACCCGATCGTTATTTTTTCGCGTGAAAACGGTTTAAACAAATGCACGACTCGTTAGGTCGGCCAATTAGCGGGGAAGGGCCAATTTCGTCGCGGGAGGGTACAAATGCACCATCGTTCGGAGGACAGCTCTAATCCATAACTTCAATGGGCTCAAGACCGTACCGCGGGTCGCGCGCGATGCGAAAAGCGGTCGATGATAGAGGTAAAAAGGAAGAGAATAAGGGGAGCGGCGAGGGGACATTGAATCGCCTCGAAGCGATTGAGAAAAAAATTAGAAAAGGAAAATAAAATTTTATTTTATATCGCCGGCAATCGAGGGTCATGTCACGTGCTATTCGCACGCACGAGCCGTTCATAGAGGCCGGCTGTGATTGTTCGGTGCGCGCGAGAGATAAACACCGAGGCCCCCGAGGGACGCATTAAAGTTAAGGGAAACTAGAGTGTCCATTTTCTGCGATTATTATCGGCCTGCCTTTGTATTTCTGCACTTTTTTTTTGTTTTATCTAATACGAACGGGGCGACGTGTATTGTATCATTTTACGCTGCAATTCAATGCGCGTTAAATTTTAGACTACTTTTGAAATTACACGCTTGAATTTTATAAATCTTATAATCGAAATAACACGCCTGAATATATAATAATGACGATCAATATTTTTGCTGACGTTGTGTTTTTGACACTTTTTTGAAAGACTTGCAGATTTAGGTTGTACCTAACTATAGATATTTTTAAAAGTGCATTTTTATTCATTTTGTTCAAGCTAAAAAATCTTATTTAACTACCCAAAATTGAAAAAAAAGTACTTTTCTTAAGTAAATATTTTATCAGTTACCTTTATATTTAATTCGAAAACGTTGAACTACGGCTTTATATCAATAATTATCACTCAATAATAATAAACGTTTTCAGTGAAATAATTTTGTTAAAATTACAAATATTTATACTTTCTTATAATATGAGAAAGAATTGATATATATACAGAATATTGTATACATATACGTATAAGAGGCCATGGACGTCGCGCCAATAAAGCGGCCGATCCGATGCATTTGCTTTATCGTCTCTCCGTGCAGGAATTTCGCCCCAACACACTTATATTCATGAAATAGTTCAGATTCTGGATATTTCAACATAAACGGTTTGTTTAGTGTTGAAGTATAATATTACGTGATGCCTATACAGAATATAATTTTTTTTAATTTATGCACTGTAGCGTAGTGTATAAAATAATCTATTTATTATTGTTGTCCTAAAATACCTTAAGTAAAAATACCTTACCGAAAAAATGTTTATGTTTTTTTTACGTACAATTGTTGTAATATTATTATTATAATATGTATACGAAAAAACAAAATATACAAGAATAAATTACAATATTTTAGGCATCCAGTGAAAAAGAACAGCATAAAAAATACCAGTTAAACACAAAATTCCACTCTGCGCGATTATAAAATATCGAAAATCGATTTTACATAAATTAACAGAAACTGCTGACATAAAAAAGTCTTTAACATAACAATATTTATAGTACTTTTCATATATTATGAATAACTCATTACAATAAAGTTTCTTTCGTAAATGTATTTTTGTATATCAATATATTTCACGCCATTACGAATATTGTGACAAATTTTTTATAACTTTTTGAACTCATTAGAAATTTAAAACTTTTTCTGCATCTGATTCAACAATGAAAAATAACATAAAGGCAAAATAGTATTTACGTGAGCGCGAAACTGTAATTTATGTAGAATTATAAATTCTAAAACGGATGCTGTTAGAAACTGACATGGAAAAAGTATGGGATTCCGGTCTGCTTTACAAATAAGCATGAAGCGTAATGAGGTAATATTATAATTTAATACTGTCTTGAAACTCATTCGTTAACATTTCTAATTAAATTGATAACACAATAGCGACGTGTCTTTTACCTACCAAAATAAATATTGAGTATTACTGTCAATATGACTTTAGTTTTTCTGTTTCCGTGTGAAAGAAATCTACACCATTTTTGCCTAGTAAAAGCGGAATCCAATAAATGTTTCGTAACCCATGAAAAAAAACTAAAAAGGCTTTATATTGACTCATTTTTTCACAAAGTTAATGTTAAAATTTTCACAGAGATTCTACGATTTCGATAATAGAATTTCTAAAATTTTATTGAACAATAAAGATTTCTAGTTTTGAGATTGAATATTATCTGCAGACATTTTGCACTATACAGGAAATGAAGGGTAGAGAAAAAAAATTTTGCCGCGAAATCCAGGTAAATCTGCGATCGTAAAGCAGGCCAATGCGCGGAGAGATCAAGGGCAGCGGCGTAAATCGCCGGCTAGAAAAATTAAGGCTTAAGCCATCGATAAGCCGTTAAAACGCATAACCGCTCGAAAGCCACTTCGTTCTTGTTAGCAAGAGCCCGCGCGACACCATATTTCAGTTAGTCGAATTAAACCGCTTCTATAACGCGCATCCATGCATACGCTCGCGAACTACGTGCGCGCTATTTCTCCCCCGCCCACGCCCCTTTAGCCTCGGCGCGTGCTTCTTTTACGCTAATTTATACGCCGGTCGATTCTATTTTTTTCGCGTGTTTTATTGCTGGCAATTTGGTTTACTTTGTTTAAAAGCAATCGAAGCGCTTTTAAAACGCGAACATTTTATGGCGTGCGTTGTTTCAAACGCTGTTGTCATTCTTTCCAGAAAATTTGCTGCTCGTTGTTCGCCTTTTTTTCTTTTTATTTCTCGTTGTTGCTGTATGTTCCGGCTTATTAATGTCCAAAGCGAGGGAAATAAATAATGTAAATTTTGTGTTTTACAGCTGAAAGTTAAATAGTTTTTTTATCCGATAAATGTTTAAAAGTCAAAATGTATAATTCCTAAAAATGTACGTTTATTGCTTTGGGATTAGTTGTGGATTTGTTGACACTTGATACTTATCTCGTATTACTATCCACCCCTCGACAAGCAGTCAAGACTAAGCCATGGATTGGATAGTGCCTATTATCGTTTCCGATACTGCTAAAATAATGGTTAGCGGGGGTGTTTCGAAAATTGCTTCTTATAGTCTATAACACATGATTCTGACAGACTAAAATTTCTAGGGTCTTTGCATGAAATTTTTTTTAAATGATTATTAACAGAAATATCGTGCTTTGAAAATGCGGGTGACGTCACACTCATACACTATAAAAATATGCTGCGCCGTAGTGACGTTACATTCATAGTGATTTTTAATTTGATGTATCTTTGTTCATAATCATTAAATTGAAAAAAGAAAAATCTCGAGTCGATTATTTTTCAATATTCTATCAGACGGATATAATTGAATTTTTCATACAAAGACCCAATTTGGTAAAAAATGCAGAGAATACCTCTCCTTCATTTATTAAGAAAATTGAGTCTATCGAAAGCATTAAATTTTTAATCTTATAAAATCTCTGAGAAGATTTACATGGAAAATTCTGCACTTTTTCAGAGATTCACCCGCATAAATATTTAACATTTCTGGCATTATAACATTGCACTTTTTAATTGCCACTCAGGTATTATGTACGTAATACTTAAAAATTCATGAAGTTTTTCAGACTCGATTGCGTATCTACAGTTACGAAAAATTAAATCTAATGAATTGACCCACTAGTTTATAGTGCATGCTGTACATTATGTTGTATGTACCTTTTTAAAAGTAAACTATGTATATACAACTTAGCTGTAATGCAATTAAATGGGTCGCACATATCATATATGTTTGCATTATATCATGTTTTTTTAATACATACGTAATTTTTTCTTTTTCAACTCATCAAAAGTCGTTGAAAAATTTCCCGCCAATCTAAAGTTTCCGTAAAGTTTAATTATAGGCAACACTATAAGTGTAGATAGTATTATATATAGGCGCTTAAAACGGAAGAAGACGAGAGACAGTGAAACCGGAATTAAGAATGTAATTTTAGTTTAATCAGAGTTATCTGCTTTTGTGACGGGCATTAAAGTTGATTTTTTTTACATAATTATTGAAACTAATTTAAGTCTTCAATCTTGAATTGGTTAAAAAGCCTCTTTAATAAAAGACCAGTCGGGTTTTAAGAGACAATAGTAGATTTATATTCCGCTCCGTTACGGTATTAAAGTTGCTATATTAATTTTTTCGTATTCTCTTCAGTATAAGTACGCGACTAAAATAACTCAATATATTTCATAGCCTTATTTTAAGCCTGTGCACGCGGTAGGTGGTTTGCGAAATTTCTTTGCATTCTCTACCGCAAGCTTCCATTTCAGCTTTTATTGTGGAAAGATATTTTTTCATCAAACCAGTCCGTTAGATTAGGAGGGTATCTTTTGTTTTCACCTTGACATTTTCACCGTGAAATTATCTACTTATTTTTCGACCTCACGATTCTTATTACTCAATTGATCAGTAAATATTATTCACATCAAAAGTGAGCATTAATTCATGTCATTTTAATGAAAAAAGATAAATGGATATTCTTTAAACATATACGATTAAACTTTTTTGAGAATCAATTAATTTACCTTTAATCATTTTAATAGTTCTGTTCTGTATGTGTTTAAGTAGCAAAATATTTAGAGCGATAAAATGCTCGTACGAGGGAATTTTTACAGAGTTGAGAAATACGTTCGGTACTTCTTGAAACAGTAACTACTTTCTTTTCCTGCACTCTTTATTTTTCTTTTTATCATTTCTTATAAGCACATACTTTTTTTCGTTAAACTTTCAGTTGAGAAAAGAGTGAGAGAGTTTAATGTACGACAATGCGAAACTTCATTAATGATTTAACAATTTTTTTAATTTATAGAATTTTAACATGAAAAATGTGAGATACTTTTAATAAAAAATTTTAATACAGTATATTACAGAATTAATCATCTAAATTTATCTTAAAATTCCCACTAATGGCATTTCTACTTCGTAATTTAAATGCGAGCATTAAAAAAAAAAGAGTAATTCGAATTCTCCCGCATATGCATAAGTTGGCGGCAGCGAATACCGCAAAAATAAAATAAAAAGTGAATGGATCGATCGGCGAAGTCATTATGAGGTCCGTCGTATTTGTAATCGGCGATGCGTGACTAGAATCCCGTGTAACTTTCGAATATCAGTGCCTTGAGATTCCGCTCGGGATTCTGCACCTAGATATTTCTCTTTAAACTTTTATACTTTGTTTAACGATTTTTCGTTCGTGCTCGAGTAAGAAAAAACTTTTCGTGCATTAAATGTTTAGATCATCTACTTTGAAAGCTTTAAAATATCAATAAATTCCCTATAAAGAACACAGCTATGAAAGAAATCACTTCGAAATGTTTATAAAAAACGTAATCAATAACAAATAAAAAATTCAATTAAAAAAAGATTAAGTAGGTGATTTCACGTAAACGATTCTGCCATAATGTTTATAAATCACAGACTTCAATTCAGACAGGTTTCAATCGAATCTTTACTTTCATTATTCATTTACCTTTGCCGGAAGGCACTTTTATTTTTGCAACGAATACGTTAAGAAGCTCTCCGCTGAATAGAAATAGTCTTGAACTCTTTAGGTGCTTTTAAATTTTACAATTTGAATTTCAACACACAAACTTTTCACTGCTGCCACTATCACCTTTATTCTCTCGCTTCAGAGTTTTGAGTTTCTCTAGTTCGAGTGTCTGTTTGGTATACATAAAAGATTTTTTATTTTCAATATTTAATTAATTTTCACGTAAAATATTCATGTAATTTCTGAATTAAATATATGAAAATACGTTTTTGTTAGTAGTGTATCAATTTTACTGAACGCGGTATTTGAAATTATTCGTTTTTTGTTGAGTAAGTGAAACAAGTCAATGTCCGATCAGACATAAAATTACACTCGCGCGATGTGCTGTTTGAATATCATTTAACAATCGTTTAAATATGGTTTGGTTATATTTATAATTTGTTTATATTTTAAAGATAAAAAATAAATATTGCAGCATAATAACATTTAACATAAAACAATTTACAACAAATACTTTCATAGAATAAGTTAAAAGTTAAAACTATCTACAATTCTAATAAAACACGATAGTTAGATTCTCTTATACGCAATTCAATGATTATTTAAACGAATTTGGGGTATTTTCGATTTTTCGTTCAAAGTTTCTCAATAATCAATGCTTGCACTTGGATAAACGCTTGGTCAAGATATATCTAAATTTCATTAGGAGCAACTTTAATTAAATAAGGAAACACGGTCGAGCGAGCGAAGAAGCAATAAAAAGGACTTTCTTCAAGCACTTTCGTACCTAACACAAGAACTACCTTTTTACATTGAAAACTTTTATTCTAATCATTTTGCGATTAGTGATTCATATTATTATTCGAAAATAGAAATTAAACAATTGAATAAAGTGTAAAATAGTTTCTAATCGTAAATATTTTAAAAATAGTTGATTAATAATTTTAAGAAGGTTCTGAAAAAATTCATCAAACTCCAGGGATGAAAAAAACACCATATCAAATTAAAAAAACGAATGAGCAGCGAGATTTCGTTGGAAAAAATTAAGCGCCATCGGGCTTCGATGCAATCTATGGACAGATCGCTCATTCCCCTTGCGAATTCGGCGTCGAATTCTTACACAGCTTCAAACTCGATTCTCCCTTGGTAAATTCAGCAGGAAAAGAGTTTCGAGGCTGTACGAAACCGTGGCGCAAGGACGAGCGACTGACGAAGATAGAAGGAGCGCACAAAAGAGAGAGATAAAGGGAAAGGAGGAAGAGAGAGATAGCCATGTAATAAGGCAGAAAAGTGACGCAGTTCCCGGCGACGTAAAAGAGAAGGAGGAAAGAGAGAGAGAGGGAGAGCAAAAGAGAGGAGGATCGATGTGGACGCGCATACCGCGCGCCAGTAGATAAACGTTGCCCGCGATCGATCCGTTCCGCGCGGCGGCCAAAGTAAAAGAGAAAGAGCGTTAGGAAAGATTTTCCGATGGGACATTCCACTTTGAATTATCTCTCTGTATTTATTGCGTCTTTTTTTTGCAAGGCTATAAAGTGCGATAGAGTTAGCTAAACATATTATGTGAAAAGATTCGTAATACAGTATTGATCTAAAGAAGCATTAATCATTTTTGTTTTCAAGTTTTTCTCTGTAGTTATATAACAATAAGGCCTGTTGCAAACGAGAAAAATTATTTTTATTATTTACTATTTAGTTTGCATTTATTGATAAGAGAAATGCAGCTTCTTCGTATTATTGAATCCTTTTATTGACAATATCGAATCGTCCGTTGTATTTTACCTTTAATCTACCGTTAATTAAGAGCTTGCACATTATGTAAATGCCTTTAATAAAAAATTCTACACTGCAGAACTTGTCAACAAAATTACTAACAAAGTTTAATATAAATTTTATTATTTTATGCCAAATTTTTACACTTTATACATTTTACTTTTACTCAACTTTTGAACTGATAAAGATTTTTAAACTGGTAAGTTTTAAATTGCAGGTTTTATGTTTTACTTTATTTTTATTTTTATATAACTTTAAACGACTTTTAGTTTCTGGGTAGTTGAAGACTAGATTTTTGAAAAAGTTTCCTTTGCTTTGTTATTCTGCCCGTGTTGGAGATAATCCTGAAATACTTATTTATTACTCCAAATTTTGAGCGAAGTGCAGGATCCGCAGGTACTTCTCATTGTAAGTGAAAAAAATTAATTTTTCATATAGGTATTGAATTATTACAATTATTTTTAAAACAATAAAAATTTTTAAAACAACAAATGTAACAAACATATTACATAATAATAATAATATTAAAAAATTATTGCATACTTAAAATTTCAATGTCATTTAATAAGGTTGTACATTCATTCGTTATATTACGGTTAAATTTGATCAAATAATCAATTTGATTCGCTAAACCGAAAATGAAATAAAACTAGACAGTAAACACTCGACGAGCAACTCCGCCAATCTCAAAAATAATGATAAAAAAGCCATGAAAATAAGAAAAAACGCGCGTACCGCTCGCGCCGAAGTAGAAGCAAATTAACGGTGCATTTGAGGTTTGTCGCGGGGCAAAACTCCGTAACGAAGAGAACAAGGGCCGCCGACAGGCTCTTCGCTTTTGACGCGGAAAGAAAGGGAGGCTAGCGTCGGCTGTCAGCGCTCGGGCGCGTGTATCGTTCAGCTCCGACTTTGCGCGCGCGCGCCGCTCGGATACAATTGTATCTGCCGCGCCGGAAGCCTCATTGTCTACCGCTCCGACGTTTCCTTCGCGCGCGCGCGAGTACGAAACTACGCACAATGCCAAGTTAATCGACGATTGGCCAACGGCTGGAGGGCCGGGGGAGGAGCGCGGCGGCTTTGCCTATTTATTGTGCGCGAGGCGGCGCGCGAGGACGAGAGGCGCCCCGCGCGCGAGATAAGTCGGCCGCATCGCTTCCGCACTCGGCGGACACCTTTTATGCTGGATTTCCCCGGCTGCGCGGGTATATACGGGGTAGGCTGGATGCGGCGAGGCTGCGGGGCGAGAGCAGCGCGCCGCAGAATGTTTCAAATTGTGCGCGCGCGGGAGAATGCCTATTGCCGCGCAGCTGCCGCTTTTGCTAATTGGCTGGGCACGCGCGCACGCCTTGCTGGAGCTTTTACCGAGGCGACCGGTTCATTGACTTTCCGATGCTTTCGCGCTACTACGGCTTGAATTTCGCGGGGCTATTTGAGAAAAATTAGTATCGTTTTCATTTTTTTATTTTTTCCTGTTGTTGGGGTGTAATATTATCGGTTGCAGACAGCATTTTATAACCAGAAACTGGTTAGTTGTTAATATACGACTATTTTCATGTTTTATTATAACGGTCAAATAGGTCTCTTGGTCTTTATTTTTTCTATAAATTTCTACTTTCTACAAAAAAAAATTGAATTTTCTCCTTTAAAAAAGGAAGAAAATAAAATCTTTCTAAAATTTTTCACCCGCAAAAAAAACATAAAAAGAGCTGCGTACATGTTCCTTTTTTTAAAGACTAACTAGGCTTTCAACCTAATTGTTAGCAGTTTATTGCGATTCTTCCAACAGCAGCCTTTTATTTTTACGATTAATTCGATAGCACAGCCATTCACCCATCCTACATCGCGCGCGAATGTGATGACACAGGCCAGCTCTTATATTTTATACGCAACTAAAAAAAAAAAATATTCAAACGAAAGACTCATGAACATTTTCAATGAAGCATGAAATTCTTTCGAATTCTATTTAAAAAGTCAAAAATACTGCACGGTCCAGCGGCCGAAAGAGAGGCGGCGCAGAGCGGAGCCGATAAATGGAGGTGGGTGCCGGGCGCGCGCTTGCGTGTGTCAGACAGGGCGCGAGAGTGAAAGACTGAGCGCAAGAGAGAGGAGGATAATTTTATTTCTCCGATTTTAAACGACGCTCGGGAGCCTAATTTCGTTAAACGAGTTGTTCGCTAATTCGGTTAAAGCCGGGGGAGAGAAAGCGCGCACGCCGGCTGATCGTGTACCTACGCGCCACGCGAAAAAGAGGCCGTTGAATTTTCCTGATTTCTCGGCGCTCCTTGTTTTTCTTTTATTCCTTCTTTTTTTATTCGTCCGGCTTTATTTTGCAACTCTCCCGCGAGCTCTTTTGTTGCTCGCCGTTGCAAATCGGGTTTCCGTTATTTTTAGAACGGCTAGGGATGCATCTGCCGGTTGCTTTTTTTTTTTTGCAGTAAGGAAGTACAATTTCATTAAGCGGTTCGCTTTAAATTTATCGTTTATACGGGGCCGTAATCAAATTCTGGCCGCAATAGCACGTGAAATTTTATGAGATGGGAATTTTTTTGCTGGCTGAGGCTGAAATGTGCTTTTATAACAATTTTTTATCTAATAAAGGCGTATATCATTTAGGTAATTGTAAATTTAAATTGTAATATAGAGAAATTTTATTTGATAACCGCAAAAACTACATTTTTTTTAAAACGAATCGTTAAAATTGAATAATGAAACTAAAAAAAATTCACTAATAAAAATAAAATATTGTCATTTTATATACTTCCACATTTATCTATAGTATTTTTCCGCTCAGTTCGAACGCGAACGGAACTTTTTAAAATTGAATTTTTTCCCACTAAAAAGTGATAACGTCATATCGTCAACGCGAAATAGATTGATCGAAAAAATTCAAAGCGCTTCGCTCCAATTCGATTTGCGTATTATGTTTTACCGAATTACACCAAACTGTTCGATATTCTAACCTCCGACCAAATTAACGCTATAATTTCCTCGCAAATGTTTGCAACCACATGTGGTGCGCGGAACTCGTTTCAAAATTCTCGAAAAAAAAACCAATGAACAACAAATTTAGCGGAGAAAATATGCAATTCAATTGTGCGCCAGAGGCAATCGATTTATAGGTCTTTAATTGCATGTTTTATAGATAAACGAAACCAGCAAAGTAATTAGCCGAGGTAGCGGCGACATAGACGCATGGCCACGGACTCGTGCATAATGGTTTTATGCGGTTATTGACGTTTCAGGCCGAAATCTAATTATTCGATATACGCGTACTCGTCCGCCGCACAGCGACAACCATTCTATCTTCCCTCTCTCCCACTCTCTCTCACTCTCTCCTCCCCTCGAGCTTTTGGTAGGCGGTGTATATAGTTAGCTCGTACGCGAGTTAGCTACCGTGCCTGTTCATATTTTTGAAACTTTTACATCGAACGTTTGATGTCAATTATTGTATATTTTTAAACTTATTTCGTTGGTGTTGAGTAGTTAATTATAAAATAACATTTTACCCTATTTTATTGCAGCGTAGTATAATAATTCCATGAATAATGTTTACTGAAGACTAATGCAATATTACTATAACTTTATTGAGAATTTTTTAAAAATTTATTTTTTTTTTCAAGGCAAGAAGAACTTTGTTGGATCTAAATTTATTTGTAATTGTAGTTATGAATTGCAAGCAGAATGAGTGTAATTAATGCTAAACTTTAATCGTTTGGGAAAGTCGTGAATGTTCATAAAAGAGCTGGATTCAAAAATTCAAATTAAAGTTGAAACGGCTGCAATCACGTGCAACCTCAATAAAAAGCGCGCCGCACGCTATATCTGTGCGCGTAAAAAACGCGCACACAGTATGCGTGTGTAAATAAGACACGAAGTTAATAATGGTGTATTATCTCTAATAAGAAAAAGTCTAATTAAAGAAATTATTACTGCAACAATTGAGATGATAATTAATTTGTTGATAATAATGGAAACACCTAGAGCTATTTTTATAGTTTTTCAATTTCTATAAAAAGTTTTACGAGGGCGGTTATAATGAATCCTTTTTTGAAGATAAAAAATAGTTTTTTATTTCGCCTTCAATTTTAATATTTGAATTTAGTATTGAATGTAAATTTATGATAAATGTTTTTTAAAAGTATAAAATTGGTATTTATTAATTATTTTTAAATATACGTATAAACACTGTAGAAACATGTTCAAGGATTTTACATTAAAAACCTTTAGAAAATAATTTACGTTAATTTTAACAAAAGGTGTTTCTGTCGGTATATTGTGTTCATTAAAGAAAACTTGACTTCACGAACATTTCTAGGGAAATAAAAAGGATTATACTTTACTACTTCAGCGTCTGTCAGATGCAGTCTGACCTTTCTTTACTCAAAAACTTATAGTATCATGGTTTAAAATTCTCTTCTTGCATAAATCATAAAAAAGACAAAATTTCAGCAAATGCAAATTTTTGTTCATTTAATCGAGAATAAACGTTATTTGAAAATGCATTCCAAGTCAACTTTATTACAAGATGTCTAAATAATAAAAATAATATAAATTTTTACTTTGCATCTTAAACGACACTTTGCCACTAGCAAAAGCATACGTCTATTAAAAAAAATAAACTCCGGCAAAACAAAACTTGTGAAGGAAATCGAATAAAAAAAGTCTATAGTTTGCGCTTTTGTACGAAACTGAAATTCTCTCAGTTTGGCGCGTCCACCTTTCCTCCACTTTGATCAGTGAGACTCTATTCAAAAGTGATGAGCTACAAGGTGCAGAGAGCGCTATAGGGGTGACGTCGATGACAGATTAACGCGACCCATTAACATTGTCTCTCGGAATTGGAAAAGTTCGTCCAAAAGAGATTTTCACTCGGTTCCTTTATTTTTCCCCGTCTTTGTTTACGGATTCTGCCGCGCCCATGGTCAGTCCATTCGAACTGAGATAATCACTACTGAAAACGCAATTTTATTCAAGATATCCCAGAGTTTACCTGAAAGTATTTTAAATAAAAGTTTTCTTATACAATAAAAAAAATGAAGCATCTATATTATTTAGACTTCACTTGAAAATAAACTGTATTTCATTTCTGATATATATTTTCTTTATATAGTAGAAATCTTGTAAAATTTTATTTTCTAGTATTTTTGATGAAACAATTCTTATGTTATGTGTTATTAATATAATAATTTTTTTATTTTTTTATCGCAGATCTAGTGTGTGGACTCTACTCTTTGATACATGTATACGGTGCATATTCCGCAGCAATTTTACTTTACCAATTTTGTGGACCTTGGCTGATATGTCTACCAGTTCTGACGTCTTTCCTCTCTTAGCGAGAGCCCGGCTGACGCAAATTCTAGCTTAATGAGGTCTGGTATTTCGTCTGTCTGCACATCCCAGTACTATGTTCGTCCTCTCATAAGTGCAAGGAAGATCCCATCTATTAAGCTCTCCATTCCTGGTGTAACTTACGTGAATCCTGGGGGATCTATAGATTTAAGTTTACTCGGCATTCTTTTTGATTAAAAAAAACTTCGTTCGAACATAGTTCGAAACAAATTCTGATCTGTTACCTTCTGCAGATAGAAGTTATTTTTGGCCTAATTTCATCCACTGTTACTTAAACCACCCCTATATTGAAAGCCTTTCTAATGAATGATTGACCAAGACAGTTTTATCAAAAAACTTTTTACTATTGGACTTAATATTGTTTACTAGGAATATTATGCAAATTTTGCTATTTTCATGTAAAAAATAATTGTTATAACAGTTTTCTTCGCGTCTTCTAGAAAGAAGTTGGAACAGAATCTTTTAAACATTACTGGCATGTTCATTCAAGAAAACAATCATTTTATCAATTATTAATAGACAATAGTGAGTTGCTAATCTAAGAATGACTCTGGTTAATTTAAGAGTAAATTACTTTTTTCTCGTATGGTCTATATATACTCCCGATGCGGTCGCATAGTAAACAGACACAGGATTATTAATCAAGCGATCATGCCTATTCAAAATGGAGAATAGATTGGCTGCATTTTTAGGTTTATCATTTTTTTCAAGAGAAGAGATGTAAGTAATATTTAAACTGATCTTATGCATTTTCATTTTCAGCGTAATCTTTTTGGACATAATGTACAGTATGTAATACTTTATGGGAAAAATTATATAAACTGTATCAAATCTAATTTTAAAAATGATAATGTAAAATTCCTTTGTGCTTGGATACTTGCGCAAAACTTTTAAATAATTTTATTCGAACTTTCTGCTATGTATATTTGATTTTCTCCCTCATGTGAAGGAAGGAAGTGCGCGTAATATTGTTACGGAGTGGCGCAACCAACCTTGTGATCAAAGGGTAACTAACTCACGAGTCTGCCCCTCTAAGTTTACCACCCTGCCACTCACTAATACGACGATACCCATTGGTTCTCTCCCCGTGTTTGTCCTCTCGGTACATGAACATCGTCAATTTATCGCGCACCATTAGTTCAGTTTTAAAAAATCCTTTTTTCGTATTTTTTTACAATAATTAAAACAATTTCTCTCGAGAATAGTACAATTAATAATTTTTATTATTCACATAAATAAATTTTAAAAATTATGCCAGTCACGTGAAAATTTAATAAATTTTCTGTTTTTCCTTTTACACTTAAGCACTAAACAACTACGATACATAAATTCGTTAAAATCTTTTAATGTACATTTTATGAATAATGTTTTTCTTTCAAGACACAAAAACTAAATTACAGATTCTTAAAAGTAAAAATAATGTTAGTTTCTTAAAGTTTAATCGAACATATATTTTAGAGCATGTAATCGGCGCGCAAAGTTCTATGCGAACTCGAACAAACGAATTGGTCCTAAATCTCGAAACTTACTTCCCTTCCATTCGAATGGCCAGCCGATGAGTCACTCCGGCAAAGCGCTGACGTGGCCGAGGCATTAAAAAATGTAATTCGGTTAGAAATGCTCGGATAAGAGTCGAGAGAGGAGATCATCGATTTATTTGCATTCGTACAGGGGGGCCGGCGAAAACGCCGCTTATCCGAACGGAGGGAAAGCCGAAGAAGCAATTAGGACATTATTTCAAATTATCTCGGCTCGCACCTTCGTTCCGCCCTCCCGCTCCCCCTGCAATTTTAATTATGACCGGAGACGAAAACCCTTGGGCAATTTTGAAGGACATAAAATGCTCCAGTAATTCATAACCGGAACGTCGTGTTTCTTCATTTTCTATTTCTCTGGATAATTCAAAATGTTATTCAGGTCAAATCTAACATAAATATTAATAACCTTATGAATTGAATGTCATCTACTTTAAGAGCCGTTCACTTGTTATGAATTTATATTGTTCATGTTTTATCTGTAATTATAATGTACTAGTATTCGCATATAAAAATAGTTGAATTTATCTTTTAATTAGCATTTCCAATTTAAAAAATACATATTGTATACGCTAACTTATAAAATATGTATTTTTTAAAAACTAAACTGCCGATTCTGATGTATAAAAACTGTGCATGAACACTTACGTATATATAAAATATGTCGATCTTTTTAAAATGTTAAAGAAAATAAAAAGGAAATATTTTGTAATTAACGTCGTTAAAAACTAGTGCAATATCGAAGAAGAAGAAGAGGAAGAAAAAGAAGAAAGAAGAAAAACTATCTGGACGCAGACGTCCGGGTTTCGTGACTGGCGAGCCGTTTAAATGACTTGGTTCGTTGTCGACGAAACTTGCACGATTTGCAACCATTTCAACGTTTGTTCCGGAACCTAATCACACTTTCTGCAATCAAGGAGAAAGAAAAACTTTATCTAATTACGTCGATAATAAAAAAAAGTACATCGAGTAACTAATTTATGTAAAAAAAACAATCTTGAATGAAGAAAATTGTTGCATTTATACTACTTATGATATTGTAAATTTATTATCGAAAATTACTGTTATTAAAAAAGTTTAGCAACCAGACTACAGTAAACAACGTAAGTACGGAGTAGCCACTTTAAAAGGAAAATTACATGGTGGAAGGCTAATTGGCGCCAAGAGGGCTCCCACGAGGCAAATCTTTAGGCGCACTCGCACGCGTTTGGTTGAAGCACGTAATATACGCGTATAATAAAGCGCACTGCATTAGTTGCCGTTTCCGCGTCCCACTCCGCTATCTGTCGTGCGTCAAATATTAGCTCCTCAAATTAGTTTATAATTACTCCGAGAGACGAAACCCCAGTGCATCCTTTCCACTGCGTTAATCGCTTTTACATAATATCCACCCTGGTAGAAATCGTCCATTTTTTGTGAAACCAGTGTTTGGCTAGAACTGGCTCAAAAACTGGCTATTTTTATCTTTTATATTCTAAATGATTTCTACTAAGGTAATAATCCTCCTGTACTCTTTTTGTTTGAAAATACTACGTGAATGAGTGTAGAGTATTTCTTATACTTAGGAGATGAAATTCATTTTTTCGTATTTATGCACGACTATCACTTTTTTGTGTATAGATTTTACTAGACTTAAATTTGGATAAACTGAAAGTATATATATTAGAAAACATATCCTTATCAACAGTAAATTTAAAAAAATCTTTGTAGTTCTGCTTGCCTAAGTGCAGATTATTTTATTACGTGGAAATATACTTATTTCGATAACTAAAAGATCGCTTTCAACATTTTAGGAACTTATAATAAGTTTTTTACTTAAAAATTTAAAAATAACATCTGCACAAAAGTTTTTCATGATATACAAAAACAATTAGACCATTACAAGATCTAATTGTTTCGCTTACAAAATCTCGGATAAAAACGCACGGCGAAAAAAATTTAAATACCTGTCTGAATTTCTACTTTAAATTTCTGCTCGTGTAATACAATATCAAGCCTTAATAACGTCATTAATCCCACGAAAAAAATTTATTTTCAGCAAACATTTTTCTGCGCCGATTTGGGTAAGTTAGTCAGAATCTGGAGAGTCCCTCTCGGCGTGTAATCGAAGGGCCGCATATATGAATCGATGGAGAGGCAAAGTCTTTGGCCACGAAGGAGCGCGCGGAGTTGCGAGGAAACGCGGGGCGGTAGCGCCGAGTGAAACTCTACTTAAGGGCTTTGCTTAACTTGAGATTAACTTGAGGTTAATTCACTTACACGTCGGGGGAGTCGTCCTCGTTGGACTTGATGGCGTCGTCATCGTCCTCGTGCGCCCAGGGTCGCGCCACTGGCTGCTATTAGTATTACAGCTAGTATTTAGGATTAGTTTACTCTAGCCGCGCGCTTCCGCTTATTACTCGGAAGCGATTCGATGCTAAGCGTGGCTGCGTGCGATTTTGGGGAAGACGCGCCGAAATTTAATCTAGCCTACCCCCGCTCGACCCCCTTTTGCTCCTTCCTTTTACACGAATTTTCGAATAAATATGCGTAATCAATTATTCGGAAATGGATCGTGCCTCACGATGTACGTTTAATTTGATCGTGAGTTTCAAATTGCTTTCGTATACTTGACTGTGGTAAAAGATACAGTTTTCTTTGTAACGTTACATTCATGGTTTATTTGAATCAGATTAAAATTTGTTAATCGATTTCAAAAAAGATTTATGACTAGAATAAGGTATGATTAGATCGAAGCCCAGACTTCCAGATCGAGACGCGAAAACGTAGAACATGATGTGTTTTATAAAGTAGTTTTAACTAAAGTAGATTGCAAAAAATAAAATATATAATCCTTTTTTACTTTATTATTTAAATAACTACTACAGAATCCATGATTTTTTAAAATAAAATTTGCAGAAAATCTACAGTAAATTTACATTATCAAATCAAACTGACATCAGCTGACACGTACGATGTCCAGGTAGGTATCCATAAAAGTGAAAAGCGTTGTTGAGAAAAATGGTTACTTTTCTTATATATTTCTAATAACATGTGTGAAAATAAAGAAAATTATAATAAATTGTACACTTCAATTATTTAATAAAATTCCTCAGATAATATTTATAGAAGACAAAAATATATAATAATTCATATTTGAGTATTGCTATAAAATGTAAAATAATCGTGAATATTCTGCGATATTTATTTTTGCATTTAATTAAATATCCTTAATTTAATTTTAAATATAATAGTCATATGCTCTGATAAAAGTTCGGCAACTGTTCCATAGATGACACTTGTATATTATTTCAAAACAAATGTTTACTCGTATAGTCTAAGTCCAACATTTAAACGTCATTCAGCATTCGTACGCGATACCTGTACTTACGCGATAACTGTCCTTTTATTTACGTGACTAGTCATATTGACTTTTGACTTATTTTTTTGTACAATGTGGAGTATGCAGTTTATCTTGGGTAAGTAATAAACAATCATATTTAAATATTTAGAATAAGTCAGTTTCAATAAAACGTCATTATCAATCTTAGTCAAACAATTGCATTAATAATCTCTGCAGATTAATTATTTTGACTCGTGTCAGAAAAACTGACGAATCATTTGTCGACTTACAATAAAATAATTTAAATTGCACTTATTTAGTCATGTTAAATTGATAATTGAATAGTTTTTAGTTGGAAAGGAATTGCTACTTTTCGTGATTCAACGCTTTACTATGAAATCGTATTTATTTTGATTCTGCTTCATCTTGCTAAGATACTTAATATTGACTCAAATTACCTCCGCGTAAGTACTTACCATTAAAACGAAGAATACAAATGGTATATAAAATATATTTTCTCAGTGTTAAACTTACAAACGTCTCTTAGTAAGTTACGCAAAAACACGACAGCACTTAAAGTTAGACAGATAGACATAAGTAAACCCGGATAAAACCATGATTTACAATCATATTAAGGCATGTAATGTTAACCGTCTGAAATTTAAAAACAAAGACAAGACAAAACGGATGATGAAATATAGCCGCAAAGGCCGCCGAGGAATCCTTATGTATGTGAGTACATAAGGATTGTGGAGAGCAATATTTCACCTTCTGTTTGGTCGCATGCGCATTTCTCGGCGAGACACGCGGAACGCGGAGGCGGGAGCACGTAGACAGGTGGTGCGATATAGGCCGGCGGAGAATATTCGCGCGACATTGCGCCCGGGCGTGTACGCGCGCACCGTTTAAAAGTTGTCACCCTCTGATGGCTGTGTGAAATTATATTGATCGTCGATGAACGCGCATTTCGCGCGAGCGTACGCCGCGGGAACTTCGCTTGTAACGTGAATGCGCGCACACCGACGAGTATAGACGAGTTTGTCATTATGCATTTTTCCGCGCGATATCGGTATAATTTAGTTCGATTTCGAGTCTCAACTTCTGCGGTATTTAATAGTAATGTATAGGACATTTTTCAAAAGTTCCTTTTCCTGGGCGTAGAAAACGTGTACTAATTAATATGTAGTGTATATTCATAACGGTGTTCACACAGATACAAATATATTTATTTGTCTATCTTTACGAGTGTAAATATTATTATTCAATAGGAATTATATTTATACAAAACTAAGTATATTTACGCAGTTTGATGTTGTCGACGTTTTAATTAATTATTTAGAAAATAGTAAAACAAATAATCTATGTCGTGATTCTGAGAACTGCAATCGTTTAAGTACAGCAGAATATACTTTGCCTAAAACTAAATAAATGAATTTGGAAATAATTTATTTAATCAATACCAATAACCACTAAAATTTACACTAAATAGTCCTTAGTATTTTATACGTGTAAACTATCCATTGTATAAAAAAGTGTATAAATATTAAAATATTAGTATTGTTAATCGAAAATAACAAATACCAATTTTCATAGGTGATGCACTTGCAGAAAAGATGAGTTTAAAAGATTCGCCGGCGCTGCTTTATCCAGACTGCGGAACTGCGGGCGATCTCAAGTACAGGTTCCACAGGAAAGACGCCTATCCTGAAAAGAATAGCGAAAAGTTAAATTACTTTAATGACTGGTTAATGAGCAACGGCGAAAAAAATACGCGAATGTGTGAATTCATAAAGACTTGTCGCAAGAAGGAAATTAAAAGTTATTTACTTTCCCACAGCGAAAGCCAGTTTTACTGTCCCTGCTGCAGAAGTACCGCGTATCATTTATGCATTCTCGGCGATCATCAAAAAGGCCTTCTATCTCTGAATAGGTAATATAGCTTGCTTTTTATATCCGCGGAAAACTGTAAAACGGTTATAACTATACTTGCGTTATTTTATATTTCGACATAACATTTTATATTTCTCCGCGCTTTGCATATTGAGTCGGATTGTTAAACTTATCACTTCTGTTTAGTGAATTTGCGACGTAACTTTTTTCGTTTGGATTTATTTTAGTATTTTTTTTAGTAAAATTTAAATCAATTATTTATTGTTTATGCAAATTAGAAGTTTTTATTTTATTCTATTAAAAAATTTATTAACATAGGAAAGCAGCGCAATAATTATTCTCATATTAATATTGAATACCCGTCTAAAAACATTGAAAGTTTAGGTCAAACTTTACCCATACTTTTTACATAAAAGTCAGTAATTAATTTGATCTGTGACCCTCTAAACATGAATTATCATGTACCTCTACGATGATAGCTCATGCTAAAGGTTGTAGATCAGTTTCGATCACCTGGTGGCCCATTGTACTTCGTTAATTTATTGTACCAACTATTCTATTATCTCTCCGTTACAAAATTTCTACTACTTGTTAATGTACATGCAAAGAAATCTGACGGTATCATGCATGTAGGGAATTCATCAACGAAAAAAATGTGTGGGGCGAAACGCCCCTCCACCTCGCCTGCAAGTCTGGAAATTCGCAAATCTTCGAGTACCTTTTGCATAGCGGCGCTGATCCAAACCTAGTGGACAACGCGGATGTATCGCCTCTACTCATTTGTCTGATTAAGAAGGACTTGTCAAGAGTAGAAATGTTGCTGATGAAAGGAGCGAGGGTGAACGAGCCACTGTCGGACAGGTATGACAGATCTCTGCTGCATTTGGCCGTGCTCCAAGGTTCCACGAGTATGGTGGAGTTACTGCTCAAACACAAGGCGGACATCAATGCTCAAGATGAGTACGGCATGACTCCGTTGAACCTGGCAGTCATGTACGGCCACAAATCTTTAGTCAGAACGCTGCTCTCGGCGGGAGCTTTAACCGATCTAAGGTGCATAAACGGCTGGAGTGTCTTACATGTGGCGTGCTTCTACCAGCAAGCGTCTTGTCTCAAGATACTGCTTAAAACTGGTGTTACGGTATATAAGCTTGTTTCTTAAATCTTAAAAGTGAATACTTTTTAATTATGTTTTAAACGCTTGTCATTACTTTTTCTTATAAAATATTTGAAAAATCGTTAAAAAATTCTTCAAAAGTGATCTACTTCAATAAGGATAATGAATTCGACGAAGTAAAACGAGGTAACAGTAAGGTCCTTTATGAAGACGAAGAGTTGACTTCTTGAATAATTATTTCTTAAATTTGTATTTGAATTTAACAACAACAAAAATAAAAGCTGGCGTGAATATTTTTTTATTTATTGATCTCTTCTATCAACGCGATCCTTGAAAGTTAAATATGACGCAATTCGATTACACTATAAATTTTATTTTAATATTTAACATAAATAAGACATAAACTGTCTTTATCAACGTAGGAGTTAGTGAAGCGCGCGATCAATTATCTAGCAAAATTTCGTCGTTTAACATTTAAAAAGTATAAACGGTATCTTACAGGCCAACTGGGTGGATAAGAACGAATCAACCGCGCTCCACGAGGCGACATGGATGGGAAACGCAAAGATCGTTCAGCTTCTAACGTCGTACGGCTGTTCCGTCGACATGGAAGATAAGTATGGTCGCACAGCCTTGCAGGTGGCCGTCATGAATGGTTACACGAAAATAGCCAAGATTCTGCTCGACTGTGAGGCCAGCACAGGCGGACTCACGGTACCTCTGAAGAGGGTCGTGATGCTCGGCTACCAGGACATGGTGCAGTTACTCGCAAAGTACGTCGACATCAACGCTCCCGATCGTCACGGGAATACTCTTCTTAAAACAGCTATTTCACGTAACAAGAGTGACATGGTCAAAGTACTGCTCGACGAAGGTGCGTACTCGTTTTATTCTGCAAGTTTTTTTGCTATGCTAGTTAAAATAATCTTTTTTAGAGCTTTGACAAATTCATTTTTGATACTTGTACACGGAGAGAATTTTTTCGTAAAAATTACTGACACTCGTTTGTGAAAATTACTACCTGCTCCAGCAATTTTGAATTCAAATTACCTGTTTTGTAAAAATTTTTCTCAGTAATTTTTACACAACCGACTAGTAATATTTATCAAACAGAACATATTATGATCCTAAGGTTACTAGCCATACGATCATTTTTATTAGAAAAGACTCTCTGTGCACAGTTTATTTAATGACACTTTAAAATCATAAGAAATTAAAACGGGTCTAATTAATTGTAATGATTTATTCCGTTTATGATAAGATAAGAACAGTAAATTCTTGCTAATATATTTCATCAAATAGCATATGAATTGAAATTATTTCGCAGGTGCTGATATTTTAATTCGGGGAACATTGAATTGTCCAATAATCGCCGAACCTATACGCCAAAATAATGCAGAATTAGTGAGATTATTGCTGGAAAACGGTGCAGATATTTTATCTTACGACGACGTAGGTAGGTCGCCTCTATATTTCGCGTGTCACTCAGAAAATCCAGAAATCCGTAAAATATTCGAAGATCACGGTTATTTATAGTGGTCAACAAAAGTTTGTCTAAGGTTACAGAAAAAACCAAAAGTAATATTCAGACGCCACGAAAACGAAGCACGAATGTAAAATTATTTTATTTATTTTTTCGTTTACTAACGAATATTATTTTTGTAACGTCTAGTAAATTATATGTTAGTGTATATAAAATAATACGATTGTAAATAATAGTGTCGTCTAATGTTTGTGATAAATATGTTCATACATATTTTAGATATTTTTAACGTTACAGTGTCTAACTGTAAATTTTATAGTAACAAAATGTTATATAACGATGTAAACACTTTACCCGCCAAATTTTATTCTATGCGAATATTTTTTAAATAATAAGAAACGGATACAATACAATGAATCGTAAAAATATCTTCTGTATTAAAATTGTTTGATTAATTAAAATTAGAATTTAAAAAGAAAACGTTAATTTATTGTTTACTTTTCCGTCACTTATTGATATTCTGTTCATGCATTATTAAATTGCGGAAAGAATACTTCTCGCTGCGCCAGTGAACTTCCTATTTTTGAGGTTTACGCAAACTACGTATAAAATTATTCTTTCAAATTTATTTTTCATTTGCTCCGAGCATCCTAAACGATTGTGTCGACAAAAACTATAGGAGTGTTTCGACATATTTGCTTCTCCAATTATGACTAGCATGAAAATTATTGTCATACATTTTATTTTCTTAATTAAATGCGTCAATGTAATTTGCATGACGCATACTTCTGGAAAATGTCTTAAGTTTAATGTAATTTTTAGATCACTTAAAGTCGGATGTATTTTTTATGCTTCCTCATTTAAGTTTCTATTTCCTCGTGCAAAGTTTTTCTTATTCAAATTACTTAAACATTTGTTAGTTAAAGGTATCGTTAAAACGAATTAAAATAAGATGAGGTAAATAATAAAAACAAATATTTTGAAACTTATAAGGTCATTATCTATCCAATCAATTTTCACGATTTATAAAAAATTGTATCGATTTATTGCGAGCTTCGAATGATAAACTAAGAGCTCAATAGAGCTTGATTTTTAATTACGAAAAGATGGTATCAGCGGCTGGTTCGAATCGAGGGCTTTTCGTTTAATACGTACACGCAGGCGAGCGCGCGCGGGTGTGCGCGCGAATGGAGAAAAGCGCAAGCTACACACGAAGTCACCCATTGCCATTGATCCTTATGCTCTCCAACAATACTGAATTCTATACTGTCCTACACCATTATTTCATCGCGTTGAAAGCTCCACCTGTTCTTTCACTCGATTGTACCGATGCTCGCTTCCTCGTTTTTCCATTTGATACTTTATATCCAGCTTTCCTTCGGCCAATAAGTAAGACACGTTGCTCTATTGGATTATGTTTTATGCATTGGATTTTTTATCAAACTATTAAATAAGCTCACGGAAAATTTATGTAAATAATAATTATTATGCCAAAAATGGCATTTTAAATTTTTATCTGCCAGAAGTTGACCCGGGTAGTTGTAAGAGAAATCTATAAGTACACATTTCATACAGAGATAAATGTAGGAAGGATTACAGGAGATGACATTCACTTTTTTTATGTTGAATTAAAAATAAATCAGTCTTCATAAATATTGCAAAAATAAGGTTTTTTTTGATGATTTAAAGTTAACTGCATCAAAGTTTCCGCTGCATTCCAAACAGTAGTTATCTCATAAAATCAATAGATCTTCTATGCGGTGGCATTTCAATTACAAATCTTTTGGAAATATGTAGATCAGTTTAACCGATGTTTTTTCCACTTTAATAATAACGTAATACGATTCAGTATATAATATTCGTTTACGCAGTAGAATGAACGCCTTGTTTTGCGCGCACAAATTCATTCGATATTTTAATTTCGCCAGCATCCGCTAAAACGATCCGTAGAAAAGCAGCAAACAGGGAAACTTGAATTTTTTCTAATTTTCGAAACTGAAGCGCGGCCATCGGCTTGGCGCGGTTCTTCCGGTTCATCGAGTTGCGCGGGCGCGTCGCGGCCGCGTTAACGGGACTTGACAGCTCTTCCGACAGCCACGTGACATCTGCGGCCGCGTCGCGCCAGGCATCTAATTATCGCTTTCTCTCCTCCTCCCCCGCCGCTCCCGCCGCCCCTCCTCCCTTATGAACTGGAGGGTACTACAGCCCCCAGTATTTCCCGCTTCCCTGTAACGCAGTCTTTTGTGATCAGCGCACCAGTCAAACGCCATCGTTTTTCCCCCATTTTTTTTTAATCCAAGTGCATTTTCCACCTATTCGCGAGGAAACACCGCGCGGCGCGTAAATACGCTTCGGGTTTATTTTTGCGAAAATATTAATGGCGCAATGAAAAATGTAAGAGATGAATGCGCGTGATTCGAATCGCGATGGGAAAATAATAAAATGGGTTATATATGGCAGTTTACCGTTGGAAGCGTCGAGGGGTGAAAAAAATGAGCAAAAAGAGATATTTCGAAGCGATAAGAGCTGCGAGGGTCTAAAGGTTTGGTCGGACGAAACGAAATATCGTTAGACTCGCACTCTTGCGCTCGATTTCTTGCGCGGCCGCTCAAGCGTGCCTTTGCATTATTTTTATACACGAAACAGCGGCTGAAGCATTGGCTATCGTGGCTTATCCGCGTGCCTTTGTCCCAACTTTAATTGAAAATATTGGAATAAATTTCCAATAGGGTGGCGTTGCGCATCGCTGCTGCTACGGCCCTATTTTTTTTTTTACTCCACTCGGTTCAAATTTTATCCGACAAAATGGAATCGTTCGATGAAAAAGCACTTCGACCGATTATTTACAAAAAAATGTGGTTTGAAAAAGGGGAACAATATTTATATGCTGAACATTGGCTACGGCTTTTTTTGGCTAGACCGCAGCTAACAGTGTAGCGGTAAACTGTAGCAGTAATTAAAATTCGAAATTTCCCGTGAAAACTTGATTGCGGACTGAAAATGAACTAATTATGTGTAAATTCGTTACTCTGCTAGCTAAGGGATGGGAATTTGAATGGCATGGGAATTTCGTGAGCTAAATGATTTGCTAGAAAATGAATTCGCCCGTGAATTGAATTTCTGATGCGATCGATTTGATGATTTGCTGCGCGAATTTATGGGAAGACATAATCGAAGTTTACATTACACAATCGTTGGATATTTAAGATATAAGCGCATACTATCTTTAGTCTACTACTACTATCACCAGTCACTTTTTCGGGATAGCGCTACTCGAAGATAAAACATTGTAGGTACTAAAGTAATCTTTTGATGAAGTATCTTTTATCCTGTTAAAAATTGTGATAAATATTGTAAAAATTTTGGCTTTGGTGAGTAGATTTTACAACACTGCGGTAATTTTTACTAAACTATTCCATACATCTCATAAAATTTCAAGTAAGTTATAGAATCTAACGTTAATATTAAATTCTCTTGTACGAATGGAAGTATAAGGAAAATAAGGAAAACTAAAAATAGTGTAAAATAAAAGGGCGTCTCCTCTCCTCTAAGGCAACAGTGATGAAATTGACAAACGATCGGAAGACAGAAAAGCATTAAGAGGCGAAACGATGTAAATGAAAAAGGCAACGCATACAAGCAACGTGTACAAGTGTTCGATTCAATAGCCGCGTGGAGCGATAAAAGCAGGCTCGAACGGAGATTTTGCCGGCGCCGTGTGCACTTGCAAAACACTTTTCGAATGGCACGTGCACAAGCGGAGCGCCGTGTATGCGTGAATATTGCTAAACGAACTATTTTTGTCGCGTATTGACAAGGAGAGTGTTCGAACCTTTTTTTATGCTTTATTCTCTAATAATAAATTGCGAAATAATCGGAGTCTAAACTTTTGCGCCGTTTTACAGTGCAACTGCGCTATTTTAGTTTTAGGGACGCTTATAAATATGAGCAGCGATGACCCAAAGGTTAGACGCTCTCTTTGACAGTTCGCCTTTCTCTCTCTCTCTTTATTCCTCTTTATCGATCAGCCTCTCTTTCTCCTGTCAGTTTTTCTATGTTGAGCTTAGAAATCCCCAGTAGGTGGGACGGTAGAGAAGAAAAGGGAGGGAGAGAGTGAACGGAAGAGGAGAAGAGAATGACTGAAAGAGAGGGGTAAAGAGAGACAGAGAGATAGAGATAGAGAGAGATAGAGAGAAATGCAATAGCGCCTGCTCAATTCAGCGGCGAAATTCACTTTGTAAACGCGAACGTATAGGGCGTGGGAGCACAGCAAGGGAGACACGCGTACATCGAGAGAGAGAAAGAGGAAGAGCGAGAGAGAGAGAGAGAGAGAGAGAGAGAGAGAGAGAGAGAGCAATTGCCGCGCCTCGACGATTGCGCCTACTGTCGTGTAAATATCTACCTCTACGTGGTGTCTCGTTTGAAAAACATTTCTATCTGACTCGCTGTTGCTATCCCTTTTTTTATTTCACTCAGCTGTATGTCTTTATCTGCTAAAATTTTACAACTTTTTTCATCAATGTTCATATTTTTCATATGTACACTGTAAACGATGACAAGTATGGGTTTAATTCAATTTCAGTTCATAAAAATGAAATTGTGATGTTAAAAAAGCAATGAAAGCTTTTTCGAAGGAAATTTGCACTCTGTTGCAGTGCATCAATTTCAATTCTCAATTTTTAATCTTTGGTAAGTAGTAGATGATGATTTTGAAAATCTTTTGAAAATGCCAACGTTCAATCTTTAGCAAAGAATTTCGAATGAAGTACAAGTGTAGAAATGAATAAATTTCATTCCACATTGAGTTCTGCAATTACAATATTTCATCTACTCAGAAGTTTCGAAAAAATATTTCGCTCTTTTTTCAATAGCGAATGCAATCAAAAATTAAAATTTTAAATTCGATCATCGAAGGTCATATCAAAATCTTTTCTGAATCTAAAAGATTTCCTCAGCCAACTTTGAACAGTATAAAAAGAACGTCTGGGAGCAGAAAAATGCCCTTATATATCTCGTAAAATGTACATTCAGCGATAGGAAATCTAATTTGTGAATGGAAAGATGGTTTTGAAGTAAACGTAAAAATACAGGTAAAAAAGGAAGCGCCTTGGAAGCCGAACGTCGCAAAAGCCGAGAAATAAATTCGCATCTTCGCGGCATAATTACAGGAGAAAAAAAAATGTTATCTCTCTCCGCCTTTATCATTCTCTTTCCCCCTCCCGGGCCTCTCTTTCTCTCTCTGACGCCGGTAATGACGCTAATGGTAAATCGCTTTCACCCCCAGCGTCGCCGCCGAATCGGTGGGGTTATCGGAATCGATCATTCAATTTCGCGCGGCAAATTGTCCGCGCCGGAAACTCATATCCGGGCACTTCCGGTACTCCCCACCCCCACTCTTCCACCGTAGACTGCTAGAGATGAACTGTGAACTCGCTTCCGGTGGCGCCCTCTACTTTCGCCGGGCGGCCCGGGCGACATTTGCATCCGAGAGGTGTGTAATGATCACCTGCGCGTCGCAAAATATCGGGGACGGAGGATAAATGTTGCACCCGCAGGTGGCAAATTGCCACCGACAACACGCGCCTTCGTCACTTTCGAAACTCCCCAGTGTGTCCAGTTCAAAAACCAATCACTTATAAGAGCGTTTTTCCATGTAATTTCACTTCGATTCTTCAGACTTTTCAACGATTTCAAAGAAAATTTGAAGGAAATGAGAAATTAACTCTTTTTTTCTGAATGTGGTGGTTTAAATTTAAAAAAAGTATGGTATTTAAATGTAATGGTTTTATTTAAAAGTAGGAGAAAGAAAATATCTACTTCCTTACAATTTTTATCCACACCTGCGGTGCAGAAAGCTTCCCTTTTCCGCACAGAAGTGTTTGCAAAAATCAGAATTTGGGTTTCACGTGTCGAAAAATAGTATTCTATGTAGACATACCGGAATTAACAGAATGTTGATTAAATTTCCAAATTTCATTTTTTTTAATTATAAGTATAAATTTATTCAGTAAAGGAAAATTATTGAAAGAACTATATGAGGAAACGCTATGATTCAAATTTTGAATCGCAATGCGTAAAAATCTATGATAATGTGGAATTATTTTTTTACATTTTTCAAAGTGTTAAGTGAACAATCATTTCAATATTCGGATTAATGTTTGCTTATAACTTTAGTACTTGCAGTTACCAAGAAGTTGCACACTTACAGTAATTGCTTAAAAAAATACGTTATTTACAAATGGTATTCGTTATTTTCTACGAGTCCGAAATTATCCCGAAATGAAGCTGATTGCCTCTGAAGATATCAAATAACATTATCTAATAATAAATTCATATTATAATCCATATATTTTAAGTATTAGCAATTTCCTAGAAATTAATATGAAATGTATGGCTTCGATTTCATTTATATATAAATTAATAATTGAAATTAGTAAACTTTGCAATTAAGTTAAATAATCAAATATTTTACAAATAGGAATATCATTCATAAATTGTTCAAATCATATTTGTCGACCTATAGTCTAAAACTCTTGTTCTAAAAGTCTAAAAGTCTTATACGTATAAACAATGAAATTAGAATTATTAAACTGTTTACTTTTATTTTAACGTTTTTGTGAATCTACCTATCGCATCTGAGAATTTCATTAAAGAGGACCTAATTTCATTACTTATTTATTATCAACTCTCTTGCAAATTATTTAGGAAAATTGATTAAAAACCCCAGCGCATCGTCGAAAGCGACTCGAAGCAAGCATCCGTTGCAGCAATCGTTTAGAACGAAATTAGCAACTCGTCATTAAACAAAAAGTGGAGGAACGAGGGGGAAGGGAGAGAAGAGGCGATGGAGGAATCTCCGAAGCGAACGAGGGCAGTCAGCCTCGCGGGAACGAGCGCGCGCGAGTGTGCCGTTCCTCTTTATCATCGGGGAAAACAAAAACAACATTCGACTGCGCCCGCAATTAGCGGGCTCTTAGCGCGGCCCACCTAAATTCCCGCAAACAGACGCGGGGGGAGACGAACGCCGCGCTATCGATTGCACGCGGCCGGCCGTTCCCTCCGCCGCTGCACGCTCCTTCTGTTCTCTCTTCGCCTTGCGGCCCGCAAGCGGCAATCCCCGCGGCCAGTCGCGCGAAATTAGTCGCTCCCCGATAGATCGCCGATGCCGGTGACCGCTGCGGCTACTCGACGTTCCTTTATCGATTTACTCGTGACGTTTCATTCGCAACTATGTGTATTTTTCTTATTATCGACTGATTTATTTTTGTTTGTTTTGGATTTTTTTTAAAATACTTGATATGTGCGTTTTTTTACTTTTGAAGTAACAATATTTTATTTTATTTTTTTCATTTTTCTGAATTAATGAAGAAGATGGTATGGATGAATGTTTTGGAGAATAAAGTTAAACATCCATGTTATTCATGAATTTTAAACAATATTATCTTTAATTTTAAAAATACTCACGAATTTATTGATGTTCGGTGTACTACATACGAGCATTTAAATTTCTGGAATGCAAAAAGAAAGTAATAAAAATGAGGAATACAAAAGGGTAATCTTGAAATCACGCATAGAAGGATTTAGGTCGATTATAGCTTCGACACTAATCAAACAGATGCTGAACGGTCTACTGTGTAGGGTATATCCATCAAGATCGAACCTCACCGTACGATGCCCAATATTCGATAAGCTTGATTATTATTTGCAATATGATTTTCAACATAATATATGAAATGTTAAACGTTAATTAACAATGTATTCTACATTTCCGTAAAGTATTATCGCTTACGCTTACAATAAAGGAGTTTTTGTAAAAAGTAACTTACATGTTCTAAACGTTTAAAATGTTTTTAATAAATTCTGTCATAACGTTCCAGAGTGAAAAACCATTCGATTCGAAACTCGAGTGAAAACTGAGCCAATGAAATTCAATTTTTTCTGTAATTTTTCACATTTTTGACTGTTCCATGTCTGCAATAATAAATTAAATACAAAATCACACATCTACTTTAAACGTAGTAAATGTACGTACATCATTGTTCTAAAAATAGAAATGAAACAAAAAAGTAGCAATATCGAAAATAAGATGAGAAAGTCGTCGAATCTCGAAATTCGAATAGCAATCGCGAGGATACATTTCATTGAGAGCGTACGTGCGTGCGTGAGAGAGAGATAGAGAGAGCGGGAGAGAATGTGTGTGTGGGTGCGAGAGAGAGAGAGAGGAGAGCGCGTGACGCCTGGCGCGTCAATCGAACGCGTTAATTTTCGCGCTCTCCCTCGCGCCCGAGCCTCCCCACCCCCGCGCACCCGTTCCAGCATACGAAAATCGAAAGACGAAAACCGGCTCGGACAGTTCGCGGACAGCGATTCCGAAGTGCCGCACGGGAAATAGCGAGTGCGCGTCCGTTCACTGTTCGCTTTTTTCGCCTCTCATCTCGCCGCGGTGGCCGAGGGCTTTTTCAAAAGATGTCGAGTGCGCGATGAAATTCGAATTTTTCGAATTCGATGGATTTTTTTAATTAATGCGCGCTACTTCAGTGAACGTCCAAATAGTTTTTTCGACGGCGCGAAGGGTTGATGTAGGAGGCTTGCTAAGATTAATAGTTGCTATTAATATATCAGTGAAATAATTCAGACACTAGGTGTTGGGTGTTGTTAAATAATTTCTGTGGAACACGCCGGTTATTTTAACGATTTACGTGAATAAATAAAATCGATTGTGCATTACTTATTGGATTCTTCACTTATTTGTATAACAAGTTATTAAAGGTATCGACGGTTTAATTTTAATTAATTATTTTGAACAAGCAATGTATTATTAAAATTATAATAAACAAAACTCTTGACTGATTAATAAACAATAGGCTTACTTAAAAAGCAGCGTAAAATTTCACGTCGATGCTGTTCGATTAGTTTGAAAAGAGGAATATGAGGAACGATGGAAGAGACTCGCATGCCATAATGAAATAGGGAAAGGGGGAGGAAGCCATCAAGCGCGTCGAGATACGAAGAATAATCGAAGAGGGGGCGAAATTTAAAAGTTGCCTCCGACTAAATTTTACTGTCGTCGTAAAAGGAAACTTTAGTCTTCTCGGATTTGAAATGTTAAGCGGACCCATCACAACGTAAGATTTTGTTTTTTTAGCTATATCTTTATTATAACATCAGCTGATAAAGCAAGAGTGTTTTTCTAAAAAAAATTTTAAATTATTACTCGTTAATGTGAGTTAGTAGTTTGCATAAGTACTTAGGGCATTTAAGGTATGATGTGTTAAATTTAGAACCGGAAAATATTTTCCGGTGCTAAAAAAATTATCCACATGGAATACAAGATTCTTCAATTTGTAGGATTTAACTTAACACCAATATCTTTACTTACATATTAACACTATACCAACCTCATCTGGACTTTTCATGATAACAACATTTCTTGTTTACGTACAGCAGCAAAAGAACTTTTAAAAAATTTTCATCAACCATCTCTATACGCTTTTTCGTGAAACAGTAAAAAATTTAATGTCTCTCAAAATGTTGAGAATTACCTATTTGTTGGAATAAAAAAATATGCTCTTGTACAGATGCGATGAAGGTGAAGCAACGTCAACGATGCTGCAACAGCAACAGCAGCAGCAGCAGCCGCCGCCGGTTTCCGGTGGAGGCGGCAGTGCACAAATCAGCATCCAGCCGCCGGTGAACCTGCCGATCGATCTCGAGGCCGGCGAGGGCTTCACATTCCCGCGAGCGAGGTCGCAGAGTCTGCGGAGGCAAAGCATCTCTCTCAACGCCGTCATCAATCATCGCCGGGCTCTTCTCGGGTGACTGCGAGCTTCCCCATTCCCCCACCGCCCCCTGCCTCGTCCACCCCGCCTTTTTCTCACCCACAGTTTCTCAATTCGCGGTTTCATTTAAGATGCCCCGGGAAGATTAATCAATGTCGCCTTGTTAATGATCACAAAGATTTTGTCCTTATTGTCGTCGTCCAGGTACTTTTCCTGACGTTTAACAAACAGTTGTATTGCACTAGTCATGCCCCGAGGTGTTTACTCCGATTAGAGATTTTATGCGGACGTGAGGAATGAGTTTGCGTGAAAAAAATTTCTGCGATTGTGTTACGTTGAATTATCTAGTTATTGTTGCGTGGATAACCGCGAAACAATTTCATTTATGACACACAAGACAATTTCATATTTTAGTAAATATTTTTTAAAGTGAACATTTTTTTCGGAAGCGCAAATAATTGAGATGTGAAAGTATAGAACGAGGTACTTTAATTTTAGCTTAAACTAAACAACTCATACTAACTTATAAGTTTCGCGCTCTTTTCCGAAGAATAAAATTGAAAAGCTCAATCAGTAAGAATTCTGCTAACAATTAATCATTTTCTATAGTATTAAGATATTAGAACATAGGAAAAATATTATTTTTTGCTAATTACATTATTTACTCTTCAATGTCTAGATTATCACTGTGCCATGTGTGCAATAATGCGTAAAGATGAGTAGAAGTTAATGAAGCTAGATGATGACTAGAAGTAAGGCAGCTCGCACGAGAAATTAGTTCTGCGAGCTAAATGTTCTCCTTTGGCGTAGAGATGAAACGCAGTCCAACTGTTGCAAACTCCACCTCGGCGCTCCCCCCGTTCTTTTTCCCCTTTAATTAAAATTCACCAAATACTTTCCCATCAAAGCGAATCATTAAAACAACGGGAAGTTCCGCGCAATGGCTGCAACAAAACACAAGAGCGTTTTCGCCAAGTTTCGCGAAATTATATGTAAAGGAAAAAATATTTGCCTTTCAGAGCCTTAATCACGGGAATCGGCAGCAACGTCTCGCTGACGTCCTGCGGGGCGCAGGATCAGGACTTTTCCCCGGGCTCGAGACGAGCCGAGGCGACGATCTCGCCCCGGCGAGAAATAGCCAGACACGAGGCTGCAGCCGAAGCCTCGCATCATAAACCGATGCTCCTGCAACTGACGCCCGTTAACACCGCCGCTATACCTTTTACTAGCCTCGACGTTCAAAAAGGTATGCATTCGAATCTCCCTCTTAAAATGAGCTTTGCGATCATTATTTTTCCGCTCCCGAGCGAGACACCTTTTTAAACGGAATCGCGAGATATTCTTTTCAACCTTTTATCCCTGGATCCTGATTAAGCGTCGGGCGGACGTTTTGATTCAAACTTGAAATTCAAAATGTAATTTTACCTTTGAAGGATGGTAAAATTATTGTAAATATAGGTACTGTGTCGTACAGAACTTCGCTCAAGCTTCGCTTTAGCTTTCTAAAAAACATGTAAAAATAAAAAAAAAAGAACAAGTAAAAGAAAAAAATGTACTTAAAAACATAACGAAGTGATGCAAAAGAAAAATAAACTTTAAAAAACTGCAATTTCGATTATGATAAACAAAAACGTAGAATAAACATTTACAAAGCGCTCATTTTGAAAGCTCTTTAGTAAAGAATTTTGAAATCTTCCTATCCATTCCTTTAAATCTGAACATTACGATTTTATTTAGTACAAAATTGAGCGATCATTACCGAACTATCGCGCCTAGTACTCCAATTTATTGTTCATTTACTTTACT
This sequence comes from Eurytoma adleriae, assembly GCA_900480045.1. NCBI lineage: Eukaryota > Metazoa > Arthropoda > Insecta > Hymenoptera > Eurytomidae > Eurytoma > Eurytoma adleriae. Next base: position 185,663 of record UXGC01000067.1, on the reverse strand, counting down.
TCGATAAAGATTTTTCGAGCGAATTTTCGAATTTAGGCCTGTGGTGCGCTTGCAGCCAGTAATACCGAAGGGCAATATGTGCCGTTGTTACAGAGAAACCGGAAACATCGACGTCGTCGTCATCGTCCCGTCGACGGCAGCATGCCGAGCTGATGTCGAGTATAAGCACCCTGTACGCCAAGTTGCTCGTTGTCGTGGGCGTGGCAGTGCCCGTGACCGCGAGCGTCAGCCAGCAGGTGCCGGCCGCTCTGGATCAGGTACCTGATACACGCTTTTGTCCTCCCTTTCTTTCGAAACACCTTTTTTGCTCCCCTTCACAGGACCTCGGGAGCACGCGCTAAAATTCAATTTCACTTCTTACTGATTACCTGTTACAGTATCAATACAATTTAAACGACTGTGATATTTTTATAATGAGTCTTCGTGGATATTTTTAAATAGCCTTAGTAGAAATTAATTATAGGTACCGTATTTTACTACTAGAAAATCAAAAAATTTTTTTTAAATTCTATAATCACTTCCGTTTAATCTACCACAACGACACCCAAATTTCTAACTAATATTTTTTCATTTTACTAAATGCATTTTACTTAAAAATTATACAATTTGTATTAATATAAGTTTGTTATCACCATATTTTTTACTGTGATTATTTTACTGTGATCTAAATAATGTGCATTGAGTTTACTAAAATGATTGAAAGTAAAAATTTGAAAATATAGAAAATGAAGAATATTGTAAATTTTATATTCGAGATCACGCAAGGTATTTACAAGAGACGTAAACGTCTTCCTTCTCGGCAATAGACTTGAAATAGGAAATAGGCTTCTGCAATTATACAGTTTAATGCAGTTGACCTTATTGCCCGCGCAATGGGTTTTAAGGTGGCTACGTTTCTGACTCAGAACGCAAGCTCGTCGAAACAACTTAAGTCTACTTCGTTTATATAGCCCCTAGGAACTATTAAAATAGAGATCCGTACATAACAAAGAAATATATTTAATCACAAAGTATTTTAAAATGAATATTAATTTTTTAAAACGGCAATCAATTTTTCTTGTCACATTTGTTATCTCTTTTAAAAAAATCTGATATTCAACATGCGTTTGAGTGAATATTTATTGATCAAATTACAAAAATACTTATTTGAATTTATTTACTTGCAAAAAGATTTTAAAATACACAATAACAAATAAAAAGCTTTGAGTAGCTTGTAATAAGATTTTCGATAAAAGTATTAATATCGTACCATCGTAGAAAAACACACAGCTTAAATATATTAAAAAATGATTTACCGCTATTTCAGGGCTTCTACCTCTATCTGTATTTGGGTAGCGTGGCTTTTGTCATAACGATGTACGCGACGTTACTGCGGGACAAAGCTTTAAAAAAAATGATGGTCAAGCACGCCAAACATGAGAACACGTACGCTTACGCGGAGGGCGTAAAATCTTTTCAGGTAAAATTCAAGAATTTTTTACGGCTGCAATGCGCCGTGGGTACTACCGTTTACAGCGCATCAATTTTAATCCAACCTCGACAAAAGAGATTGAACATATTAACATTTTTCTTCATTGTTCAAAATTTGCTCGCAAAACACAGGAGAAGCAGCCGCTAAACGGCAGTGGTCAATGCAAGTGTGTAATCCAAAGAAGTACCACTGCGCACCATCAGCCACATTCGTCACAGCAGTACGGGAGCTTCTGCTTGAGGCTGGGCACAGTGGGTTTTGGAGCTGGGAGCCTCGTATTTACAGGACTGCAGATCGGCGCGGAACTTGCATCTGGAGGTCCTATCGGAGCAATAATACCTGCCGCCAGACTACTCCTCGTTACGGCTCTGATGCACTTTATATTTCTCAACAGTTACAAGAACCTCGTTTTCACCAGGCATGACTGGATCGCCAAACTTGGGCTTATGCACCTCATTGCTACGAATATCTGCGAATGGTTACAGGTATTTTTACATTTTTTAAGTAAATTCAAAGTTTTTTTCAAACAAAAGTAAAAATTAGTAAGAATTCTGGTAACCCATTTTAGTTTGTCGATGTGAATAAGAATACAACTGCAAACCTACTACAAAAATACATCATTCCAAATATATAAGATATTCACTAAACTTCAATTGAAATATATTGAAATTCAATAAATGTCAATGTTTCTATCAATTTGAGTAAACATTGTTCATCGAGGGTATGCTACTAAATCCAATAATGGAATAAATTCAATTATAATGCAAGACATTGGATAATAATTTTAGTCAGAATAATTTTGTTTAATCGAACGTTATTAATTAAAAAAAATTATTTAGATACAGAGTGGCTTAATAATATCTTGCATATACCTATACATCCGCTAAGTGAATTTTGATTTTTTCCGATACAGAGTCGGATGCATCCATCTGAATGAAAAATCATCATTTCTGATGCTTTTCGATTTAACTAATAACGATTGATTCTAAAAAAATCATTAAATAAAATTGAAAGCTTGTAATCAATATAACTAAAATTACAATGAATTATTCCACTTTCGATTAACAAGTTTTACAGTGCTAAACATAAGGCCATAGATAGTTGTAACCCTTTTCCTCGTTGCAATTGTAGTTTAAAACTTTGCAAATGAAATTAGACATTTTGTGATAAACTTATTGGGTTACCTCTCATCAGACGAATTAAAGCTGTAATGAATTTAATTAAGATGTCAACTGAAAATAAATTTCGCGAGATCGTAATTTCGAAAATATTCTTGTTACTTTTCATATCAGTTTTCAAATTATATATTATACTTTATATTATTATGACGCAAACAATTTGTACACGTTTAATAGCGGAATAAATAATTTAAAGAATTCATATTCGAGGAGATTTTTGCAGCGCTTAAAATTAAAGCTTAAAAATAAACAAGAGCTTTTATGGAACCCGATAAAATTAAAAAAAAAAACTCAAACCTCACGTTTCTCAAAAAAATTAAATACGTGATTAATGACACATATTAAAAAAATCTCATAAAAAAAGTTATACAGCGCCAGTCTTCCGGCTCCGAAATGACATATTAATTGCATATTTAAAGTCGCGCTTGCAAGATTTTTAAAACAACTCGACCCTTTCGAAGAAAATAGAAAATAAAACTAAAAGTCGCGAGACAATTTAGCGAATAATTTATTCCCTGCGCGAATATATGATCGATCGATCGGCACCTTTATAGGCTCTGGTCGAGGAGACCCAGTACGAGATCGTCCAATTGGAACACGCGCGCGAGGGTGACGAGGGCATTCTACGCAAGCTGCTGCGCGACGCCAGCCCCTTCCTCTTTCCCTGCACGATAGAGTTCAGCCTGATCTGCGCGGTCATCCTTTTCGAGATGTGGAAGAGCGTGGACGAGCGCGAGGGCGCCGGGGCCGCCGCCGCCGCCGCCTCCACCAGATCTATGCACCAGCTCAGCATCGATTGCGGCAGTGCACACAGGTGAATTATTCATCGGCCGGCCCCTCCTCCTCCTCCTCCACCTACGCGCGTCCCCGGCCTGTCGCTTATTTTCAAACTTTCCTGTAAATCAGAAATTCATGCCTCAAATCGGCCCCGCGCCCGCGGTTAATCTGCGATTTTAAATTGCTTTTGCGAGCTTCGCCGCAGCAGCCGGTTGGAGAATTCGAAAGGCGATCGGAAACATTCCACTTTTATGTGCTGCTTTTTAAACATTTTTTTATACTTTATTTCTTTTGTAAAGTAGATGAAGTTTTGTTTATTTGTTTTTAAATGACATTTTTCAAAATTTATTTTCTTTCTTAAGAGGACTCTTCGGCGGTATTTTGGTAGTGGCTGCTACAGTACTTAGTCTGATAATGTTTTTCGTACTAAGAGAGGCTAAACCCGAGATGGCCGTTGAGCAAGTCACGTCACTTGAAGTAGCTGTACAAACAACAGGTCAGTCTTAATTTGAAATAATATGTTATATACTTTCATCTACAATTTCTTATATTTGATGGGACATAAATTACACTCGTAATTTAAATCAGATTTTTTCACACAGTTATTAGCTGCCTTCTAGACGAACTGGATTACACTTTTTTGCTCATTCTAACTTTTGCGATCCTTTTTCGTCTATAAAAAAGATATTTCTTTTCAGCCGCGCCCGACTCGCGGGGAAGAAAATTTCCTACGTGTAAAAAGTAAAATATTAATTTAATGACTAATTCTCAGGAACAATAGCGGCGATCGGGGGTGCCTTGAAACTTCGGGCACTCGATTACCGAAATACAAAGCCACCGCACCTAGACTCTACGTTACTAGCTGCGGCGCAGGCTGGAGTCTACCTTCATTGTCTCTTCGGCGCTGTCGGTAGCATATTGACACGTGGTCCTACGTGGATGCTGTGCCTCGCAGCCGATTTCCTTGCTGTCCTACAGAGCACCGCGCAAACAATCCTCATCAAGGTACTGTCCTCGCACTTTCCTGCGAACCAATTTAAGGGGAGTAGGCCTCCGACGGCAAAATTAAATGCCAATTTTACGCGTAAGAACGAAGTTTTACATTCGAGACGAATCGAGGGACAAAAATAAATTGCGCTAATTGAAAGGCTATATAAAATTTATTCGCGACCCGCTAACTACGTCGCCTTTTGCGAAAAACTTTCCTCGGCCGTTAGAGAGAAAACTCGGCGCGGTGCAGGAAAGACGTTAACTTATTACGAGAGTACGCGACTAACGACACTACGGAGAGGACGAAAGAAAAAAGAGAGACGTAAAGAACGACGAGACAAAGCGATTGCGGGCACAAACGAGCGTAAATCTAAAAAAAAGGGAAAAATAAAAAAAAAAAAATTACACCCGGCAGATCGCCTGGAGGAGGCGCTCGAAGACGTCGGAGAAGCCGGGCAAGGAGCTGATTACGTTTTTGATTGTGGTCAACATCGCCATGTGGACGGTCAATACGTTCGAGAAGTCCCGGGCGGGCGTCAGGCCTGATCATCTCGAGTTCTTCGGCGTATGGGCCTGGACCATCATTACCCACGTCTCCATGCCCCTGGTCATTTTCTACCGCTTCCACTCGGCCATCTGCCTCTTCGAGGTCTGGAAGAGCTGCTACAAGTACCGGCCTCTCGTTGGAATGTCCACCGCGAATTATTGATTCGGTAATCTTCTTTCAAGAGAGAGCGAGAAGAGTTTTGTGTGCTTAAAAAAAATTCTTCAATTTTTTTTGTAGTCGTGTGACTGTGAATAATGAAAGTGGCTTTTTCCCTTTGAATGCCGGGAAATGTTTTGTCGAGGAACACATTCCAATTTATTTCTTGATAATTGTATTAGCTGGTAAATTGAAAAACAAGTTTCAGTAAATTAAAACTTTGCGAGCATAAAACTGTGAACCTACTTGAAAGTATCAGATAATTTTAATTTTAAACTTTGCAGATAAACGGACACAATAAGTGCTGAGATATTTTACTTTGTAATTACTTTTTAGCTCATTTTGTGGATTAAAATCTATTTTGCGCGGAGTCTTAAATAATGTTAACCTCTGTTATCTATGGAAATTATTACATTCGCTGTGATTCTAAACAGAAGTATTTTGTAACCAATAGAATACATAGACAATTGTACACTCGACGATTTGTATTATGTAAATTGTAAGTAGTAACATTATACGTAGAACTGTAGTTAAAAATTTGATATCAATTTATCATAAATCTATAAATACTTGTAATAATTTTAATTAGATTTACGATATTTAGGTATTGTATGCTATAGAACGAAAATAAAAATATTGTTATCGATCATTTTATCTTTTCGCTTCATTATATTTTATGGAATTTAAGTTTTATTATTTCTTGGATAAAATACCCTACAACTTATAAATAATTAACAATCAATTAAAAAAAAACATTATTTTACACTAGTTCAAATTACAATTAATTTTATATTTAACTTGTTTTTTAAGTATGTGTACTTTAATAATTATAAAAAATTCGACTTGATATTCAACAAGTCAATAATTATAAATCAAGACACGAGATAAAAGCAATAATAAGAGCACGCCATGTACCGTAGAAGAAAGTAAGGTCCTTCCCATACGAGGAAGAAAAATGCCGCTGCGCTTCTTGACTGACTAGTCTGAGGAGCACTCGATGATGGGTTAAGTAAATCAGAGGCCCCTGTGAGAGGGCAACAAAGGCTCGGCCCTGAGAGTCCTCCACTTGCGACCTACTAGTAAGCACGCGCCCCTGCACTTTCCCCCAAGCATTATTGCCGCGAAAATGTATTTACCGCTGGTCCTATGGCAAACTGTATCAAACTGTCGATGGAGATGCCGACACTCGACCACTGTTCGATAGCTACCGGAAGTGCTCCAAGTAGTAATACGTTTTTCTTCCCACTTAATTGCTTTACGAAAATATTACGTTGCACTGCGAGACTATTGATGCTACTTTTTAGAAAAATTACAAAAATGTTAATAACAAGATTTATTACTTATCGCGCGTAAATGTAATTATTTAAAAAATATTTACAAGTTGAATTTTCAATAAGATGTAAAACTATTTTCACATTCTTTACAAAGTTTTAAAACAATTAAATTCCGGATGCATTCTCACTCGGTATTAAATGTAGATTGTCGTTATCATCGTCCACGAGGAGGTAATTCGAATCATCTCCTGCCTGCAACATTTTGAAATACTCATCCCTCTTCTGTTCCAGACTTTTGTGAAGTTGCGATGGGGCGGCCTAAATAAAGGAAAGAAAAATAATATTAATGGTACAGTAAATAAAAGTAATAGAATTTTTTTCAATTTAAATATTAATAGAAATAGACTCTAAAGTCAACGTAAAATTTTGTGAATTTATTGTTTACCGAATTTGTGTTTTTGAATCACTAAAGTCTTTAGTTTGTGATAATGTAAATCATCGTGACATCAATTACCTGTGGGTTTTCCTTCAAATAGTCGATGAAAGCACTAATGATATCTTTATTCAGAATGTCGTGCCATACAACGTCCATGGCTTCCAAATCGCGCGGAATGTTCTTGCATTCGACCCACTTGGTAGATACATGACCACTGGGTGGTACGAATCTTAAATCGTTCGGAAGTGACCGACCGAATGCGTGAAGACGCTTCGAGCGTGACTCCAATTTTATGTCCTTCTTCAGCTCCTGGCGAGTAGCTTCCAACTCGCCAGCCTCGCGACAATTGCGGGCTCTCGCCACTGCTCCCGGAATTGTCGGCATCTCTTTTAGAACGACCTAATTGAATAAAAGGTATATAAAAAGTAAAATTTAGTTTCACTTTTTGGGCTTCGTTATACGTATAAATACTCAAAACAGAAATTTTCGCACCTGCATCGCCTTGCAAGCTTCGGCAGTGAAATTGATTTCGAACATGTCCTTCAGAGTTTCCTCGTCGATTACTTGTTCCGTACCTCCGAGTTGTTTAAGCCAGTCGCAGAAGTTTTTACAAATTTTGTTCATCAACCGGGTTGCGCGCATTTCCAAAGTTGCTTCGGGATCGTAGCCCTTCATATCTTCTTCTCGCAGCGGTCGCCAAACTACAACCTTTTGAAATAAAAGTTTTTGTTATCATATTGTTTCTTTTTTATGCGGTAGAATCTGATGAAAATTGATACATGCCTTTCTCCTTGGTTTTGTTAAAAACGCAGCATATGGATTTTTAGCTGCAAAGTACGCTACGTGCTTATCCGATTTTCTGGATGATGGAGGGTGAACCTAAAATATTTAACGTGTACGTTCGACATTAGTCATTAATTACGTTTTCTAATATTTATCAGGGTGTTATATGTGAAAACTGGAGAATTAAGTTGCAAAAATATTGTCTTACTATCTTATCCCACTTTATCCATGTCCCTGACCGAGCTTCGGATGCGGTGGTTGGTGAGCATTCGATACGGGTTCTAGGTTGAGACGTTTTTCTTTTCTTGGTACTAGTTAGAGGCATACCCAGAATAGGTGCTATTAACTCGAAATTCTTCGGTGGTAGAATCCGTCTTAGCTGCCGGGAGTTTGAGAGAGGGGGCTGTTTATGGGAAAACTCAAGGTTAGGATCAAAGGTTTCTGATTTGAGATATCGCCTCGAATCCAATAAAGATTGAAACAAGTTTATTCCTAATTCTATATAATATTTATTATCATTATTTTCATATAATTTAAGCCGTTCTTTAAGTTTCCTTAAAAATTCGTTGCCAAGTTGATCCAGTAGATCAGACGCATTACAATTCTCCACAAAGAATTGTTTTATAATTTCAGCTATTTCTTGCGTTGACATAATCGGTGGCGGAGGTGAGCCAGCTCTGTGCAAGAGTATTGCTTCGAAGTACGGTAAAGGTTCTTCTTTCTCCTCCTGCTTTACACCTTCCGAATCTGCATCTTCTTTAGATTCAGTGGATTCTGAATCATCAGGGATCGTTGCAAGGTCAAAAGTCGACTTAGACCTTCTTAGCTTCTTCTTGGCTTTTTCTTCTTGTGAACAAGAAAAGAGGGTCAACTGATCAGCAACAGTTTTCATCCTCAACAACGGTTTCTTCTTCTTCTCTTTTTTCGACTGACTATCTTCTCCAGAGCTCTTCGTTTTCGCTTCATCCTGCTTTTTTGGTGGACCCGCATCCTGATCACTATCGCTGCCGCTGTCATCGCTGGATTTTGCAGTGACGGTTGCAGCCCTAGCACGAAGAGATACAAACTTTTTATGCCTAAGAGCGCGCAAGGGTTCAAGACTTTTGCGCCATACCACTGGAGCATGGCAAGGCGCCGTGGATTTGGAGGAGGGGAGCTTATCGTCCTGGAAACCTGGCTCATCGGAATCTGAACTTTGAAGGCTCGGAGAAGACGTTTTCGAACGATCAGAGGACTGAATCGATAATGATCTATCCAATAATAATTGTTCCTTAGATGATGTACTTTTATTCGCTGGACTTAAAGTTTCTGAACTAGCTTTTGACGTTGGATACAAATTTCTTTCATCAAAAGAAACTTTTATTTGATCCTTTGATTGTGTAACTTCTTTTTGACTTTGCACGCTGATTTCGGATAACTGATCTTCATGAAATAAAATATTGCCAGTGTCGATATCACGAGCACTGATTAAATAATTTGAATTTTCTATTGATAAACTACTACTGCTGCAGCTGCTACTGGAACTAGGAGCTCTAAAAGCAGGTGGATTGTCAACTATGTACTTCAAAGTAGTAATAGGTAGTTCGCGATAAACTTTACCAGATCGAGAAAGTGGTTTGGGCATACAAGCAAGGCACCTATCGATACTTGGTCTTTGGTAAACCACAGTTTTCGGAAGTGTTTCTAGAATATTATTACTTGATGCTGCAATTGTTATATTTTTATTTTTAAAATCGGCACTTGCTCCAGAAGTACTACGCGAAGAAGTACGCATTGTTACTGATTCAAGTTCATCTGAATTTAAAGATTTGAATGGATGACCTTTTTTACGGATTGCTGCAGATTCGATATCGTGATCTGAAATAGTTATATCTGAAATATCATCCCTGATTTTATCTTCGAGCTTACGTTTACGCTTCCTTAACCGATCTAGTGCCTTATAAGCATATCTTGTTTCGAGATCAGTTGGTATTTCTAACGGTTCATCTTTTTCTTTTGCTTTTTCAACTTCCTTCGATTTATCAACATTTGAAGATTGGTGATCGCTGGTTAACTGTATATCTTCAATAACGGAATCCGGCGCAGTGTCCGGCTTCAAGTACTTCTCAGCTTGCAAAAAATCCCCTTCAGAAACAATCGCAATTTCCTGTGATTCGCCAGTCTCGCTATATGAGTCAGCAATTGATAAGTTACGGAAACTTGGATGTGAACTAACGAAACTAAAATTAGGTACGCGAAGAAAATCTCTTTTTGACACATTGGTTTCATTTTCAGTTTCCGATTGAACTTCATAAATCTCATCGTCGGATTCTATCGACTCCCTAGTATCGCAACTGTCAATGGATATTGCTTTGGCAAAACTTGGCAGAAGACTAGCCATTCCCAATTTAGGTGCTTTCGCAATTTTTTTCGATTGCTGAACTTCAGCTTTACTTGCTTTTGATTGCAAAGATGAAGCCGAAGATGAGCGAAATGGTTTGCCTACTTTGGGTAGAATTGGCTTTACTCTTGTAACCTGCGGTAACTTTGGCACTGAACTTATTCGCTTTTTTAAATATTTTGAAATTTCATCGTCAAATATCTTAACAGCCGAAGCATTTTTATGTTGTGGACAAAAATCTTTACTATAAATTTTCGTTGATTTTTTCGCTACATTTACATTATTTATGATTTCCGTTTTTCCTTTTTTTTGGAACACATCGGGTAATTTAAGATTTTTATCTACAACTTTACATTCATTACCTTCCTGTGCAATCGACTTATCGCCTAAATTACTCTTATTGTCTTTAAATGCAAAAGTGGATTTTCGCGCATGATGCCTGGGAGTTGGAGGCGATATCTTAAACTTAATATCATCAGATCGTGGACTAGAGGTAGATCCCGATGAAGGTTTAGGAAATGGGTAAGAAAGAGAGGAAGGGTATGGATCTCTTACTTTTTTGTATTTTTTTTCGATTTCTTGGCAAATATCCTCCCAGTACGTTGTACCCTGAGTTGGAAGCTCCCATCTAATAAAAAATAAATTAATCAATACAAAAAAATCAAGATCAAATTATTTTTTGTTTAATATACAGTTTAAAATTAAGTTTTGAGTTTTTTTTAAATCTACTTTTTATTTATTTTATCTTTATTAAAAATAGATTAAATAACAAGGGAATATCACATTTGTATCACACATTCGGCAGAAACCGTGTAAAATTTATCTTATATATTTTGTCTAAGTAATAAAAGTAATAAACAAACAGAAGATGCATTAAAAAACTTCAAAAGGGTAATTCATTTCGTTTATATTGTTAAATTTACTTTATAAGAAATAATGTAAGCAAGAAAATCCATTCATAACCTACTTTGATTGCTTAACTGGATTCCACTGCCGCCGCCGATCCCCGTAGCAAACAGATTTTCTTGTAATATCACACATTTTTTTATTTTTATTTACAAAACATTAAGTCACAGTTTAAACTTCTCCATTTTTATGTCAACTAAGAGACCCTGTACGCCAGTAGATTTTGACAGGCGAACCTGCGTTGAGGAATCAAAACATTCCTTTACACTCATCTTTTTGATCTTGCGTTTTATCGACCAAACATTTGAATTCCTGCGGTTCGATACTTACGGAATGTAAAGACCGACGTGGGATAAGCAACAGGGTAGCCGCAAACTGGTTAAATCAATATTCTGTTTCGGTAAATGATAAACGCTACTATCTGCAGAAGGTAACACATCATGACAGAAGATACGCGCCTAGAATAGTTATACTTTTATTGATAGGTGGTAAAGAATAACAATTAACTAATTTTACCTTTAATGAAGTTAATGGAGTTAATTCAATTATGCACCACACCTCCTCCACTTTATCACTAATGAGGGTTGATTTATGAAAGTAGTCACGGAAAAACCCAAGATAAAACAGAAATTTTAGGTATATATTTATGTCATTGGATTACTTTTTAACTTATTCAGAAAACATTCTATTTGAGAAAATTAAACTACATTTTTATTTAGAGATGATCTCAATGCTATCAAACAAAAAATCAAAAAAGTTTGAATGTCTGTAATTATCTATTCTTTACAAATTGATTTCATAACAAATAACCCGTTTTTACGTCTATTGGATAAATGTCTAAGTTACAACCATTTGCAAAGATAAACGCATAAACAACTTTAGAAGATCAACATTTCCGGTGATAAAACTGCAACGATAAGAATCACGAATCTCCCACCAACAAAAGCCGAGAGCCCGTTTCGCAGGTCAAAAATTGGCGCCAAGCTCGAAGCTCGACGATAAGCACGCGGACGCGTGTCGCTCCAACGGGAGGGCCGCTCGCGGGTGGTCGCGCCCGCCGATTGGCCGCGCCGCAGCAGCACGTGCAGTCAGCTGACCCGGGCAGCGCCGCCGCACTCCCAGTGGCCAGCGGCGCAGCAGTAGCAGCATCGCCAGCAGCACCAGCAGCATTGTAGCCAGCGAACGAGCGCCCGTACACCGAGCTGCAGCAGCAGTGCGCACAACCGACGGACGACAGGCGTAACCAGGAGCTACCTCGTCTGCGGCTCCGGCTGAGCCCCATCCGCATCGTCTCCGCGAGCCCCGGCCCCACCTGCCTCCCCCGCCGCGCGCGGTAAGTCAGCACCGTCGTACAGTACGCCTCGCTGCGTGCACGTCCTGCCCCGCGGCGCCTATCGATCGGCCGCGCGCCATCGGCGCCCGCGCAACCCGCGGTGCCCACCCCGGGAATATCCGGTTAGCAGCGGTTTCGAGGCAATGCGCGGGCTGGACCGCTTCCTCGTCACGCGGCTCGGGCTGCGCCTCCCTCTCCCTCCGCCCGCGTCTTCCTCTCCGCGACGAGCAGCGGCTCCTTAGCAGACGGCAGCCGCTCGCGGGGCTACTGCTGCTTTTACACTTCGATCGCGATTTCGCGCGATGCCGCCCTCTCCACTATTGCCTCTTGGACGTGGCGAGATTTTTCCCTTGTCCGTGAATATTTCACTTCTCGCCCGGATCGATGAATGCACGAGCTTCATTTTTAGCTGGCCAAAGGCTGCTGAAGAGTTGCTCGATGCAACGTCAACGCGTTTACTCCAGAATTTATTAGCGTTAGCGAACAATTCGAGGCATGTGCTATAATTTACTCGTCTGTCTCTGCGACACTCGGCTGTAAATCATCCTCGCTCTATATAGCTTAGCTGGCCTGTCGAGGATAATGTCACTTCGTAAAAGTCCGAGAGAACGATGTGCACGGGGTACAGCTGTAGGTGCGAGGGGGTCGCGGTACTCGCAGCTACATGTCCAATTACATCAATTGAGATCGACGCGAAGGTAGCATCCCGCTCCTATAAATATCAATGTAAACACTGGCGGCTATAATTACGTCGAAGACGACGCGGACAGCTAGCGTAAAACGTTCGGCGGCGCGAGTTTACCTATCGCGCGGCTCGAGTCGGTGTGCGCGCGGCATTATGCCGCGAGCGGCAGCAGCGCGGCTCGCGACTGTCGGAGGAAGGGCTACGCCTACATCGCTGGCTCACGTGAGAGAGCCGAGAGTCGAGCGCCGCGAGGTCCTCGCGCAAACCCGCCGAGTCGACACTTTCCGTCCGACCTTCGTAGCCGCGATCCTCTAGTCGCCACGAGCCCACCAGCACCTGCAGCGCACGGTACGTGGCGTGCCCCCTCGAGGTGGCCACTCCCGGGGAAAGGGGAGAGGAAGATCCGCGCGAGGTCGACGCGGGGGAGTTGGATCTTCGACGGGGAGATTACTGGGAGGCACTCCAACAAGTGTTCACGATTATGGTGTCCGGAGGATAGGTTCCTCGCGGCGGTTGTGGGATTCGGGCCTCTTCGGGGAGACTTGATGGATCGCTTCCGCGTCGCAGACGGCGCGAGTCACCGCGAGTCTTTGGCTCGCTGCTGTCTCGTGAGACGCGTATCACGTGATTTTCAATTAAGTGGTTCTACTTGTGCCTTTCGGAGCAGCTTTACTCTGCTAAAAATATTTGGGGTTTCGGGCGGACTCGTTGCACTTTATACACGCGATCTGTCGACCATTTCACTCGATTTTTTTTTTAAGATATTTATGTAAGAACGGTGAATCAAAGAGTTCATTGAGAAAAAATTGCTCCGGAGCAAGTAGTTTTGGAGCACTCAAGTGATTTGATTGATTTACGTTAGGCACAGATCAGAAAAGTTGGAATAAGTAGCTAAATTTCTTTGTTACAGTTTAAACAGTCAAGATGACGCTGCCAAAGTTAGCAAATGAAGAGAAGGAGTCAAGGTTCGGATATGTCTATGCTGTATCCGGACCTGGTAAGTTGAAATAGTTATTTAAAAACTACATCAAATTTTTTTATATTAATGTGAAATTTTTTTGTTTTAGTCGTTACGGCAGAAAAAATGGCTGGATCAGCTATGTACGAGCTGGTTCGTGTGGGTTATCATGAACTTGTAGGAGAAATCATTCGTTTGGAAGGAGACATGGCTACTATTCAGGTAAATAAATTTCTTTTCAAATTATACGATCTCTTTCTTTGTTCAGAAAAATAATTTTATGTAGGTCAATATTTTGACATGGTATTTTTACTTACAATTTACATAAACTACTATTATAAATAGGAGTTTTGTTTACATAGATTTAATGAAATAAAATAAATTAGATTTTAATATATTTTCTATTCTAGGTATATGAGGAAACCAGCGGTGTCACAGTTGGTGATCCAGTCCTCCGTACTGGAAAACCCTTGTCAGTAGAACTGGGACCTGGTATCCTGGGTAGTATTTTTGACGGTATCCAACGTCCACTGAAAGACATCAATGAGCTGACAAACTCTATCTACATCCCCAAGGGTGTCAATATTCCTTGCCTATCACGTACTGCATCATGGGATTTTAATCCGCAGTACATCAAAATTGGCAGTCACATCACTGGAGGTGACATGTATGGTATTGTACATGAGAATACCCTTGTGAAACATAAAATGATTTTACCACCCAAGAGTAAGGGTACTGTAACGTATATTGCTCCTGCTGGAAGCTATACAGTTAATGTAAGTTTGGAACATAAAGTAGATATGCTTTTTAGTTGAATGAATTCTTATTTTATGCCTTTTCTTTTAGGATATAGTTCTGGAGACTGAATTTGATGGAGAAAGAACCAAATACACTATGCTTCAGGTTTGTGCAGTGATAACTAATGCTTAAGATTATTTATTTACATTTAAATAACATGTTACCTTATTTGTAGGTCTGGCCTGTACGTCAACCGCGTCCAGTTACAGAGAAATTGCCGGCCAATCATCCTCTGCTGACTGGTCAACGAGTTTTGGATTCTCTATTCCCGTAAGTTTAAATCATGTACATAAACGTCAACCATCTATGTTTGTTATCATAATTTCGTAAAATGTTTATTATATAAAATGCTGAAAACATTTTAGATGCGTACAAGGAGGAACTACCGCCATTCCTGGTGCCTTCGGTTGCGGTAAGACCGTCATTTCACAAGCTCTTTCCAAGTACTCCAACTCGGACGTCATTATCTACGTCGGTTGCGGAGAGCGTGGTAACGAGATGTCTGAAGTATTGAGAGATTTCCCCGAACTTACTGTGGAAATCGATGGAGTCACGGAATCCATCATGAAGCGTACTGCCCTGGTCGCCAACACCTCTAACATGCCTGTCGCTGCTCGTGAAGCTTCTATTTACACTGGTCAGTGTTTCAATCGAAGATTAAATAAAGAATAGCAACACTAAACAAGTGTAAAATAATTCAAATGATGAATTTTTAAATTGCAGGTATTACTCTGTCCGAGTACTTCAGAGACATGGGTTACAATGTGTCGATGATGGCTGACTCCACCTCTCGTTGGGCCGAGGCTCTTCGAGAAATCTCAGGTCGTTTGGCTGAGATGCCTGCCGATTCTGGTTACCCAGCTTATCTTGGTGCTCGTCTTGCTAGTTTCTACGAGAGAGCCGGAAGGTAAATTCTTAAAAACAGTTATAATACATTTATTAAATCGAGTAAATTCCTAATTAAACAAATTATTTTTCAGAGTCAAGTGTTTGGGTAATCCAGACCGAGAAGGTTCAGTCAGTATTGTAGGTGCTGTATCACCCCCTGGTGGTGACTTCTCCGATCCCGTTACTAGTGCTACACTTAGTATTGTGCAGGTTAATTCACAGCTACTATTCTTTTTTTTTAAACATTTTTTCTAAAGAAAATACTTAATTTTTTTCGTTTGATTATTAGGTGTTCTGGGGTCTCGACAAGAAACTCGCTCAGAGAAAGCACTTCCCGTCCATTAACTGGCTTATCTCATACAGTAAATACTTGCGTGCATTGGACGACTTCTACGACAAAAACTTCCAGGAGTTTGTGCCTCTTCGTACCAAAGTTAAGGAAATTCTTCAAGAAGAAGAAGACTTATCCGAAATTGTACAGCTCGTCGGTAAAGCGTCTCTCGCTGAAACTGACAAGATCACCCTTGAGGTAGCCAAGCTTCTCAAGGATGATTTCCTGCAACAAAACAGGTATGATAATCAATTATAAATAGTTTTTCATTAAAAAAAAAGTTGCAATATTTGCAATAATTCAAATAACATTTTTCGTTCAGCTACTCGCCATATGATCGTTTCTGTCCATTCTACAAGACCGTCGGTATGTTGAGAAACATGATTGCATTCTACGATATGGCCAGGCATGCTGTTGAATCAACAGCACAATCTGACAACAAAATCACATGGAATGTTATCCGAGACAGTATGGGCAACATATTGTACCAACTTAGCTCAATGAAATTCAAGGTAAGCAAGAACAACTTTAGATTTCTGAAAATAGCCTGTTATTTTAATCCCAAATTTCCTATTAAGTAGATTTAAATATCAATAATTTCATGAATAAATAAATGTTCTTCGCAGGACCCTGTAAAGGACGGTGAGTCAAAGATCAGGTCAGACTTCGACCAGCTGCATGAAGATATTCAGCAAGCGTTTAGGAATTTAGAAGATTAATTTTTCGCAATATATGTGAAATTCTTGTTATCGTACTGCCTGGAGTTCCGGTGTGAAAAAATTCCGCAAACGGAAATTATTCCAGTTGCAGTCGTTTGGGGTTGTTCCAATTATATAAGAAAAAAAAACATCATGTCGTCATACTACAAAAACGTTATAAACTACTAAAAATATTACTGAAAATACCGTGAGATTGGAGAGAGCGGTCGCGTTTGTTGGCTGGTGACTATTATTTTTTTCTTTTTTATTATTAGGCAGAAGTAGATTTTTCCGAATTAAGATAAAAACGCTTCACGCGCGGAGAGTGCTATCAAAACATTCCATAGCATATCCGGACGCCTCGAGGATTCCAACGTAGAAAATTTTATTGAATGCAATTTAGAAACATGTCAACGAATTCTTAATTAACTTTTAAAATTAATTTTTAAAGACACTATCAGCAGTTGATAGTATTGATGGTAGATTGTTATATATATTTTTTTTATTATTCGTACTAGTATTGATTTCTATTGACATTTTAATAATGAATCATGAAGCTCAAGGAATTTTCAACTGTGTATTGTTTTCAATTTGGTTTTCTAATCGGAATATCCATTTTAACTAATCGTTAGATAGTAAGTGCAAATATCAGTTTCATTTTCAAGAAAACGAATGAAAGTATTTTTTAATCCTTTCCAAACGTGAATAGATTGTTTTTACAATTATATTTTTAAAATGGAAATATTTTTAAGAAACTTTTTAATACATAAAAGCTGTGATTGTCAAAATAAATAGAAACATCTAACAAACGAATACTTTAGTTCGTGCAAAAAGTAATCATCTGTTAATTTGAACACCCGATTAATTTTTTACGTAATTTTAAACGCACTAGTTTACCCGTCGAATAGAATATTTTTGAAGAAACAAAAGCGAAAGGATATCAACGAGTAGCTGTTGGGCGTAAGCGTATAAATAGTATGTATTTTCCTTGAAAACGAAACTGACGAAGTCCAATAGTAGAAATGCTTCAGTCTTCTTAAAAGACGCTCGTACATTTTTTCAATAATAAATCGCATTGATATTCTCACCGCCTCACTTTCTTCCATCCTAATTTTATCTAGATATACGGGATACTTGCAATTAGTCGCGCGCCACGAGATGCGAGTCGCGTGCGCGGAGAAACTGAAAAGAAAAGTACCATTGAAACGTTAGGACCGATACTTAAAAACGAAAAGCCGAATAAACCACGATTGATCTCGTCGCTTTCTTTAGGCTGTACTCTTTAACCCCTTCATGCATAATAAACGTGGTGCTTTGCCAAGGACCCGTCGATCGGGGAAACAAAATTGTGTGTATTAATAGCTTAATTAATTGGACGTAATTGATTTTCCTGTCGACGGTGTTAGACTTGATTTCCTCGCGCTCTAATTTCTCCCTTCAAGAAACTTTGTACACAACCGCAACAAAGGACAAGCGCCGCTGAAAATATTATACCATTCGATTACTGTACATAAATGTATCTACCGCACGAGTTTCATTGAGAGTTCAATCTCTAGTTTTCACTCGAAAAAAGTAGATGGAACAAAGCACTAAAAAGAAAATCAAGTTAGAACGCTCGCATCTGTTGTCAAGACACCCCATTAAAGACAATAAAAAAAATTTAAAATGGGACACCCCTAAACGTCATCTATTCAAAAGAAAAAAAAACATGTGTTTCTAATAATTGTAAACTATAATTCCTACATTATTACGGCGATCGTGGATGAAATCTCAAGTCGTGCATGTGAGAAGCAGTCGCTCCCCAGGAACCATAAATTTACTTTCTGCATCGAAATTAAAAATCCGTTAGTGGATTCGAGAGTGCACGAGATTTATAGTTCCGGGGACCGACTCGAAGTGAAAACAAAAATTAGAAAAAGATTTGTCCGCTCTTTGTGCATTTCTTTTCGGCAATAACGATTATCATATCCGAATCGACTTCACCTTTCAGCTGATGCACAAATAAATATTAAAACGAAGAAAAAAAATGAAAAAAAGGATATATATATAAATCAATGGCATACAAATATTAAAAGGCAACGATCAAGATAAAAACCTTACTATCATTGTACAATACATACATAAAAAGAAGTATCGCGTTGTAGTGGAAAGCCGTCCGTCCCATCCGGGCGCTAATCGATGTGACACCCTAAGCATTAAAATAAAATTGAACACATGTATGGCCTTGGCGTCGGATCCGCAAGCGCCCGGGTGGTGCCTTTAGACGGCTTTTTTACACATTATAAGATATTTGAGAGATAAATCCGTATTGAGTCGTGGAGTATTATTATCTATTGTATCATATATATTATGTTATGTAAACGTAACAGAAAGTATACATAGGCGTTAAATAATGTTATACAATGTTAATATAGACAGTTTTAAGATGGTAGGCTAAACAAAAAAATGTGAAAAAAATATGAAAAAAGGTCAAAGGTGCTGGGTATTGCCGTTGAGAACGACGAGGAGTTTTGAGGATGTGAAAAGTGGAGGCTCTCCATTTGTGTCCAGTTCCAGCAGCTTCAGTATCATTTCCATTGTATGATATGTAAAAAAAAAGAATAAAAAGCTATGCACAATATTTTTTATCTGCATTTCGTTGCTCAAAAAAACCTAAACATTAATTTTGATCTATGGATTTATCATTGATTAATATTTAGAATTTGTACTTTTTGTTTGATTGATATTTCAAAATACACCATTCTTGTAAATTAAAATTCATATATTTAAAAATACAATTAATAGGATCAGATTTCGTTAATTTGAACAATTAAATTGAGAAAAAGAAAAGACAAAATAGATAAGTTTCGGTTAATAAATAATTTCACTCCATTAATTTCTTTTTAAATTTCATTTTAATAATAATATAACAATAACCCCGCGATATATACATTAACGATATATTACAATGTCAATTATAATTCTTTTGTTGCATGCATTCTAGTATCATCTACTTCGCACGTGCATAAGAAAAAATTAAAAATAAAACGCAGTCAAGATAACTAGCTATTGTTATAAATCCAAACGTTAAAATCCTGTACTTTGTCAAGAAAAAATAAAAAAAAAATTTAACTGTGCGAATACTTCCAGAGTAATCACTAAGAGGCCAAAATAATTTCCATTTGTATATTGTATATTCATTATTGCATGTGGTGCTTTTTTACGAAGGCTCTTTGTGCTAGCGAAAATACAGTAGAATTGCAATTCAAAATGCACCCTTAATTTACTATATTGTCTTATCGAATTCGAAGAAGCCTAATCGATTTATTATAACAATTCAAAAGCCAATCTAAAGAACATACACGAGATATACACATATATACATGTATATATGTATTTACATTTTTACGTCGTACACTTTACATTCACGCTCACAGTATAATGTAATTCTTTTATATCTATTATCATAGTTTCATTGCCTCTGATCGTAACTCTAATATACTAGTTTTTATGTTCACGTGATTTTAAATATAATTCTACCTATTAAAATAACAGTATTAAAAATAAAAAATATTCAGTTAATTCTCTACAGATCAAAAACATCAAGCATGATTTTTGTTGTTGTCCATACATAATATTTTTTATGGCAAACCACATATTTTCAGGACTCAATTATTGAGTCGGTTATTTGTTAAATCTTTACAATCACTTGCTAAACGTTGGTTTAGTGTTAATCTAATTTATCTTTTTAATAATTAATAATTTTGCTTTGCCTTAGAACATTGGAAACTGATTTTTATACCTTCACGCAGGAATAATACTTCTAGTTAGCTTAAAATGTTTTAATTTAAAACAATGTGTACAATCTATACAAAAGACTTAAACATACTTAAAAAAAACTTATGCGATTATTTTACATGAATAATAAAGTAATCAATAATTTACTGATTTCTTTGATTACTACAAAAAATAGTTTTTCAATATTTTAAGGCAACTTTTAGTATCCTTTTTTATCTAAAAATATAACTTTTTTCTCAAAATGCTATGCACAGTAATATAATTTTAAGTCTAATTGTGTAGATTTGAAGCAGACAACGAGATATTCATATTTTTCTGCAAACAAAAAGTCTTATTGTTTTATGAGAAAAAAGGATAGAATGCTTTAAGCATTTTTTATATACAGAAAAATTAATTGCTAAAATCTAAACAATTAAGGAAGTATGTGTACATCTGCAGTTTCTTGGGCCGTCGGTAATTGTGACTTTAAATGTAAATTTTCTCGTCTAAGTTGAGCGACTACCTGCTTTAATGCTGTCACTTCTTGACGTAGTTTCTCATTATCACGCAAACACTGTCCCATTGACTGATTAGCTGCCCTAAGTTCTGTTATATATTCACAAGCTTTAGCCAAAATACCTCCTTTACTCTATAAAGTATAATTTCTCAAGTTACATGTAAACTTTTATTTATTTTTTTTATTAATAATTAGTGATTTAAATACCTGAGTTTCATAATTAGCTTTCCCACTTCCTTCTCCAGCACTACCACTGCCATTTGACGTAGAATTACAATCTGGGATAATTTTTCCAAGCTTTGCAATCCAATTATTAATTTTATCTCTTCTCCTACGTTCAACTTCATTATGAGTAGCTCTCCGCCTGTCGTCTCTCTGCAAAATTTTCATTTAATTAATATTTAAAGATTTTACTTTTATACCAAAAATTTATTTTAATTTACCTTTTTTAACCCTGTTGTACCAGTTCTAGGTGTTTCTATCTGAAGAGTAGTAGTTGCTCTTGGAGCAATTACAGACCTAGATGTTTGAGCAGTTGTAAAGACATCATTTGCACTTCCAATAACATAAAACTGGCCATTTATTGGTGAAGTTAATACTTGCAAGGGTGTTTGCGTTACAGGTAATTCAATTTCATTGTTAGGTGTTCCATTAACTTGGACAACCCTGTATGCGAGCGTTTCTTGATAACGCAAACCATCCTCTCCCACAGCCTCTCCTGAAAAAGTTAAAGTAGCAATCATATTGTCAGTGTTGCAACAATGAATGCAATATGAAATTGATTTATATTAATTGAAATAAGCAAAACATTTTTATTTATTAAAGAAATGTATATTTAAAACAGCTAAAAAATAGAATTTAAGTGTATATTAAATGTAATTAAAAATTTAAAAATTATTTTTTGAAGTTAAAATCAATGTCTTTATTTTGTAATTCAGTTTAAAGAAGTATCTAGAATTAAAGGATGCTGTTCTCGCTATCTCTATTAAAAAAAATATTACCCGAAGGAGTTTAATTACGATTTGTAAACAAAGGAAACTTTGCATTGTAAATCATGTGAATGCAGCTCGAGTATTAAATTAATGAACAGAGCACACACGTACAACTTTTGTCGTTGTATGTGAGACTCGCAGTTGCATTTCCCAAGCGTGCTATTTGCCTTTTCTTCAATACTAATCACTTCCCATTGCAGTGCTAAATTTTGAGATCAAACAATGGCACTGTCAGAGTTTGATCAGAGTTGATACACTGTCTAACAGAGGCAGCAGAGTAGCCTGGCCGAGTGTCACGGCACGAGAGTGCAATCGCACAGATCACAGGACTCACCATCGCAGTCGACGATCTCCGCCTCCTCGATGACGATGCCAGGGTTGTGCTCCTCTTTGGCCACCACGTTGCTGCACATCAGCACATGAAACAACACAAGCAGACGCACTCGGTCAGTCGTCGTCCTGTCCGCACTCCTGGCGCAGTGGTGCAGCGCGCCTCTCGCACAGGGGGGAAACGCGGGGGAGCAGCGCGACGGGGGCGACGGAGTAGGCGCGCGGCGCGGGGCTCCGGTCAGCCTGCGCCGCGGAGAGGGAGAGTCGGTCGCGCGGTGGAGGAAGTCGCGCGCCGAGCCAGGAAAATTGTGCGCACCGCACGCACACGGTAGAGCGAGGCGCGCGCTCGCGCCGAGTGACCTTGACGGCGCCGCGGCACTCGGGCCCGGGCCGAGCCGAGGGGGCAGCGGTGCGCGGCGCCCGCCGCGGCCCCGGACGGCGGCCCGCCCCTCTTACCTTGGGTCCTGCGGCTCGAGATGCTGCTCCAGGATGTCCATCGCCTAGGCGCTGCGCTGTAGCCGTTTGAATTTTCGTCAAAATTCACGTGAGCTGGTCACGGGACACGGTAACGAGGTCATGTGGTTCGAGCCAACATGGCGACCGGCCACCGTCGGCCCGACCTGCGCGCCGCGCGCCGCCGCAACTCCCCCACCATTAGGGTCCTCGTGCATACGTATATAGTGCAGGCCAATTTCGTGGAACAGCAAGAGCCCAGCGAGAAACGCACGAGTGCGAGAGAGAAGGTGAGCGCATTGTCGCTCTTCTTCACTCTTGCATTCTCGCCTTCTCGGCTTTTCGACTTTCGAGGCCGTCCGTCACGGCAATTTTTTCATTCCGTAAAATTGGAGTCTAAGTTCTTTATGCATGTCGTATAACTAATATTCAACCCTTGAATTTTCTACTTGTTTGATTGGGTCGGTTTGAGTTTTTTAGTCTGTATTCTTGATTTTTTGCTTTATTTAATAGACTAATTACTAGTTATTTAAGTTTAGTCTGTAAGATTACAGATAATTGAATGCCTTAGTTAATAAATAGGCACAATTATTGATGCAATAAAGGGTAGGAACAGGGCATAAATCATAATGATGTATAGGGGATATATAGGAACCTTTGTTTGACAATGGTAACTCTACGGGTAAGATTGTAGGTTTACTTTATTACAACTCGGTATAGTAGACTTTGGTCGCAGATGTTTCAACACATGTATTATTTAGACGATGAAAAGAATAATTGATGTTCATAGATTATTTCTTTGCCACGACTATTAATGCAATATATATAAGATTAAATTCAACCATTTTCACTTATTTGCAAAAGATGGTTTGTGCAAATATAAAGATTTATTTTATTTTATTATTATAGTCTTTAAAGGAGTAAAAAGTTAAATTTTAAATCAGTTTTTTTAATTAAAAAATCTTTTTTATTAGGTACCATCACTATAATTATAGTAGCTTTCTGCCACTTTATTTTTAACCATGAATTTTTATCAACATCAGTGTTGATAATGATAATTGATTTCTAACAATTATTTCGCAATATTTTTTCGTAGTTCGCACTACACGTATAACTCAGGTACTAAAAAGAATATATAAAACTTTTATAGCTGTGTAAAATCAAGTATAATTGAAAACAAGTTTAAAATCCGTTTTTTCACATGTAATTAATTTGAGATTTTTTGCGAAGTATGCGTCTATAATTTTAATTTTATAGATTCTTTAATTATTTATGCTCTGATCGTTTTTTAAATAACGAACGAGTCATATAAAGTTTGAAAAGCACATATTTTAAAGTAAAAAGAGTGCTTTGTTGAAAAATTATTTATGACTCATTATTTTTTTTATCGTTTGTAAAATGTCCCAAATTATCGTCATTAGTAGTTTTGCTTTGTAAAACGATAATAGGTCCGATAAAAGTGTTTTCTTAGAGAAATATTAATATTCATCGTAAGCAAATGCGCATTATTTCTTTCATTAAAAACTGTTTTACCGCTTTCATTAGTAAATAAACAAAAAGTGCGATAACTTTAATCGCAGCAATTATTGAAAGATTAACGAAAATTCACGGTTTCATCTCCGGCAACCTTTTAAGTCTTTGCTGGCCGATTACCCGTCCATTTACGCAACGCATCCACGCAGCTGGCGGCCTACGTGCGAGACCATAGCCTACGGTCCGCCAAGTGTAGGTATAAGTATAGCAATAACGGATGGGATAGGATAAACACAGACGAGTGCGCGGCTCACGCAACACTTGTTTTCTCGTTTCCCGCTCCGTGCGGGCCGCGTACACGGACGCGCGCCGCAGCTCCCCACCACCGCGATCGGAGCAGTCAGTGCTGTTGACGCAGCGCGCTGAGCTGGCCGGACTGCCGGAGCCGCTTCGCTGGGCAGGTGTTCGCCGAGGATCAACCACCGGAGACTAGCGCGCGCGGATGCGGCCTCGCGAGCGATGGCCAGGCAGCTGATCGCCGGACCGCTGATGGGACGCCTCGTCCTCGTCGCCGCGCTCCTCGCCGCGGCGCTTGGCGGGGTCGCCGCTAACGTCATGCGCCAGGACTCCGCCAACACCCAGGACGACGAGCAGGGCCTGTACAACGCCAGCGACCTCGTCGCCGTGCTCAACGTGACCAACATGAAGGAGTCCGTGAGGGGCAGCGACAGGGCATGGCTCGTCGAGTTCTATAACAGCTGGTGTGGCTTCTGCAAGCGATTCGCACCCATTTGGAAGTCGTTGGCCAAGAGCGTTCACGGTGAGTTGGTTATTCAGTGTTTTTTGTTGGGTTCCTAGAAAGAAGTTTGTGAGCGAGAGTTCTTTTTGTTCCTTCGCAGGCTGGAGTAGTATTGTTACCATAGCTGCAATTGACTGTGCAAACGATGACAACAATCCTCTCTGCAGAGATTTCGAGATTATGAGATATCCCACTTTGAAATTCTTTCCTGTTAACGCGAATCAGGATTCTTTGGGACTGGAAATTTTAAAGGATAGTGATGAGACATTGATCATGCAATCTTTGATTGATCAACTAGAGAAAGAACAGCAGGAGCAACGTGGAGGACCCAATTGGCCTAATATTGTACCTTATAGGTGAGTTTTAATTGAATTGGATTTTAATTATTTTGTACATAAATTAAATTGATTATAAGTTATTAACACGAACAAGGTTCGAATAAAAATTACAATAACAATTTTATTTTTAGAGGGACAGAGTTGGAAGCCTTATGGCATGGAGCACCAAGTAATATTAAATATGAAATTTTGATTTTTGAAGAACCTAATTCATATTTAGGTGCTCCCGTTATATTAGATTTGCACAAAATTAAAGATGTTCGAATTCGAAGAGTTACTAAGGAGAATGAATTTCTCTGTGTGACAACTAAAGTAACAAAATTTCCTAGTGTTGTAGTCCTTAATAGAGATAATACCCAAACAAATTTAAAAGTTGATATATCTACTAGGGAGGGTATTCGGAATGTAATTGAAGAATTTTTAAGATCAAAAGGAATATTGGTTGACATCAAAGATGACAAAGATGAACTCATCCACGGTAGAAAATTAACTGTAAACCATAAGTTATCAAGTACTCCTAATGATTCAGAAGATAAACTGTATCAATTGGATTTAGAAACTACTCTTCGTTATTCATTAAATAACGAAATTCCACTGTCTCCAAAAATATCTGATGAAAAGCTGAAGGCATTAAATGAGTATTTAAAAGTTTTATCTAAATATTTTCCAGTACATATGCCAAAAGCTAAAATGTATTTACAACTTTTAAAAGAAATTGTAGGACTCAAGAGTAACATTACTGGTAGAGAGTTCAAAGAGCAGGTAAAAGTCAATGAAAAAGGACTTGCTCCTGTTTATTCAGGACTCAAAACATGGATAGCTTGCAAAGGTAGTTCACCAACTTTAAGAGGCTACCCTTGCGGATTATGGACTATGTTTCATACACTAACTGTAGCAGCTGCAGAAGATTTTGTTGATGATAGTCAATCGTCTGTATTATCAGCGATGCATGGCTACATAAAGAACTTCTTTGGATGTGCTGATTGCGCTATGCATTTTCAAGAAATGGCCAAGAAAAGAAAATTATTTGAAGTTCGGGGTGGTGATGAAGCTATCTTATGGTTGTGGCGTGCTCACAATGAAGTAAATGAAAGGTTAGCTGGTGATGATACTGAAGATCCGGAGCACAAGAAAATTCAGTACCCTGCTGATAAGCATTGCCCAGAATGTAAGTTACCTGATGGAAAATGGGACGAAACAGAAGTATTAAAATATTTGAAATATAAGTACAGCAAACCAAATATTGATCTTTCCGGTATTAGTGATAAGTTACTGCAACATGAAATAGATACCAGTGTATCAAACTCGAGTGCAAGTTACAGGAAAATAGGCTGGGATTTTACAATATTTGATATAAGTATATGCGTTGTGCTTTATGTTACTTCTGCTGCGATATTAATACTTGTGTGTATTAAATTCGCCTATAAAAGAACTTCGAAAAAGAAAGTATCATTGCAACATTTGTTTGGTGTAGCGTGAATATAAAAAGGATAAAGGACTCTTTTTACATAGATTGTGATTAATACCAACTTGAGGAGGTTTTGGTGTTGCGAAAAGATTTTTAAGAGATATGTACACATTGTAGGAATACTAAATGAATGGAGTAAGGAGTGTTAATTATATTTTGTACATAGTTTGTGACGTACTCTCGGTTTCCTTTCTTTTTTTTTTAACAAAAGTAATACTTTAAAGTGTAAGAGTAAGATTTCATATTTTTACTTGTTTTACAATAATTTATCTAGTCATGAAATATTTCTTCGACTTGATTGTATAAATATTTATTACACTTGAAAGATATAATTTATTAATTCCATTAACGCCACGTATATCAGCTTATTAGGATCTGCGAGATAGAAAAAGAAATAAAGTTATGGCTAGATAATTAAGAAATTTTTTTCGATTTGAATAATTAATCATAAATTCTGCTGATTCAAGCTTCTTACTCTGTGACCGTGAATCGATTGCATTAAATGAATTTGTTATAACGAGCAATTTCGTGCTGCTCTTATATTTTTGTACAGCATTCGGTTTTTATTGACGCAACTCGATTTGGAAAATATGCTCGAAAATCTCATTCTTGCACTTATTTATTTACGCAATTTATTTTTATACGCAGACCGAGATGAAAATGTGATCACCAAATGATAGCGTTATTTATATTGCGCATTTCGTTATTTGTAAAACAGTGTTAATTATATTAACTGACTAGGTTGTATATTTATAAATGAAACTTACCCCGGTGTTGTATTCTCAGTCTTCCTGATTAACGCAAATGAATTGTCAATTTAATTTTTATTATAAAAAGATGTTTTTTAATATATTAATATATTCATTCTATATGATAACAGTGTATTATTGTACTCTTAATTTATTTTAATCAAATTTAAAATTAATAATAAAAGCATAGCACGTTATCATCAATTGACGGATTTTTAAGTCTGAATAAAATTTTAAGAGAGAAGATGTAGAATTATCTACATCATAATTTACAGCATGAACATATTTTAATTCAAATGAATACCTTTTTAAATTTCGAAGGTTTCGTTCAGTTTTTTATTGAGGATATAGATTTTCGATCGGTATAAGATTTATTCTTTTTATACTTTCTGTTGAATTTTCTAACAGCTAGACAGTCAAGTTATTTATTCACTAAAAATCTAAAAATAATAGTAAAATGTAATAATCTCTTATTTTAAAAAATGGATGCCTTTCACTCCCTATTTGGTAATTAAGTAATATATCTTGCTATAAATTCAGAAAAATCCGTCACTCAAAAGCCATACTCTCCACGTGCCTAAGTACTTTATCCTTCAGTGATTTTTTTAGGAGAGAAATTAATGCTTTTTCTCTGATTGGCCAGTACTCGATCTTTTATCAATCGCTAAGGAAAGCCATATAGGTAGCTTTTATAAGAAATAACGATCGGAGGAGAGAAAAGAGAAAAATGACGGGACAAGGCGCGCGGAGAGAAAAATTCCGACGTTCTGTCTAGGTGTACGTGACGCTCGTTTTTCTCTTCCTCCATCTACACGTCCGCAAGGAAATTATTAAAGCAAACAAAAGCTTCTAAATTCGATCCATAAAAAAAATCCCCCAAGCACTTTAACAAAGTAATGTAAAATTCAATTTTGAGAATGACAGTTTAGCAGATTATTAAAAAAGGGAGTTTATATAATAAAAGCAGTAAGTAGCTCTTAAAGCTAAAATTGCTTAAAAAGATCGTATTTTCAATATTCGAGAACGAGAATATTTATTTACTTAATTATTTATATAGGTAGATAAATGTAAACAGAGCGACCTGTAGATAGATTTGCATTCTCCCCGGCAAACAATTTGAAAAGTTCCGTGGAGCTTTCCACGAAAGTTTGACCAATGCCGTTTATTATTAGACGTTACAAGCTATTCGCGAACCACGCGGGAAATGCTCTGAAAAGCATAACAGAAGATACCGAAGTCCCACGCAAAATTAGAAAATGAAAAAATTGAAATTTAAACAATTATATTTTAAAAATTGGTTTAATATATAAATTATTCCTAAAATTAGCGAAAAACAATATTTATTTAGTGCATAATACATTCTTAAAAATATTTTTAACAATAAATTACTATGGAATAAGGACATTTGCAATGTAAATCCTACGTCACTATAAACAATTAATGGCAATATCATTTATATTTTATTATACAATTAATAGAAAACGTTTATTGTTCAAAATTTGCAAAATTTAAAAATTGACATTTTATAATCGCAATTTTGAACAATGCAAAAAAGATTATAATGAAACTTTATTTTAAAATAAGTACGACCGTAAAAATAATGCGCCAGTTGTTAAAGCATTAAAATTTAACGATATCTGAGTTAATTGTTTCCCGCGACTGCAACGCTGCGCAAACTAAGTGAAAATACAATGGCGCACTATTCAGTTTACGAAACGTCATCCACGTAAATACCTAACTAATATCATTATACCGTATATACAGCTTTCGAAGGACTAAGGGCCGGGGCGCAACAGTAACCCACGCGCCATTCCTCGAAAATCGCCGTACTCCCGCATTCACTCGCGGATTAATTTCGATTCGTGCTACGGGACGGTTGCAGCGCGCGAATTGAAAGCGGAACGGTCCTTTGTCGAGGCGGCATTCGCGTGCAGGCTTCGGGCGTTACCCGCCCCCCCTCGCCGCCCGCGCGAGCGTATCCCGATTATTACAGTCGCCGGCCAGTTTCAAAGCGCGCCGCACTTGCGTCACACGCCGCCGGTGGTACACACTGCCGCGCTCTGCCTTTTTTCTGCACGCGACCACTTTATCGGGAGGAAAAAGTTCGTTTCGCCGGAGCTGCGCGTAATTGCTTGTAGTACGTCCCAATTCCTTTTTCGGCGATTTTTGTTGCAACTGCAATTTGCCGATTTGCGCACTTCGCTTTTTAGCGAGCAGTTGTATATCTTTAATTTTTGTTTTTTGAGAACCTGTCCACCGTGTTCTTTGATTAAATGTAAGAGTTTTTGTTTTACGAAATTTCTCCCTTTTTGTTAAGTAAGAGTTTTGCGATGTGAACCGGTAGTTCGAGTTCAATTAAAATTTGAAGTAAAGGTTTAATGGCTGAAACGAACCTGCAACATTCCCTTTATTGCCGGGTTAAATTGAATTAAATTTTACTGCTGCAACAGTTACACCCATAATTGAATTTCGACCTTATTGTCATAAAAATCAGCTGAAATTCCGCTCGTTTTGCGCCAGCATTTAATTAAAAAGTTTCGAGGAAAATTCGTTGGATAGCGTGAAAAATGATAAAGAGGACGAGGGAGAACAAAAGTACGTAATTAAGCTTGCATTACGGCGGTTAATTAGATAAATCAGAATTTTGCAGTATTGACGAGTAATAAGGTGCGCGCGGGCCGAACAATTGAAAGGGAGAAATTAATTCCAGTCTATAGCCCGCGTCTAACTAGCGGCGGGGCGGCATTGCCGGGGTAATGGAAGCTCGCTCCTGACATAACTGCGAGCAAGTTGGACCCGGAGTCGTGAAATGGCGCCACTTAGAAAGCCCGAGTTTCACGGATTGCTCGCCTGTATATAATATTACTTGTTCGCCCCCGTGCTTCAATATCTCTTGGCAGCCTTTAAAGTCCCATTGATGACGTCGCGAGACAAGACAATGTGTATATCGCGCGAATGCGCTCCCATCTCAATCTTACTCAAATTATCAACGCGTTTAATTCATTATTTTTTATTCATTTAAAACGAAAAATGAAGTCGTGTACTGAACTTCTAGTGTTTTTAGTTCATAATTGAGTATGTGTAAGTAAATAAAAAAAATCATTTTTTTTCTTGAAACTATTATGTTATTTATTTTCGCTGTATAATTATTTACATTAAAATATTTCAATGCCCTATTTGCAGATCTCCTATCTCTGTTAAAAAATTGATCATGATTAAATTATTTTTTGCATTATAAGTACGCAAATAACTATAACGACAAAAAATGTAACGTTTTATTGATGTATCTTTTTGCATTCGGAGAAAATGTCCTGCTAAAAATACTATGAAGTAGTTTATTTTAATATTCTCAGAATCTGCTTTTATCGGAAAATGGTAATTGTCTCTTATAAAATTTACTGGAAAACTATGAATTCTTGCTACACTTTATTTTAACTACTTATAGGTTTCTCATAAATTTTACTACGAAGTATTGTAATTTTTTCAATAATGGGCACTCTACACGTTTATTCAGAATTTCTTGCTGAATAAAAAAATTTTTAACACTTTGTAATTTGAAAAAAAAATGACAGGAACTGGTTCGAATACTTCATTATGAAAATTGTTAATGAAATTCAAAGGAGAACGGCGAATTACGGCGGGCGTAAGTAGTTCAAGTAAAGCATAGTCAGACCGAATCATTTCCTCAAGTTTTCTTAGGAAAACTTTAAGACCTTTAACAGCTACGTCAACGTCATAGATAAATATAATAGAATTGTTCAAAGATAATTGATTTTCATAATTAAACAAACTTAATCTCATTTCGCTGTATTTCTTGAATTCGTCTTGAAAGCAATTACGACTCCTCTCGACGTAATAGCCCGACGGAGGCGCGCATTCAAGCTGCAATAATTAAATTGCACTAGGCGCGCAACAAAGTCGCTTTAAATCGGACCTTAAAAAAAAAGAGTGCCCAAACTGAAACGAGATAAATTCGAGTCGTGAAAAAAAAAACTTTTTATTTTGAAATAAAGAAGTTGGCGAAAGTGCGAGAAACAAGTATACGACGGGAGGGGGAGGGGTGGTGTCGGCCCCTCGCAAGCAGCGCGCGCCCCGGGACTCCCGGCGGCGCGCGAGTCTCGAGCCGAGCTCGGCTCTCCCGGGGTCCGGCTCTTTGATTTGATTTACCCTCGTCCCTGGGCATCCTTTCGCCGGGGAAACTTATCTCCGCACAAAAATCAGCCGAGGCTGATCCCGGCCATTCATCGGCGCGTGTACAACCGGCGACTCAATTTATCGCGGACTGTTAAGTGAATGCCGAGCGACCCCCGCGCCCTTTTCGCCGACAAGCACTTTTCGAGCCGGCCGCTCCCGGAGATTCCGCCGGGATAAGTACCGTGAGAAGACGAGAAAGCGAGAGAGAGAGAGAGAGGACATTTTTCACTCTGGCTCAATGTTGATCCCCAATATTGGCCTTTGTCGAGGAAAAAAAAGTGTACGCAGACTGCGGGTTTTCGACGGAGGCGAAGTGCCGCGGATCGCTCAACCTGGCCTCTTGATGGACTTCGGAGGCGCTATGAAAATTTTTCGAGGCGTTTTCTTTCTTTTATCACACGGGGAGGATGAGTTACAGCTGGGTGGGTGTCTTTCAGTCTCGGCTTGGAAAACTTTTGACGCTGAGAAATTTTTAGCCGGTGGTCTAATGGTACTTCTACTTACAAGTACAGAAAGTCAACAAAATCAGCATAAATTAAACCAAAAATAATATTTGTATCCACCTCATATATACTTAACGGCTACGATATTTAGTATTTAGGATTTACTATTATTTTTCATTGACTTTTTCCTATTTAAAAAAAGGCGATATGTTATTTTCATCTTTTATCCGTATACTTTTAGTATACCTTTGCATTATATTTTTTACAGTGTCGTAAAGTCCGCGTAAGGGGACAGGGGAAGAATAAGCGCCGTGGATTCTGCAAGCTCGGGCGCGCGTCTCACGGAGCCGTGAAATACATAATTTTAGAGAGGAAATGAAGCGGAATGAACGAGTCTATGAAATTCAAAGGGCGAGATTGAAAAAAGGAACAGAGCCCGAGCGCCGGCCAACTTTCGACCATCCCTCATTCCACGCAGCCGGTCGAAATTTCTAGCCTTTGCACAAATCACCACGAATTAGCATTTATCCGAAACAATGCGAAAGTACAGCGAAAATCAAGCTAAAGGAGCAGGAGAACAAAAGAAAGAGAGCAAAAAAACAAAGAGAAAATTTATGTCGCCGATGGACGGGTCCGGCAAAATTATGCAATCGCATGTTCCCCGGGACAATTCCATCGAGGGATCCTCTCCCCGTCGGCCGCCGCACACATCACGCACTTTTTTCCCTTCCTTATTCATGCCCCGTCGCCCTGCCCCATCCGCAACTTTTTCACTCCTCGACTCCCTCCGGCTTTTCAGTGCCACGGCGGCTGTTTTCGTTTTTTCTCCTCCTCTCCTCTCGCTCCCCGCGCGAGGCCGGCGTGTACACACGGTCCACAAAACTTTCGCAATAACAAGTGCGGATTTTTCGCCGGGGGCTTCCCCGCGCCCCTTCCGAACATTAGGCCGCTCAGCCCCCGCAGCGGAAGAAGTCAAAAAAGGAGCATTAGGGCGGGTCGCGCGCGGGGAGTGGAAAGTTGCGTCGCCCGCCGTATACCGAAAATTAATTTCCGTTTAAACGAGTGAAAAAAAAAAATCACGCGCCCGGGCGATTGACGTTTAAAGATCGAGGTCACAACGGAGGGGGGAAAACTCGATAAAACTTCTCTCGACTTTCTCTTTCTCCTCCTTTTTTTTGCGCGCGCGCCGAACCCTTCGCGCCGTTATGTACCTTCGGCGTCCGCGAGCCGGAAATCTCCGGGGAGCCGGGCGTCGAAAGTTTGCATCATCATCTTCGAGTAGTTTTAAGCGGCCGCTACGGGCGGCGCCTCTTCAAGCCGTTCGATATTAACGGCGCGCGACCCGTTCGATTAACTTCCGAAGTGGCCGCCTACTCCGAGTTTTGCGGAGCCCGCGGCGCGCACCCGCTTGTTGTCCTCGCCGGGCGACAATTACTTATTCATAATATTCATGGGAATTATGGTAACGGCGAATGAATGCCATTTCTGAGGGAGTTAAGAAGTATTGCGGTAATTAACTGAGATCGCCTCGAACGTCTATACCGTAGCCGTTTACCGCTTTATCTAGAGAAAGATGAATTATGGGTGTACCGAGAAAGTCTGTAAGTAGTACGCTGAACTAAAACTTTAAGAGTGAGTTTCATCCCAATCGATTGAGTAAATTTGTTATTTAGTGAATATTCCACTCTATTAGATAAGACGAGTGAGGTTTTCGCTTTTGTTAAATCTGCCAGGAAGATTTTACTCTATTCTTAATAGTATTAACTCTTCTTTCACTATAGCGGTAGAGATTCATATTTCACTCCAGTTTGTTTTCGTGATTCATGTCAAGATTAATACAAAAAGTTACGGTTTATTTCTATCGACGAAAAATGAATAAATTCCGTTAATATGATAAATTAAAAAGAAACATTAATTGATGTTTAGATAGATATATAGTAAATAATTGAATTGATCTTTGAATGAAATTTTGAGCTTAAAAAAGCACTCAAATATAGCAAGGCAATAAGGAAGCTGACACTATGTGGATAACCTTTCAAGTTTACATATAAACTTGGTTTATGTAGGATCATCAAATTCACTTGTATTATTAAGCAAATTTTACTATTATCACTACTGACAGTAAAAGACAATATTATAATGTATAAAGGAAAGTTATAAAATCTGCATCATCATTTTAAAGTAGGTATAAAGAATAACTCGAAAAGTAAAGACCCTCTTTCTTCAAGGGAAAGCTACAAAAAATCGATGAACAAACCAGTGTCTGACTATACTCGTCTGTTACTACTGCCAAATATCAAATTAAAGGGTAATTTATAAATTTACTTCTTATGTTATATTATTGTTAAATATTACTTTCTTTATCTAAATAATGCAAATTGTTGTATAATCAAAGATAAAAAGTATAAATATATTTTTTCAGATAAATGAATATTTCCTCGTGAAAACAAATATTTCATTTCATTGGCCGAATAATTTTTCGTTTCATCAAATGTTCGCGTACTTTCAAAATCATAGAAAAGCATAAATAATTACTTCTAAGCATGTCTACTTCCGCAAAATTTTTCTTCTCCACGCGGGAATTATGGAAAGCGTTTTACTCGCAATGACAAAACTTCTCCTCGATTCCCTTAAAATTTTCACAAACATTAAGTGAAACTGCTGATTACTTCGCATGGAAATTGCCGTAAACCTCCCAGCGCCGCGTTACGCACGTACAGTCCCCATAAATAAATAAACTACTATTTCACACGACAATTTCCATGAAGAAGAAGCTTCCGACAGCTGTTCGCCGAACCCACCGCGGTACTTTGCATAAATTTCAAATGAAAAGGCACACAAATAGGTTCGTTCAGAGATTTCACCCCATTCCGCGCCGCGGTAATTTGTGGAGCCGCTTCTCCCATCGACGAGTCAACGCTCCGACGGCGAGATGCGACGTAGCGCCGTTGGCGAGAGGAAAAAAAAGAGGAGGGAGGAGAGAGAGAGAGAGGCAAAAAGCTCGAAGGAGAAATGGAATTTCTTAAAGGGGAATCCCCGGCTTTCCTCCGCGGCGGCCGTCCTTGGATTACGGAACAATGCGGGAGTCGAGACTCCTCGCGGGAGCCTTGGACGACTCCGGCGAAAATTCCCTCCTCCTCGCCGCCGAGACCCGGACGAGGCTCCTCGAGGCTTCTTTCTTTATCAGCCGGCGAATTAGAGCGTGGCAAGGCCGCCGCGCCGCGCTCCTCTCTCTCTCTCCCCCTCGCGCCGCGACTCGTCCCTTTAAATTCATACAAATTGTCCAATTACACACTGAATCGGAAAAAATGACGCGGGTCACGAGCCGCCGCGACTCCTCGGCGCCTCTCTCTTTTTTTTTCACCTCGTCGTCCACGTGTTTATTTACGACGCGTCATTTTTTGCCGCCTCCGAGGGACTTGTTGGTGCTTCCTTCGGTTCGCCAAATTTTCTGTTTTTCTTCCTTGAATTTATGCAATCGGGGTAAGGATCTCTCGGCGAAAAAAATTGCACAGTCGGGAGAATATTTCTGGTAGCGGCCGCCGTTAGAATATACGGAAAAGTGATAGCTTATATTAAAGATACTTCGAGGCTTCCTTGAGGGAGGAAGCAAATATTTACTTTGTAATACGAAATATTGCAGCGCCGAGATGTTTCGTTATGGTTGTTTTCGACCTCGATTGCCTCCCTCCCGAGCGAAACGTCGAGCGACTAATTAATTTGGAAAATTATTCATCGACCAATTAAATGGCCTTTGGAAAAGTGAATTGTTTATCGAGACGAGAATTGTAAAACTGTTTCCATTCCTTTGTCGGGGATAATTGCCTTTTTTAAATTATTGAGGAGATACGAGACACGGATATTGCAGGTGTTTCGGAATTCTCGTTTTTTTGAAGAGGGGGTCGAGGAAAATGGCGCTACAAACGAAAATTTAATAGATACTTGTATAAGACGAACAAGTGAATGGGGAGAAAAAAAAGGTACAGACGGTATAAAGAGGATTTGAAGAGACGGACGGGGATGGAATTGAGAGTATCTTATTTTCTATTACGATCGGGTACTACTTTTATTAAGCTCGATCTCCATTTCCGAGGTTAACTTTCGATTAACGGCCGATCGAATAAACTAATTTTTCTTACTTCTAAAATAAATTGAAAAAGCTCCTTTTTTTTCTTTAGTTCTCACTAGATTCCGGGAAGCTAACGACTTTTCGTAAGAAAGTCGCTTAAAGTAGGAAAGTTTCCTTTTATTTAAATCTGCGATTTACTAATGACGCACTTTTGAAATTAGTGGTTCGTTAGTGTTTATTGTGCCGAACGAGAAGTGTGTAATTACGTTGTAAGAAATAAAATTCAGAAATCTTATAATGAAGTAGTTCGTTATAGTGAATAAAGATATGAAAATTCATTAAATTTAGTTGAAAATAGTAGCTAAAAGTAAGATTTCATCTATTTCAACTGTAGAAAATTTAAGTAGTTTAAATAAATTACACTTGAAAAAATAAAAGCGTATTTACTGTTTTATAAAATAATTTTCAATTGTAATATTTATTACTATTGCAATTAACAATACAGTTTTGATATTTAAAAGAAAAGCGTCGAATCATAATATTTCACCTACTCTGATAAACTTTTGTACATTTTAAAATAAAAAAAACTGTTTCCATCCGTTCCACTTGTTCACGACACCCCCTCTCCGCGATCGTTTACCCAATTATTAAAAATGTTCAAGTGGGCGCCGGGATATGCGGCGAAGCCAAAAGACCGCACTAAATAAGACGCTGAAGTGTATCCACTCGCGCTCATCGTCTTTGAAGCGTCTGGGGCAGAGTAATAGGAAATTAGCCCGAAGCCGGGGCTGCCAAGCCCGTATTACTCATCCCGGCGCGGGCTCCTCGGGGGCTCTTGGCTCGGCGGGGCTCGTGCAGCGATGAGGCCGCATGGACCAGCCGATAATCGGCATACTTAGGTGGCGGTTCGCGCGGCGCACGTGCAGGCGGGATCACGCAGGCGCGCCGCGGCCTCTCTCCGGGGGTGTACGGAGCGCGGGTATAGCGTGCGCTCTCCCGGGACGCGGCGGCGCGGCATCGGCCGCTCCCCCCCTCCCGCCGCCCCCGAGGCGAGCGCGCGCGATGCTACGGCTGCTGTGCGGCCGCCTCAGTTCGATAC
The DNA here is from genome assembly GCA_900480045.1 of Eurytoma adleriae. Lineage (NCBI taxonomy): Eukaryota > Metazoa > Arthropoda > Insecta > Hymenoptera > Eurytomidae > Eurytoma > Eurytoma adleriae. Next base: position 148,394 of record UXGC01000067.1, on the reverse strand, counting down.
GGTGGCTCGCGCGAGGCCCGTACGCGTCGCGCGCCCGAAGACGAGGCACCCCGGCCGCGAGCTCCCGCGGGCGCACCAGCGACCCGACCGCCGGACGCGGCTGCTCCCCGCTCTCTGCTGTGCTGCCCGATCTGCTCACGGTGCGTATCGCTGCGAGGAGCGGGCTTCCGAGGGGAGGCGAAACCCTCTTCGTTTACTTTGCCGAGCCGGCTTCTCTCTTTGCTTTCAATCGGGCTGGACGGTGCAGGTGGCCAGCTCCTGCTCTCCCCGAGTTTTCTTTTATACGCTTGAAAAATCTGGACGGTGTGTATTGGGGGAAAGTTTCGTATTCCGGGAGCGAAGTTTCTCGCGTGGAACTATACTACTTTTTTTTACACTGGACTGCACGCTGTCTTGGTAAATGTATTTTTAAGTTCATTCCTTTCGAATTTTTCAAATTCTCTTTTGACGTTTCACGCGGTGCCGATCGTTTTTATTATTAATTCTAAATTACGGGGATGTTTTATGTATTTATTCGACGCACGAGTACTTTTGTACTATAAAAGGGAAGAAACTTGTTTGCCAAGAAAAACATTAGAGTAGAATCTTAACTTATCCGAGGACAGAAAAGAAAAATAAGTAATTACATTATTTATCATTTATATAAACAATTATTTATTTAATAATTCGTATTTTATTGAAAGCTGTTAAAAATAAAAGAAATTTAGAAGAGGAAATACATCTATAATGCTGCATTTCTTTGTTACAACTATAAGTCGCATGTAAAAATATAGAGCTAAAAAAAGTATTTTACAAAAATAACTCTATAAAAATAAAAAATAAAAATATTATCTCGGTAAAGTATCTTAACAACAAATTATGAAATATAAGTGTGACATATCAGCATTACCTCCAACTTCCAGCGAATGCTAAAACCAGCGCGATTTCAGATATCGCGGAACTCGGCGCACTACTTACCGTCACGCTCGTAAACCGCCCCTTTGAAAGCGGCATAGATTTCGCTCGATCGGCGCTGCATCTCGGCGTGGCATTCGCGGAAAAGCCTAAAAAAGCGCGAGCTCGTTGAAAAGGCGCCCGGGGGTGGGATCCGCGCAGTCGATTACTCGCGGCGCGCGGGATGCGCGCGGTGCACGTGTGTCGCGCGCGCGGCCTTTGACGAGGCGGTACTCGGCGAAACGCCTATCTGCTCCGTCGGCGCGGGAAAAATGTAGGCCAGACGTCTTGCGTTGAAAACTTGCTTTCAATACGCGCCCGGCTCAAAGGCGTCGTCCCCGCCTCCGCTCCCGCGAGTGTAAACAAAAAGCGGCGTATGGATTTTTTTCATCGCGACTTCCTCTTTACAGCGCGGAGCGAGCGTGTGCACACACGGCGCGGGGATTCGCGTACGCCGAATTTCTATAGGGCGAGCCGGGGGTGTGTGTGTGTGCCGTGCTCTCCGGAGGTTTCGCCGCTGAAGCAGCTCTCCCGGTGATGTGTGCTCGGGGAGCGAGAGGCGATTGGTTTAACTTTGCTCGGCGAAGGAACTCCCGAGGAAATGAATCCGGAGGGCGGGCACGGGCCCATTAACATTCGAATTTCCCGCATCGCGGCGTAGGCGCGCGCGGAGCGGCTCGGCGCCGGCGGAGCGGATTTTTCCAGAGGCGGGTAATTATATTACGCGCGCTCCGATTATATTATTAAAGGGAGAGGCGCCGAACATTAACTCGATCTTTATTTATACGGCGCGCCTATCGATCCCGCAGTATCGAATTTATTAGCCAAGGGAGGGTATAAATAGCGCGCGCGCGCGCTTCCCTTTCAAAGACGAAGGGCGCGCGCTTTTTCGAGCCTCCTCTCTTTTTTAACTTCCCCCGACGAACTTGGGGTCGGTGAATTTAATTATAAATTTTCGCGCATTTCAGAGCTCGTTACATCGGGACAAAGAGGTCGGGGGGTCGGCGAATCCGCCGAGAGTCGCCCAGTTTTGAAGGTTAAATTAACTTTCGCGAGCAGTCGCTCTGCATTCTGCCTCTCTCAAGACGAGCGGGGAGACCTTCCCCGGAAACTCGATAAACCGGAGTTAATTAACGTCGGGCGAGGCGGCGCTGAATGCCGCCGAGGACGACCGTGGCGGATCGGCCTGCAACTTTTTCGCGATTGTCCCGCCTATGTAGGGGGGTGGTCGCCTTTTTCCTCCGCTGGAAGTCGGAAACGTCGGATCGCGAAGCGCGCCTTTAAATCCTTTTGTTGCGACTTTTCCTGCTTACATTCGGGGCTGTTTTAACGGCTCGACAATTAAAAGTTTGTTCGACTCGTCGGCAGATGTTTTCGCTCTACGTAAATCAATGTAAACCCGTTCAAGGTTGACCCAATGAAATTCGCGCTTAACTTTCGAGTTTCGGCAATTAGTAATTTATACCTGCCCTTAGAAAGTTGCGTCCCCGTAGGTGAAAGTTCAATCAAAACTTACGGTTAATGCGTAATAAGCTGCTGTATTTCTTAAGCTCAGTGCAGCCACATTTATATTTCATAGTTTTTTAGCCTTGATTTATAAACTGGTTTGAACTTTTCACAACAGATATATTTTCTTTTTAATAAAATTTATCATGCTGAATTTGAACCTGAGAATGCAAATTACACAGCGATTTTTTTTTAAAGAGGAATAGTCCAAGTTTAAATTACTGTATGTATTAAATTATTTCATGAATAACGTGATAACTTGCGAACTTGTTTCGGCCCTCATTTTCTCGTCGGATTTGAATTTTGTCTCAGTTTACATAAGCAAATGCCAATTCTGTAATAAACAAATTTTTTGAAATTTTATGTTTCAAAACAATCTATAGTACAGTATCAAATTAAAGCTCAAAAAACTTACAAATTAGCATGACAAAAAGGGCACTAATATTCCTTAACTTTGAGCGTTCACTTAAAAATCAGTTAAAATAGAAACTCCAATCCATCGCTATTCACTTTTTCCCACATCAACCAAGAAAATGAAAAAAATAAATAAATAATCGAGATCCAGGTGTAATCGCCAGGGTCCGAGAAAAAAAAATCACGGATAATCCAGCGATTATTTAATTCGACTTTTTCCCCGCGGGCGCCGGGTACGATCGAGCCGCGGCGGCGAGTCCACGCCCGACTTTTAATCCGGGTAATCCGGTCGAGGCCGAAACTTTTCCGCGACAAATCGGCGCGCCTGCCCATCGCCGGGGGCCGGCGATCGTTCCGGCCGCGTTGTTTCGCCGGGGCGCGCCAATTCCTCGGGAACTTGGGAAACGCGCCGGCCGCCCGGGCCCGGCGGGCTCGAAACTTTTTATCGGCGATCGAGGTCCGCGCGCGTCGAGTTTTAAAAGACGCTGCTCGCTCGCGCGCGATCCCCACGGCGCGGCCGACAGCTCCTCGATTCGCGCACCCCCCGGGGTGATTCCCGACCCTCCGGCGGTGCCCCGCGCCGAAGGATCGAGTGAATTTTGGAGATAATATTTTTCATTGACGGCGCGGTTTAGCTTAAGCGGAACATTGGCTGCATTATTCATGCGCCCCTTCCTTCGCTTGATGTAATATTCATTTTTAATGAAGTTTGCCTTTTTTCGAACGTTTTCATATATTTTTTTCTCGAGTGCTTCCTTATTTATTTTATTCACGGGGTCGTCGTTTTACATTTGTCACTTACGCGTGTATACTTTAAAATAGTACTCTTAATTTATTTACTTTTGAACGAGAATTATTTCATGCGAGTAAAAGACAAGTTTTTACTAAAAATCTAATAAAAAGAATCCGTGTACAAAAATAAATTACTAATTTTTGTTATAAATTAGTCTTAACAATATTTACGTTACAAGTGAATTTTGCAATTCAATCTGCAAATCTTATCGACTGCGTAATTGAACGCCTACACGCAGCGCCGGCACTCGAGCCACTCATCTCGGTATTCCAAAAGAATTTTCGCGCTATCCCAGTATTTTCCGCGTGCTGAAAGCGGATGGAATTTTAGGCCGGTAAATCAGCCGCTGTATAGCGGAGGCACTTGAACGTGCTGATTCGGAAAGGGCCAACCTCCCCCGTAATGCTCTGTTTTTTAAAAGTTATTTCATTTCATTTCTCGATCCGCATCCGCAGGGATGCACACAGCGTAGCTTTTCAGCGTGGATTCGCAAACGAGATTCAGTCCCCGCACGCGAGCCTCTTTGAGATCCAATTTGGCGGATATCTGCGCGCTCCTCACTCGACCTCCACTTTTCCTTTGTTTAAGAAAAAAGACTGGATATATTTTATTGTACCGGAATATAGAACTTTAGAAAGCGCGCATAGCTCGGTATGTACGTTTTTACGTGACTTTTGAATAGTAAAATTATTTTATTTTACAGTTGTACGGGAAATTCTGCCTTTTAGACATTATGAGATAATATAAGAATAATACTAGAATTAGAAACGTGGGATATTATTTAAGTAGTATAATATAATCATTGCACGACAGAATTATGTTAAAATATTTTCATTTCGTTATATTTTACAGTAATTATTGTATTAACTTTTTTAGTAGGAAATATCACGGTAATTATCTTGGACAGCTAGTCGTATTCAACGTTTTTATTGGAGAAATTCTGTTAATTTGAAGAAAAAGCTCCACAATTTTTATATGAATCGCACTGTAAAGACTCAGAAAAAAATTACATTGACTTCCCCGTGATTACATTTTTTTCGGGATTATTAGGTAGGATTCATCGAAATTTTTAAAAGAAGTTTCTCTCAGGACTAAATTATTATATATTGCATTCTGAAAATTTGTAATAGTTAAATTATTCTATATTGAAAAGCAACACTTCCTTCAACTTTAACTTCTATAGTATATATTGACGTAGCGTGAGCTCAGAACATAAAAGATAAAACATTGTGTGTGATTAGAAATAAAAATAAACTTGTCTTAAATCAATTTCCTCCCCTCATTTTTAATTTCGACGGTAAAGAAACTATTGACTTTTAGCGATTGGTACATTGTCAAGCCGATTTGTTTGACGACGCTTTAACTCATCGACGCACCCCGGGGAGCGTAAAATTCGCGTTATTCCCGCCGAAAAGTAACGACTCTTATACATCTCGTCAATCGCATTATAGCGTCCGGAAACGCGCTCGTAAAATTTGCTCGATCCACGTCGAGCTTCACCCGCGGCACCGGCCACTCGTCGACCCGCGCGTTTTAAACGCGCCGCGCAAAATTTATGCGCCCCCCCACTAATCCCCGAACTCGTACCCGCTGACTTTGATCGTCTCCAACGAGCACCCGGAGAATCTCTCCAGTCGAACGAACAAAAAAAACCAACAGCCAAGCGAAGCGGCGAATCGAGCGAGCTCCGAAAGTTCGTCCCGACGCAGGACCCGGGCTTTGAAGGCGGCGAAGAAACCGGTAAACAAGTTAATTAAAGTTGCGGTAATTAAGGGGAACGGACGGCGGCTTTGAATGCGTAAGGGGGGTGCGGCGGACGCTAACGAGATAAATCGCGAGTAGGTACCTATCGGGAGCGCGAGCAAGCACTCCGGCTCGCTTTTGGCGCGCGACGCGATCGAATGCCGGCGAATTCCTATTCACTCTCGGGGGGATAAAGCGAAAAGTTTACGCGCACCTCTCAATACAACTCAATTCGGTGCACGTCTCGCTTTTTTCCGCCCCGTCAAAAGGAAATTCCGAATGTCGCCCTCGCCCCCATTGCCCGGGGACTTTGTCACAGGTCAAATGTTACGCTTTTTTCAAAGTACTGTTTCTACTGAATTAATGAAACTGCGCAGCTGCACGGCTGGATATTCGTAAAACTCGCTGGAAAAAAACGCTCGCAGCGAGAATTCGATTTGCAACAGTCTGGGGAAAAAAATACATTATTTAGTTTGCGCGTTGCGTATAGATGTCTTTATGTGAAAACTTGGGCGAACTAAAGTTTTCCAGCTGTATTCACAAATGTTTTATTTACCACGTATTTAAGTGACAAAATATGCATATTAAGTGACGCAAGGAATATTCGAACTAAAGAGATTAAATGCGCATTACTAATGCTTATAAGGATAATGTATGAACAAACTTTTGTATATAAGAACTTGTACAAACTAAAGTTTCCTTGCGTAATCGCAAATGTTTTGTTTGTCTTATATTCAAACACTATCAGCACTATTAAGTAAAGTGACAAAAAATCTATACTAAAGAACTAATTTTTCAGGACGTATTTCAAATATCGAATCACAAAAATTTTCCACCTTCCTGGTACACATAATGTTTTTTTTAATAAGTGCTTAATAAGCTTTTCCATACCAGGAATATGTCAATTGGCAACTGAATCATTTGAAATCTGGAATTTTCTAGAAAATAGGGATACGCGTGTTCATCCTTTCAGAGAAAATGAGTCAATTTCTCTCAATTTCGCAATCATACTTGAAATATGGGTTACTTCGCGTGGATAAAAAAAGCCTATCTCATGCACGTGTTAAAAAAAATATTTACCTCGTTAAGGAAATTGCTTCATTTCTGTGTTTACAAACTCATTATTCAAACATTGAAAATATAACATTCGTTGAACTGGTTCTCTACAGTACTGCAATCTCATGAGGATTATTTTCAATTTACGATATGCAGTTGTAATTCTTTTTTTATGCTAAAATTTTGCTGCTAAAAATAAAATTGTGTTTGTTTCTACCTCCAGACTTGTAACAAGTTTGTAATAAATTTACTTGATAATATAATGTCACTAGAAGATTATTGTTTTCTGTTATAGCGTTTATCATTGCATTAATTAAGATTGAGGGCATTAAAATATTTATTAGCACAACTGATTACGTTATATTAAAAGCTTTTGAGTAACCCAATCTTATGTTTTCAATTTAAGTCATTATACAATATTTTCTATCAACATTATTTGTTTCATTTTAATAACGCAATCCGTTAATGAAAAAGAAACTATATAAAAAGAAAAATAATTAACGTTGATTAGCTGAATTCAATAACGAGAAATTCGTTTCGAGTTTAAAACGAAGCAACGCTAAAAATGCCTGCTCTACCCAATTACTTCAACTTTTATTAGATTTTATAAGACCTCATCGCTTTTATTTTCATCAATCTTTCCGACTCCATCCACCACCAGCGCTCGTTCTCGTTTCCACGCACCGTCCGAAATATTTTCGCGATAAATCTCCAATAATCGAGGGAAAAAAAAAATAACACTGCAAGAAACAAGCGGATACGGGGAGCGCACGGGAATTGGGACGTTAAGCAAAACCTCGACCGACCAAAACAATTCCGCAGCGAAAAAAAAAGGCGAGGGACGAGCGGAGAAGAACCACGTGCTCGGTCGATGTAGTCAGCTCGTCGGTCGAAAAAAAGGTGGCAGGAGGGGGAGGTGCGATGATAAAAAAGCGGACGAGTGCCTTGCGCACGACGTCTGCAACAAGCGGCCGATGATGAATCCCCGGCTTCCTCCGGCGGCGGGCGACAGCCTTTTTTCTCCCCCCTCCCCGTCGGCGCGGTCAGAGATGAATATTTCAGGCCCGGGCCGCGGCTGCATTATTGATGGCGCGCCGCCGTCATTTTCCGCCGAGCGGCGGTTTGATTGATTCGAATTTTGTCGAGCCGGCAATCGCTCGGTTAAATTCCGCCGAAAATTCCGATCGATCTTGAATCACCGCCGCCGGCGATATCCAACAGATTTTTCCGGGCGCCGCCTCTTTTATTGCGCTGTTTACCTACGTCGGGCCGTCGGGATCGGCTGTAAAAAATAGAAGCGAAGAGAGAAGGAGAGGAGAGGGAGGGCTGATAAACCAGTGCGGCGCTTTTCGGGGGTTGGACTCCACCGCCGACGATCATTTCCCTTGGACGCGGTCCAGCAAGAGCGGCGCGGGGCCCTCGGAATGGAGCCGGAATCAAATTTGCCCGGGAAAATAATGTCCGCTCGGACTTGCAGAGACGCCGGCGACGCTCGCTATTTTATCTCGCTGGAGGAGCTGCTTTCACGGGCCGCGCCGAGAATTTCGGAAATTTTACGACCACGGGAGATACGGGCTCTTCGCCGGTGCATATCGCGATACTTTTCCTGCGTATTTTCAAAAGTGATGGATGGAGGATGTTTGTGTGGAATTTTTTTTTATACGGGCATGTAAAAGTGGCTTATTTTTGAACGAAACGCTGCTTTTTATTCTGAATGAGGTGAATAAAACGAGAAGGTTGAACGAAACTATAAGCTTTGCTTTATGCTGATCCCTTAAATCATAGCTTTGACCCGCAACCTTAATAAATTTTTCGGTTGTTAATTAATATAATTATTAGTAAAACATTACAATCTAAATAAAAACATTATCCAGTAACATAAAAATTAAAAAACATATTAAGTTTAAAAGACCTACAAAGTAAAATAATTTTCAACAATTAATATTTTTTTGAATATTTTACCGTTTAGAATAATTCTTAAAATTATTATAGAAGAAATAATTGATCAATTATTTAACTACAGAATGAAAGAACATGACTCTTACAAAATTTTGTTTAGCAGATTAAATGCTATTAGCTTTTAATTAAAGTTAACAAAAAGTTAACTGAGTAAAATCAATACGTGAAAAATAATTTTAATAATTGTTCAATTACAGATGTGCTTTAAGCACTGGCTGTTCGTCGGCTTCTTTGTTATCACAAAATTAATTAAATAAATACCTAATGAACTTTCTGAATACCTGATCAACTTTTAATCTCAACTTTTGAGTGTTTATTTTCAATAATTGATTTTTTGTTTTGTCGACTGTGCAACGTTGCCTATATTTAATTCAAGATTATTTGCATTAAAAAAACGTAGCTGAACCAGAAACTTTATTAATTCCTTCAAAGTAAAATTTTGCCGCTAATGGATGATATCAATTTCAATGCCAACATATGTATAAATTCATTAACATTTCATACATTGCAATCTGCTCTGCATTGCATTAATATGGTTGTACCTTTTATTGACATTAAATTATTCATCATTCACTTTGCCCATAAAATGAAAAAATGAAATATACACCCTTTCATTACCATAAAAATTCTTTGATTCCGAACGATTTTTTTTTAACGGTATACGTACGATCCATAACGAAAGAAATGATTAATACGCAATTCGACAAAGCTCTGTACACCACTATTTCGCTGTAATTGATAAGTCGTACAAAATAGTGGACAGTTTCCTCACCGATTGATTGAAGTAGCACACGAAATAATATGCCTCGCTTCTGGAATTGCCTTGTATTGTTTCCATTAAAATAAATAAGTAAATAAATATGTGGAAGAAAATTTCTTTTTTCCGTCGAACGAACGGAAAGGCGAAGCAAAGTAATTTCGAGACAAGCAAAAAAGAAAATTCGATCCTCGATTAGATGGGTTTTTTTTTTCACGGAACATCACTATTAATGAGATTCGATTTGTATGCGGCGGTGATAAATAAAGATTATCAGCAGAGGCGTACGTATTGTCTGGATTATCCGGATTGATAGAGAGACGCGTCCCTTTATTGTCTGTACTAAAAAAAAGGCGGTGCAACTGCTCGACGCGTGGGAAATAAAAATTTAAATGGAATTCTAAAGAAACGCGCAGGTGGATAATTTAAAAAGAACGCGGTTCGCTTTATTTACAAATTAAACGCTTGTGACGCGTTTTTTGTTCAGGAGAAACGAAAAACAGACGGGAGCCGCTGGTTGGGATTCGCTGGTTTAAAAATCATTTTTTGCGCAAATCCGCCCCCGCACGCATCAAACACGTTGATCCGGATGTGAATATGCATGCGCAACCTGCTTATTTGATTGTAAAAAAAACAAAAAAAGGCGATACGACGTGCCTCTTGAAAAATTCCTGTTTCCATCGCACGCGTAAAAATATTCAACCCTGACAAATAAATAAATCACCCATTAATCATTTCGCGAAATGTCAATCTCACTAGCCAAGCTACTCCCTATAATTTATATTAAACGAAAACAAAAATTTGCCAAAAAAAGTGAAACTAAACGTCAACCGGCTTATTGTGACGAGCGAATCGCGCGGGAGGGGTAGGAAGCGATAAAGAAGCCGTGAAGGAGGAGGGGGCGAGGTAGAAGAGCGTCAATTAAAGTTGCCCCCACCCGCTTGCTATCGTCGGTCCGTCCTAACAAATGAACGCTCGAGAGCGGTTTGCAGCTATCGGGGGCGATAATTAACGGGTGCACGTGCCGTTGGCGACAATTAATTATCGCCCCGTTCGCGCTTTTGACGAGCCGTTTACGAGACTTTTTACGGCGTCCCGTTGCGCTTTCCGACGTTCCCGTATTTACTGGATCGTCTCGGAGCTCCTTTTTTTTCACCTTCCTGACAAATCGCTTCTCGTTTACTGCGCTGTGATTCGAGTGGCAGCTCTATCGCTCCCAGTATTTCTTAGCCAGGGACAAGTTCGATATTGTCGCGCTTATGTGAAATACGATTGGCTTTTAGGACTATAATTAAGTAATTAATCTCTTGTAATAAGATTGTGTTTAATTGATTGAAATGATAATATTGATTATACGTAATTTATTTTTCAAATGAACACTATATTATATTACTTAAGTATTTATTAAGAAGGATAAAAATACTTACGTTATTATTACAGTAACGCATGTAATAAGCAATTAATTATTGTAAAAAAAGTTTTATATCGCATGCATTACTTGATTTGAATAAGATTACCTGAACTATAATAAATCCGGTCAATAGAATGGATATATGGAGTAGGCTACTGGTGGTTTAAAATTTACGTCAGTATATTCGTGAACGAAATTTCACATTATTATATAAAGAATTTTTATTGTTAGTTCCTAGGTTTAATTAAACTATGAAATTCGAACTATGCATAACTTGTAATGCTTCACTTATCCTAAAAAGTGGAAATTCAATTTTCAAAACTATAGTAAATTATTCTCTGAATTCCGTCAAATATTAACGAATAGATCAAATTTCTAGTGATTCCACTATGACATAAAATTTAATTTCTCCGAAAACCATTCAATATTACTTTTCATTCGTGGAATGAAAATGCTCAAATGCAAAAACGCGACTTTTAAAAACATCCGCATTGATTTCCCTCGACTTTTCAAAATGCAAACAAAAACGCATTCACTACGCTCAATGACGCACTCGCCACTCGCCCCCACATCTCATCGCAAAAATTTTCGAAATCCCCTCGAAAACACACATTTCACCCGCTCGATCGAAAAGGCGATCGCCCACGGCATCGTCCCGCCGCAACATAATAACACTACGCCCGGACCGCGCGCGCTCGTTCGCGGCCCTCGCTTCATCCCCGGTCGCCTTTCTTTCGCTCTCGTTTCTCTTTCCCCTCCTCTCCGTTTTTTTCCCCGAGATTTGCATAATCAAACGAGAGGCTCCGCGGCGCGTGCCGCGGATGAATGAAAAGGGAGCCCGAATTAGCACGCGCGCGAAATTGCGCGCACCGAGGCTCCCGGAATATTGCGCGCGCTGAGAGATGTTTTATATTAAACCAGCCGACATAATCAACCGGCGGAATTGCCGTCCGCATCGGAGCCCCGGGAAATGATGAAGCGCGACGCGTCGTTTCTCGCGGGGACGGAGAGCGAAAAAAAGGAATCTTTCGCGAAAGAGTGTGTTAAAGAGCGAGAGGAGAAAAAAACGCGCGGGTCCATCAGGCGCGACTTTAGCGCGCGCGTCGATTAAAGAGCAAAAAAAGGCGGGATTTTACCGCGCGCCGCGGGGGCATTACTGCGCCGAGCCGGAGTTCCCCGGGAGCATCGGGAAATAAATAATCGAATAATCGCGCGGACGGCGAGGAGCGCTCGATCGATTTCTCGGTGGGTAGAGAGCGAGGGGGGACGAGTGGTCGGCGGGCGCCGAAAGTTTAGCCGGCGAGACGGGCCGGGAAGTGGCGAGGGTCCGCGCAAAGTCGGCCGCGCTCGAACACACCGGCCCGGAGTGCTGACGCGCGCTTCGCTATTTCCCAAGCTGTTACCCCCGCGACCGACTCGGAATTTAATGCACTCGTTGCGCCAATTTTTTAGCGTATGAAGAGGATTTTCCGACCCTTCGTGGCTATCTATTTTTTTCTTGCTTTTGCGCTGGTTGTTGTTGACGTCCATTAGTACACCTGGTATTTAATGAAATTTTTGGCCTGAGTGTGTCGTGGGTTATTCCCACGCGATCGAGTTACAAGCCATTACCTATACGTCAATTTTTTTTCGATCCCCATTACAGAAATTTTCTTTATTGAATAATGATTCTTTTTACATTCTTTTTTTTATTCAATCCTTTAGACGCGATATGAAATATTGACGGAATTTATTTAAGAAAAAACTTTTTGCGCACCGAGATTTTCACCTTCATAAATTATTTTTGTATCGCATGTCATTGCAATTTTTCTTTCTCAAACAAGAGCCCTTTATTGACGAAAAAAGTTGCGAAATACGGTGAATAATTCATACGAAGCTATTTTTAGATAATAAGATTTTGCGTGCGCGTGGGTGTACGGTGCGCTTGTTGCGGAACCCGTGGGCGTACATTCAGATGTGCGCACGCATACAGTCGGCCCATCGCAATCAGCAGCAGAATCGAACGAATTGGAGTTTATTAAAATACTTTGTTTTACCAAAATATTCATTTTACTATCGAAAACGCTTATTTACGGCCGCTGCCGTATAACGCACGCCAAGCGCGCGGCGCAATTTCGTTTTGTTGCGACGCCATTATTGGGATTCGCTTTACAACGCGTTACGCTTAAGCCGTTAAACACTCGGGAATAAACAAAACCGAATGCCGTCAGTCGCAAGCGCGCTTACACCGGGCAAAATAATAGGGGAGTGCGGTAAAAGCACCCGCAGGTCCGTTTAATCGCGGCATTACCCCGGCAATTATCCGCGCCGCTGTTTCGCGCTGTTATAACATTCGCGCGTTAAGTACTGACAGCGACAACAAAATTGCCGGCACCCAAGTGGCCGAGCTCGCTCGTGTATATAAAAAAAAAAAAAAACAGCGGAACCGCAGTCGCGCGGATCGTTACACGCTCGGGTCTCTCGCTCGACCGAAATACCACATTTTACAATAATTTTTGCCGCTCGAAGATCGGCCGCGCGAGATTGCTGACGGCACTATGCCGCACGCGACGTTGTAATGCAATTTTTTTTGCATTTTGTACTCGGTTAAAATTTTTTTGTTTTTCGATAAGAAATTACAAAAATATTGTATGAAATTTATGGTCTTAGTTATGCTACGAATGTATTGTTTATTTATAGTATACTGGAGGAATTAAATCCAAGAATTAATTTTCACTAATTAATTAAAAACAGTTGCGTACTTATCGCTATAAATCAGTGAAAATTCACTTTTTTTGCAGTGATAAGTACACGGTTTCGAAATTAATGAAGTTTTCCATTTTCATGAAATTTAGCGAGTTTTTAGCAGTGCAGCCATATATACATCAGTCGCGTGCACGCGACGAGGATCGCAGAGTTATTAGCTCTCGAGCCGGCGGTGTATGGATTTGGGGCGGAAGCTTTCGGGGTGAATTTTGAAAATGTTATTTTTGACGATCGTACAAGTTGCGGAATTAGCAAGTATATCCCGACGTCTAAACACGTCTGGCGTTTCGCGTTCGTTATCGCACCGCAACAAAGTGCAGAGCGCGAAGCTTTGTTATTGAAACTCAGAGGAGAGATAACTTGATAAATTTTACTCGTTACCAACTTAAATTAAACACATTTAATTATTTTAATAATTTTACGGAAACTTTGTAAATTTGCGTAGTCGAGGGGAAATACAGGCAGCACGAGTGGCGATTTTATTTACATTCTTATTATATTACTGCGTTGTTTAATCTTTTATTAAGGTACATTAATTTGTAAAATTTAAGACTAATTAGTAATTTTTTATTTATTGGAATCAAAATAATAGTGATTTGTATATCTGTATTACATTCTTCGATACTGTTAGAATCTCGGTTAGAAACAAGAAAGAAACTTTTTAATCAAGATATGAAATCAATTTATAATTGCTTAATCGAAAATTAATAAACGAGTACAAAAATAAGTATTCAGTAACTAGATTTTAACATCTTTTTTTATCTCCGGCATTTTAAGTTTTAACTTCTCGAGGAGTCGACCTGTTATATCTTTTCTAACGGCGAAATAACTTGTGCGCTTAGATTTTAAGATGATAAGTCTGAAAGAAGTTAGAGTATTATAATGGGATTGAAATAAATAAATAATGATGCGACTATCAGATTGCAGAGGATGCGTGACGGAAAAACTGCTAAGAAGGAGATAGCACCAAAACTCTGCTGAACAATTATGTGATCATGAATATAAGGAATCCGCGTTTTTTGGCTGAACCAATCCGTTTTTTTCTGTGGATGGAACCTATAAAAACGAAAATCGAAGATATTTTAAAAAAACTTTAGGGTAAACAATAGCTGCAAAAAAAAACCTCCGACAAATGTTATTTTATAATAAAAAATCATTCTGCAGAGTTCGAGCTGACCAAGTTAATTGCAAAATCACACCGTCCACCCAGTACAATAAACCTAAAATAATAAATCCCCAGTATTCACAAAGCGGCCCCGCCAGAATAAATCGAGTCTCCGCAGCTGCTCGCTCTCTATTTACCCGCGAGTCCGGCGCGGAAGTAAGCGCGAGCCGACGGGCACATCCCCCTTAACGAGCGTAGCGCCGAGCCCGCGGGGTGCTCCTCCTCCGCCGGCGGCTTTCGGCTCTCGCGGCCGCGGCGATCGATTCGCTCTACTGTCCCCGCTGGTATCGATGACAATTTCATCCGCGAAATGGAATTACCAATTGGCAATTCCGCGCGCGCGCTTTTTTCCCCCCTTCTTTCTGCCGAGCGCCGGATCGGGGAGGCGCCCGAGCGATACTTGATCGCCGCCGGGATGGACATCCTTGGGAATTTGCCCCAGCGCTCGGTTCATTCTTTTAGAATTTATTGCCTCGACTGCAGCTTTCATTTCGAGGAACTGCTCGGCTTTTTAGATGGAGCTTGTTGCTTCGAGTGGGAAGCTTGAGTAGTTTATGATTTTTATTGCATTTTCGTTATTTAGGTTCATTCGGTGTAAATCTTGTATCACTCGAACGATTTCATAATGGTAAGGAGATGTTGCATTATTTAGAAAATTTTATGGCAAATTTTCTATTGAATCACTCAATAATCAATCAGTTATGAAGCTCATCGGACCTTCTCCTTACGCGTGGGATCTTGTCAAACTGGGTTTGCAGTGTCTTTCAGATGGGCAGTTAACTTCCTTACGGTGACATTTTAGACTTTAATAGTGGTTAGTTATTAAATTTAGATTACAAGTTAATCTAAGACTAATTATTTTCTCACCTGCATTAGTAGTAAAACAAATAAATACACGATATATAAAACGAAAAAGTTTAATAATTGTTTTTAATTAATGAGTCGTGTCATCTCAATTTTGTTTTATAAATATCAATAATAAAATTATTTTTTACTTACAAATTTAACAAATATCGGTGGATAGTGTTCCACTTATAAATAAAATCTCAAATTATTTACATAACAGATTGCAATCTGTAATGTTTAGAAGAATTACAAAGAGCGTATCAAGAAAAGTTTGTCGAGAAAAAATAAATATTAACGTAAGCCTTGTGAAAACACTTCAGCCATAACAGACACTCCGGTAAAATAAAGATTTGAAAATTCATCAAAAAGGTTGCTTGCCGCTGGAGTAATATCCTCTCAGCGCGGCGCGCGCCAACGCAGAACTTGAGCCCCTAATTTAGCCGGAGCCTCGGCCTCGCACTGTTTTAGCGGTAAATGTTTAACGACATCCAGTAGATTACGCGCCTCCCACTTTCGCCGTCGGCGCGCGCCTCGAACTTCTCGGACGCCCAGCCACCGCGAAAATTTAACGCGGCCAGTTTCCACCGACGCGCTAAAATTTTTAAGCCCTCTTCGCTTCGCTATTATCCTAATGACGCGCTACGACACTCTTCGCCTCGGCTGCACTTCGCGTGGTAACCTCGAATTTTTCATTTAACGCGCGGGATGCCACTGCACCTTTTACCGGGCGACTTTGTGGGCTTTTGTTGCGGCGCGACGCATAAAATTCAATTTTACGCGTAGTTGCCGTACGAGGACTCGCGAGAA
Source organism: Eurytoma adleriae (assembly GCA_900480045.1). Lineage (NCBI taxonomy): Eukaryota > Metazoa > Arthropoda > Insecta > Hymenoptera > Eurytomidae > Eurytoma > Eurytoma adleriae. Next base: position 132,259 of record UXGC01000067.1, on the reverse strand, counting down.
TTTTAAGGCGCCGTCCGCGGGTTTATGGGACTGCCAATGATAAGTTTGAACTTCTTTTTGCAGAGCGCGGAGCTTCTTGAATATATGGCCGTAAAACTCCGCTCATGCGTTCTTGATGAGGGCTTGAAATGACGACTTGTTGGCAATTCGCTGGGAACGACTCCATCCGGCGCCGGTCATCTCTCGAGAAATAGAGGGCAATCGGACTAATTTTTCGCCTGCTGTGCTACTGCTCAAGGTGCATCAAGGTGAGTCTGCGGTGTAAACAATTTTTTTTAAAAAACTTTTTTTATGTAAATAATTGAATAGATGATTATCATCCACTAAATTATATTACATTGTAAACACTATTTATTAATTAACGTGAAATGTTGGTCACTCTCTGTATTAATGATACTGTAACAACATTTTTTTTGTAAAATAATTTAAGTTAAATTTCACGTACTCAACTTTAGAGGGGTATACTTAACACTTCGCCCGGAAACTGCATCGCTCGAGTGCTAAACTTACACTCTTCCGAGCATCAACTTTCTCATGCTTGTATTGAAAACTATTAATTCTATACTTTACTATTAAGTTTAATGTGTTACTTAATTAAATTCAACCGAGAGAGTTTATGATTTTCCAATAATAAGAAAATCCTTTTTTATAACGACCTGTTAATTCATTATACTTTGACCTTTTTATTAATTTTCTTTTAATTTCATGATCAATTCGATTCCTATCAACATTCCGCTGACAAAAATTGGCGCCACTACCTTTTTCACAATCATGAAAAGGAGGAGCTCCTCAAGGAAAAGGCCATGGCCTTATTTAAGCGCTACGATTCTTTTAAGTAGTCGCTCGGAATTTTCAATTCGCAACTTTTATTGCCGATTTATGTCGAAAGAAAATTTCTTTTATAAATTTTCCCGATGTTCTCTGCATCTCTGGTTTGCGCGTGGACGCTTCGCTATTTTCGATTTTCCTTCAGTTACAAGGAGGCGGACGTGTGCTTTGGCCCGAGTGCGCGAGCCGCTCGAGGAGCCGTGTTCAAAGGTCGGGCTCTCGGCTTTTTAAGAATCAATACGAGCAAAATGCAGTTTCATTGTAACACCGTGTTCTTTTTACGCGCGGGGAAGAGCCACGTCTCAAAAGTGAGGCGAGCGCCCGTCCCCCTCTGACAATAGGTTTTAGGGAAATGCGAGTGACGCGCGGCGGCCGCTTTTAAACTTTGTGTCGCGGAACTTCGACTCCTAACTGAAAGTGACGTTGCCATTGAAGCAGGATGTTTTTACCGGAGCTAAGAAATTGAAACAAAGGATTGAAATTGCACACGCGTCGCTAGCCCGCTGCTATAGATACGTTTCACGCGTATAAGGTGACATGAATATCGCGTGGATCGCACATGGAGCTGGAGTGTTGTTTATACATTTTACTACGGCTTGGAGCTGCACAGAATTATGTAAAGTTTAAATACATTTAAATAAAGTAACAAACTTGAGAGACGACAAATTGTTGGCTTAAAGACAAACTTAGTTTAAGACTGTAAAAAGGGTTTACATTAAATTAGAGTTTGTATGAAGGACTCTGTTTTGATTTTTCGATGGAAAAATGGCTATTTTATATCTGATTATTTGCGAATTTCATAACTTTAAAATATAAATTCTTTTAAATAAAAAATCATTGATAAAAATCATTGAAAATTTCCAAAAGGCTTAAGATATGTCATTGACAAAATAACGATTGTGCATAAAATTTAAACCCGAGCTGTAGGATCATTTTGAAGTAGTTATGAAGGAACAAAATTTTTAAGCTTACGTACATGTATACAAATACTTTTAAAAAGTATATACTTTAAACTCTTTAAATTTAAATGTATGGGCACTTTTATACATAGAAAAATTAATTTTAACCATAAAAAGCTATACTTTCATAAGTCATCTGCTTGAGTAAGTAATAAAATTGTATATTTAGACCGGCTCGATAGCTTTACATACTTAATATCCGAGCGAAAAAAAAGTTGGCGCACAGAAGCATTAATCACTTAAACTTTCGAAAGAAGAAATCCGTTCGAAAATTTATCACCTCACTCAATACGCGCTCGCAAAGTTCGATTTGAAATCGGCCTTGGGCGCCTCCACGCATCGGAGCAACATTTATACGCCTTGAATATTTAAGCTCTTCAAAGCTTTCATCCCCGAGTGCCTTCTAACCCAAATCCCACCCCCGACGTAACAGCCGCGGTAATTACGGTAAATCACCGCATTTCGCGATCGGTGCGGCGAGGTCTCCCGTCGCGCGAGTGCATCCATCAAATTAGCGCCGGCTGACTCGATGTCGCGGATCCCCCGTCGCGTCCCCCGTCCCTCCGGCAACTGGGCCGATTCGCGCGCGCGCGCCTGCCGCAGGCCGATAAGGCGAGTCGCGCCCGCCGCAAGCGCCATTGATTTCTTAATCGAGTCGCCCTTTGTCCTCCGCTTGTTCCAGCCCGGCCGAGCATCCACCTCGCCCGTAATCGCGCGCGGGGAGTTTCTACGGCTGGCGCTTGTAATGAAGCCGACGATGAAAGTTTTAAAGGTGTACTCAGTGCTCCACGACTCGAATCTTAAAATTTAAAGTTCGAGCGAAGTGGCGTTACGGATCCCCGGTGATTACTCGCTTCTGAGAGTTCGGCTCGCTGATTCTCGGATAAAGCTCGTCCTTTTTAATGCCCGTCGAATTTTCTTTTGTCGGTTAATGGATTGCAGGTAGGATTTAGCAGCAGTGATTTTTAATCACACGTGCGCTAAATATATTGAAAATGAACTAGGTATTATATTCAGTTTTATTAACTTTTCGTGTACATGGGAGAATAGTGATCATAAGGGATGTTGATTAATTTTTGGTACGCATCGGACAAGAGTAATCAAGAGATATTAAATATAAAAATAAATAAAACTTATGTAGGTTGGTATCAGCTACACATTTTGAAAGATAATTAAAATTTCGCAAAAAAGCTGCATTTTAACGTCAGTCATTGTGAAAAATAAAAATATTCAATATTTTAATTGCATAATTAAGAGATAAAACATTAAAATGAATACATGTGTAAAGAATAAAGAATAATTGATGGACAGAATAAATTAACAAAGTTTTATAATTTTTTTATACTCGTTAGTAGAAGAGATTGATTAAAATTTCAACTTACTCTTTTTTAGTACCTATTCAGGTTCTGATGGTTATTAAAAACCCGGAATATTTGAGCACAAAAGCTCCATCAAGTGTTCAGTGCAAAGCTCGACTGGCTCGTACAGACACTCAAAAATATATATATTCTCTTACCTGGCTCTTTGAATTCTAGAATCGAAAGTACACAGCGCACTTTTTAGAATTGAAATTTATTTGTTATTTCAGTAAAAACAAAAGCGGGCTGCACTCCCCACCTACTAATCCCATCACAATTACGAGTACATTTCGCGTAATGCCGGCATCGTTCACTATATCAGGGCTTTTTGCGGCTCCTCTCCTGCCCTATTTATCTCCCTTTTACGTTCTAGATTTTCGTCGCGGGATAAGAGAGGCAGCATTTTAATTTATAGCCGTTTCGACTTACGAGCGCGGCGAGATAATGGCGCGGCTAAGGCAGCTCTTATTATATTAGCTTCGAGTAGCCTCGGAAAATAATAAAATATTTGAAAATCTACTTTCGTCTGAGTGCCGCATTAATGGAGGCGTATCAAATATCTTTTTACCAAAGTTCAGCGTTTTTCATTTTTTTTTTCATCGAAAATATTACTTTTGATAAAAAAGACAACAAAAACCGGAGCAGTTGAATAACGCGAAAAGCTTTTACGATGTATCGTCATGTAAAAAAGTTGGGCGAGGGCCATCCGCGTGCGTTTTACGATGCCGTTAAAATTTTCTCTTTTAAAAAAAAGGCAGCGCGCCTTCGCGATATAAAAAATTACGAGCCCTCATGTGGAATTAAAAATTTTAACGACGGATTCACCGAGGCGCGGGCTAATTTTATAAATATTTTTCATCGCCGTCGCAGGGGCGGCGCGGGAGCGCGCCGCGTTCACCTTCAAACTTTTTATGTCCGATTTAGAAATCGATCGATGGGACGGAAGGATGCCGCTGTTCAATTATCTTTCCGCGATGGCGGAAAAAGTAGCCTCGTAATTGTAGCGCACAATTTCCCACTAGCGAGACAATTTTCTACTCGTTTCGCTGGGGTTTCGTACTTTTTTTTTCATCCGCCGAACTCAATTGGACGCCGATCAAAGGAACAAATGAAATTCCGCGGAAAAATAAAAGGCACAACCGGTGGCGAAACAAAAATAAACCGTTAAAAGTGTTAGTTAACGGCTCGAGCGGGACAAGTGTCGAATTGTTGTTCCCGCGTCCTTTGTGTTGCGTTGTTTGTGTTCTATTCGACGATGACAACTTTTTCCGTGCGATCGATGGATTCACGCTTGCGGAATACGGGGGGAGTGGGACGCGACGCCTCCCCATAATTTTCAATTCGATTTATATCCCGCGTTAAAGCCTGAAAAAAAAAGGATTCGACAGATGATGAATGCTTATGTGTCTATGAAAAAGACTTTACGTCGCAAAAAAGCGGCCCGGGCCGTGATCCCCTTTCCGATAAAAGGAAATCGGAAAAGGTACGGAATCAACAAGAATTTCGTATTATGTGCCGATATAAATTTCTGCTGGGAATCTGAAAGAAGTAACTTTTTACGAACCCAACGTAATTATTATTTATTGCTCGTAAAATAAAACACTACCTCTTACGATGTTTATCGAGTGTAATAATATATTGTACGTTAAAAAAAATTATATTTGTTTATTAAATTTTACGACATCCGATAAAATATCTGTTTCTACAAAACGTAATACTTTTATTGTACCAAGTTTATTAAAAATCACATCAAAAAGTAAGTAGGTCTATTTGTAAAATTTTACGGCACTCAAACCGTTAAGCTAACGAAATAAAAAGTGAAGTATTGTCACTTCTCCGAAGTAATTTTTTGTCGGCAGAAAGTAGTTTTCCCAGAGATACAAGGGAGTAACGTCCGGACATACTGCAAGCGTTCATAAACCGCTCGGCGCGTCGGAAAAAGAGTGAAAAAAAAAGAAGCAATAGGGCCTTTATTCGGCCGCCGCGCTCGTTCCGATTTCGAGCGCGAGCCTCTATTGTCGCGCTTGATTTTACGACGTTTCGGATCGAATTCTCACGTCCGCGGGCTTCGTTTCTCCCGGATTTTTACATTCGCTGAAAAATTTTCCCTCTCGACGTTCATCGCCGGGGAACACCCCATTCCCCGCGGCGTATTTACTTATCTCATTCCCGCCGTCGCTTGTAGTGATTGCGTTACCTACGCCGGCCGAGCCCAGGCGCATATTGATTTTTAAGTGCACTCGATATGGAGGAGGAGAATTTTTTTGCGACGACGCGATCGATCGCGACCTTAGACTTGTTACGTGTCCCTCAATTTATTAAAGCTCGAGTGTTGGCCTCTCATTATAAAATCTTCGGGCTCATGAAAATTCACGAGGGCTGTTGATTCGCGTAAGTGACTGCTGCAGCTGAAAATTTTTATGTCGGTCGACAGTCAATCACACGAGATTACGGCTAAATGCGCGTTACCGCTTTATAACTTTTATGCTTCGCGAGAGCTCGCGTGCGCCCTTCGTGCGCTGATTTTTTTTCGTCCGACATGAAATTTTCTTTTCTGCACTATGTATACGGCTTAACATTTTTCATGATCCTATAAAACTGTAGAAAAATTTGTTATTTAGTTTTGTGAAAACTAAGATTGAAATTTTACAAATTTTAGTCAATTATTTATTTAAATGTATCGCTTGCTCATGTAGTCAGTATTACATATTTTGATTAATTTTGGTCTTCAACATTTCTGTAAAAAAAAGTGACTGATTTCATGTTACTTTTATTTCAGTCGTTTACAGAACATATAGGAAGATATTCCGTAGCTCAAAGCCGGCAGCTTTCATATAAATCCATAAGGATTTACATACAAGCAAGTATGTGCATATTTCTTTGAAGTGAAGACATGTGCATTTTGGTACAGTCAGCAACAGATACGTGGCAATCATAGAGGTTACGACGAGTATACACCCTACTTCGCGGTGTATGAAATTACAAAATTTTATTTTCAAAATATTCTATTTCAATGTTTTAATTGGAAAAAATATTTTTTATTAAGAAAAAAGCAAGCTCTACTGGTTATAAAGGAACCTCTACATTAGTTAACGATTTTTTATTCAGTAAGCTAATAAAAGCTCGGTATCAAAATAAATTAAACAAAAATCTTCGCAGTGTAACATCAAAGATTCAGCGAAAACTTTCAGATAGATTACTCGTTTTCATTATTAAATAACTCGAATTTGAAAGTTAATCCACTGCCTGACGGTGTTTTAAATATCAAAAAATTGTACCTCTGCGATAACCGTTTGTACGTCTTCCAGAGATCTATTTCATATAAACATTCCGTTCGAAGTTCGGGTCAATCGTGTAGTAAAAATTCGGCCACCTTTAAAATTTTAAATGAAATTTTTCTTTGATAAATCAAAATCTACAGGCATTCGTCGAGGATTCTCCAAAGCAAAGGGCACTACTCACTTTGAGCCAGAGCCGATAGAGCTTACACACGCAACTGCAAGGCTCGAAAGCTCATCTGCGGAGGCAGTCCGATCGGCGATTCACGAGTAGGCGCCCGCACGCACGCGCTCCGAGAGGCAGGCCGGATATTTCGATCCGGCGTCAATCGCGATAACCGACTCCCACGGGATGAAAAGGGGAGCGCAAGGTGATTAAGGTGAAATCGATAAGCCGGGCTTATTGGAATGATCGGGCGGGCGTGCGGCCGCCCCGCGGACGTTGATGCGCCCCTTTATCCGCGGTCGTGCGGCAATTCACTACCCCGTGTTATTTAAGCGCCGCGTCTCCGCGACGCTCCCTCGCCGACGATTTCTTTCGCGGATCCCCGCGCCGCATTGTATCGACGTTTTCGACAGCGAGGCAGGTCGGCGCGCCTGGCGAAGATCGCCAAGACGGAACTGGGCTACGTTCGCGCGAAATCAATTGTCTTCCGATTTCGGAGGTGACGGAAAAAAAGGGGAGAGGGGAGGTTGGAGCGACGGCCGAGTGGCGAGGCACATACGGGGTTCCTTTGACGCTGTCGCTGGAGCCCGGGCGGGCTCCATTCCGAGCCGCCGGGACCGCGCAATCCGCGCGTCGGTCGTTAAAGTCGGGACCGCCGCTGCGCAACTCCGCGAAAGCCGCCGCTGCGCCGCTCGGACCTCCCGAACGACCGAAATTTTCGGGGATGATGCTCTACGGTCGGCTAGATTTTTACGGGATTTTAAATCCGGGCGAAAGCTCGTTTAGAGGCACGTGCTCTCGCAGTGATAAAATCGATACGAATGTCGTGATTTGAAATTAAAGAAAACGGTTGTAAGACATAAAAATGCTACTGGTTTGTAATCATCGAAAGAAAAGTGCTGCATTTGTAAGTGATTTAAATGATTGGATAACTATGAAATTTTATTACTAGTATTCGTGGCGCGCATTTTTACAATTAATTTCATACAGAAAACTTACAAGTGTCACTCAGCTATTATTAATCGCACAATTAAGAATCGAAGAACGCGAATAGATTTTTTGAAAAATTATTTTACACCTAAAAATTCTTATTCCTTGCAAGAAAACGTTGGAAGTCGTTGCTAGATTGTGTTCACCCTATATTCACAGAATAACTCGTAACTTGAAAAAACAATTTTAAGTCACGACATATAAAAAGATCAAATCCATCCTGAAAAATCAAAAAACATGTCAACTTGCGGCTTCTATCCTCTGTATATATTTCATGATCAAATTTTCTTCAAAACACTATTATCAAAAATTATATTTTAGTACTATTTTTCAGAGAAAATTGTTTCTATCGATCGAATTTGAAAAGACCTATTTGTACGACAAAATTTTTACTTGCACTGGACATAACAACAACGACAAATCATTTAAAATGAAAATATTTTCAACTAATTCAACGAGTTCTCATTTCACTCTGTAATGCGTGCAACGATTTCTGGTCCGCAAGAAATTGTTGAGTAATCGTAGGAGATGATACATTTCTGCATATATAAAAGGAAAACTATTGTGCTGCATACCACAAAGCTGCATTTTTCATTCAGAAAAGGTACACAGCACTTTACACTAATACAACATCGGTTTTAATCAATCAACCCGAACGTGTCACGCAGTCACATTCTCGCCTAAGGAATGGTCGAAAAAAAAAGACAGTGTACTTTGCGCAACTCATCGTGGTAGCCTTTCACCCCCCATCGGCAAAGAATATCCTCTGGCGAGGATTATCGGCCGGCGGGAGGGGAGAATCTGGGCGATGCGAATCGCGGCGATGCTCCCGAAACTTGTAAGGTCGTTCCGTCTTGGCGAACTTTGCCGATTAAAGTAACGACATAGCGCTAATGATCGACGCCCCTGCCATTCCGCGCGAATCGAATTAGACTTGCGGTCGGGATTTAAGCGCGGCTCTATGTTTTCCTCGCTTTGATTGTTTCTTTTTTCTCCCATGCGCACGGGTCTATCAATCACGCGTTTCCTTCGATGACGCTGCAATAACTGTCGGTCCACCGAGTAATTTAATGACCCCAATTTTTGACGTGGAAATACGACGTATCCGATCGGCTCCGAATTCAATCAATGTAACGCGCGGCCTTCGACGTAATTACCCAGTGCACCGGTAGACGTACAAAATTGTGATATTACAACTAATCAATACGAGCTTATCGCATTCTGATCAATGTGGAATACGGTATGGGTACGCGTACGATGTACGCCGCAGCTCCGCCTACGTAACGACCCTATACATGCAATTAATTTTTTCTGCGTAACACGTGTGCCCAATTTTTGTGTCATAACTCAGGCGCTAACTGCTCCTAACGGGAAAACGATTGCCCATGGGGAGGGTAAAACTTGAATCATTTATTACAAAGTTAGATCTTAATTTGACGTTTTATTATACACGCAGCACCTACGCAGCTCCGAAACACAACCGACGGCGGCGGCCTCGCACATTTTTTTACGCCAGGAGATGATTGAGCCATAACCGTCGCTGCGAGTTACGCCTTACGGGGCCGACGATAAATGAGCGCCTCCTCCCGCGTAAATCATCAGCGGCGTATCGCGGGGCGCATCCCCGAGCAGGCCGCCTCGAATTTAAACCGAAGAAACTGATTTCGGATCGATCGCGCGCGGTCTCTTTTCCGCGCGATTTAATCCCCGCGGTCGGCGGATTAGGCGCGCATAATTGAATTTTAAGGAGCGCAATAATTTACGTCGGGCGGCCGGCTCGGATTGCGTTGCGCAATTTGCGCGGTGAATGGGCGCCGGCGCGGACTGCTTATTTATGAGCGCACCGCGGCAGGCTGCGCGCGCTCCGTATAATAAGTAAGAGCCCGGGAGCCGATTGTCGCCCCCCGCGATTTATCGCTGTTTAACGCGGGAGACGCTGCTCGGGCGATTTAGTGATTTACCGCGCGACTCGCTCGTTCTCGAGGCGCCGAAACGCTGATGCGCGACGGGGCCTTTTTACGCTTTCGAGTTTCGTTCGGGAGGTGCGGCTTGATTTTGAGCTGCGAAACGTGCTTAATTAATTATTGGAGGGGATTACTTATTCAGTGATGAACTGATATGAGTCCAACCTTCGCAATCGTTTTATTAAAAATGCAAGTTTCTCGAGCGGAGTCTCCTGCGCATCTGCGGGGTGGTGTGTATTATTAACCGCACCTTAGAGATGTAGCTAAGTAGACAAGTGTGTTGGAAAATTTATACAGTGCGATTCAGATATCGATTGCAGACTGGCCGTAGTCTGCTCTATGGGTAATCGTTATTCTAGACACACTATGGGGCGATGGAAGAGAAAAGCTGCTAATAAGGGGGATAAACAACAAATTTGCTAGTGGAACTGACGTCGCCTTCTAATAGTAAAGTTAAGAAATGGGAATTATTCCTGTAGATTGCTGGGGAGCTTTTGTCACTATGAATAAATAGACTAGCCCTCATGAAATAAAATGGACAAAGCGCATACATATTATGTGAACTAGTTTATAGGTTTCGATAAAAATGTATAGCCTCCTTAGAGGTATTTTCCTTCATCTTTCGCGCATCTATACATCAATGTAATCATTACGTCGAAATATTTATTTAAAAATTCTTTACAAAACTGACCGTCTTACATTTCAGAGACAAATTAATAATAGTTTGATTCTTTCCATCTTTAATTGTTCATTCAGTATAGTTGTCTTAAAAATATTCTATTTCTGCCAGAATATTTACTGGCATAAACGCAATATTTATCTATTTATACAAAATATTACTTGAATCTCGAACAATTATTGAATAACGTAATTTATGTCTGGAGACGTATTGATTTGAATCACAGGACATTTAACTTTCCAGTCGTTAAAATGATTTGATAAAGATCTGCTTCAATCCATCAATCATAAATCGGGTACATTCATCATACTTGCATGTAAACGTGGAAAATTGATTGACTTAAGTTTTTATTGCATCTTTTATGCTATATTGATTCTATCAAATCGTTTATAGTTGCTCAAAGTAATATTCTTAAATAAACATCTTTAATAAAATATTGAAATTTCAAATTGACCAATAATTTTTCTTTTCACTTTATTATACTCCTCGACAAAAATGAAGGGGTGAAAACCCTTCTCTAAGCAAATACGAAAAATCGAGCGGGATAGAACGCGACTTATTGACTTAATTTAATATTCGCCGATGAGATCAGTAGGTTGGATTTTAATAAGCGGCTTTTCACCGGCTTATCTCATATCGTCCCAGCCGATGGTTGGAGTATTCTTAAAGATCCTCATTAAAACGAAGCGTGGAACTAATGATTGAGAGGCTTCGAGCTCGAATCCTTAACATTCCCCAGTCGGATCACCGTGGGCTTTTGTGCACCGCGTCGACCTTGACTGCCTCCTTTTCTCTCGCCGACCCCCTATCGATCCGCGATTACCACCCGATCCCGATCCGTCAGCCACGAGAATAAAAAAAAAGTTCCGAATTCCCGGCCGAAAATCAGCATTAATTCGCGGAAGAGCCGAGTGGAGCGGTTCCGGGGCAAATGGCCCGATTCGAATTCAAGCGAGTGCGCGCCGGCCTTTTATTTATCCCGCCTTACCGGCGGCCATTCGTTTTCCTTTAGGAAAACAGCGCCGTAATCATAAACAAGCCTCTCATCCTCGCAAAGAGCACTTCCTCCAGTGTACAATTTGCCGAATTACGCCGGGAATGAGCGAGAGGAGGAGGAGCCCCTTCACGTGTGGATGCAGCCCCCGAAAATTCAATTCCCATATCGCGCCTAAATCGGACGGTATCCCCGGGCGCATCTAGGCGCCCGGGCGGACCCTCGGCTTTGCCCGGGCGGGGGAGGGAAAAAACTCGCCGGCGAGCGGGGGGCTGGGGAGTAATGAAAAGGAAAGTGCGCGTGAGTTGCGGGAGATAACGGCGAATGGACCGTCGGGCGCTCGTTTACGAGAGGATCAGACTAAATGCGGCTCCGGCTCGGCGAGGAGGGGCGGAGGAGAGGGAGGGCTTGAATAGAGGCTCCCACGAAATATTACGGCCAATTTTTCCTGCTTTCCGGGATTTAATCAGATTATGGATCGACCTCGGCGCTTTAATGGGCGGCCCCTTCGATGTGCCTTTTTACGGGCGACGGAAGTCCGAGAAATTGACCGGATATCGAGCAGTCGGAGCGCGATCGAAAAGATACGCGGCTCCGGCTCTAATGCGACGCGGGCTCCTAGTTTTCGAGCGATAGCGGCAGTGGCAGCTCCCACGCTGCTCTAGCGAGTGCTCGTTTATTCGGACTAATTAATTGCTCGCTCGGGCAATTTTGATCGAGCTTATTTTTCCCGCTTTTTCTTCGCCGAGCTTCCCGGTGTATCGCGACGGTAATTAAGGCGTCCTTAAAGTGAAGATAAACTACCCGGTGGTGCGCGATGCAAAAAGATGATAAATTGCTGGCGCGAAAATGTCGACGGGGCCGGCTTTACCGAAGAGAATGTGTGCTATCGTTAAACGTCACTTAAAGTGCTAAAGTGCAATGTAGTAAGAAAACATAATCAACCCCCTTACTACGCTGTACGGGAAACATTAGACTTCACTCCGAGTAGATACAAATCTGATAAGTTATAACATGTCTGTTTTAGGAGAATCTCACGAAAATAATTTTTTTTTAAAAATGCCAAATTTTGATAGCAAATTGCACTCACATATCTGTACATCTATACGTCTTGCTAGAAAAAAAATCACACCTCAAATATCAGCAAGTAGATTTAATTAGACGATTTTGGATGCACGTTTTCAATCTATTCTTCTCAACTTGATCGTACAGGAAAACATATTTCAAACGTACATTCAAGCTAACTCATTTTGATTTTGATATTCACTATTCCCTCCAAGTGTCACATAATGAATCCCACGTAACTTAATTTTATCGCTCCCAGCTGAACTCGTCCAGGAAGAAATAAACCTATACCGTCGCGAGCAAGGCATAACACTTAATACAAAGTATCCCCTTTTTTGTATCTCAGATTTACAACGAAGCAATTCGTAGTAAACGTCAGCGTAAAGTAAAGGAGCCCGCGCCCGGCAGAAAAGGCCTTACGACCTCGTACGGCCGTAAAAAGGCAATAGTAGCCGGCGCGCGAGGACTGACACGACGGGTCGTTGTAAGTAGCTGCCGGCCAGAATCGCCCTCCCTCCTCCCCCCGAGAACCTCATATGCGCCCGTATCGCAGTATCGATTCGCGCGGCTGTGGCAATTGTCCCGATTGTCTGCTGGCACGCATAATATGTATAACGGCCGGGGGTGGCGGGTGGCCGGGGGGGATGAGCGGCCGGATACATCGAAATCAATCGGGGAAGCTTAGAGTGGCTCTGGCCCCGTTTAGGGCGCGGGACGCGTCGTATAACCATCCGCGACTGAAATTACATCGGCGAAATTGCGCGGAACTCGGATCGGTTTTTGCGGCGCCGGGGAACGGCCCACTCGACTAGCGGCTGCTGCGCATATAGGTATAGGGGAGCGGGCCGGGCTTTTTGCGACGCGCGAGACTCGTTGTCCTCTCGCGAGACGGATAATTAAGAGGCGGCCGCTTTCAAGGGGCGCGCGCGCTCCGGCTCGGCCGACTTCTAGGCGCTGCACACAATGTCGATCCGCCATTGTCTCCGCGTGCTCTCCTTCTTATGTACCACGCGCGATTGTGTTAGCAGCGGACTGTGTATCGGGGCGGTAGTCAGCCTTTTTTTCCGCTGCTGGGAAAGTAGTGCGTTCGCGGGAGATAAAAGTAGGAGACGAAATCTTTTTTTGTTTCGTTGCGCGAGCGCAGTTTTTAGTTGTTCCAGTTTTCTGAAGGATTTTATGTGCGCGAGGGCTGCAGAGTGAGAAATTCAATTTCTGTTTAATTTGAGAAAGAAACTGCGATTTGTACAAATTCAATTTTAAAGATAACATGTTTTTTTTGTATTCCGCCCGTTGGAAGACATATGGCGCCATTTTCTAAATTGATGTTGGTGTAATATAATAAAAAATCTTTTTAGAAATATAAACAAAGTGGTTGAAATTTTTCGTGAATTTTATACAAACATATTATAGGTATACGCATTACAAAAATTATAGGATCATGAAATAGTAACAGCCTGTAGATAGCAAATTATTGTAATTAATTGTTGGTTGAAATTCAAAACATTTTTCTTTTTTTATTAAATAATAATAGTTTTCTGATTCAAAGATATAAATATTATTTTGATTTTCAGAAATTCATGAAAAGATAAATTAGAGCTTGCGGCCGAAAAAGAATGTTTCTTAGTAATAAATTGAAGGTCAGATAGGGTACACGTGTACCGCATTTGAATAATGCTAGCGCACCTGGAAATTATGTTCCAGAACGAGGCTCGACATGTTTTGACCTAGAAAAAGACGTTTTAAAATTAATCGTATTTTTAAGTGACAAATAATTTTTTAACACCCCCCGAAGGTTGGACTTTCGTATGCTCAGCAGCCGGTCGAAGAATCCCACGCGGCACTAAAGTTAATTAAAAAAAATTTCGCCGAGACGAGAGCGAACAAGTGTCTCGGTAACTTCCGAATCCCATGAAAAGAAACAGCCGACCAGTTTTGAATATTACACGAGACTTTTATCGGCACGTGTCTCGCGGCCTCGTATTTGCCTTCTCTCCTCTCCCCATCGAAATATTAGTACAAATAAATCTCGATACCCCAAGCCAAGAAGGAATAAATAAAAGGGCGGAGGAAGGCGCGCGCGATAGCGGCGGTTATTCCGCTCCCTTCATTTCAATTTCTCGGAATCTCTCGCCGCCCCCTCCGACCTCCGCAGCCCCCCTTCTCCCCACATCTCAATCTCTTTAGCTTGTTTTCTCCCTCGGCCCCGTTCGGCGCTCGCCGCTTCCCGCCCGGCGAATCAAAAGCGCCGGCGAAACTTCGCCGCTTTTTCTCCCTTAAATCAAAAAGTAGCCCTTTATCTTCCTCTTGTTTTCGCCGGCGCGAGGGCCTATATCCTCTCCTTTGTTTTTTTTTCTCGGGCCGAGGGACGGGGGGGATCGTTTGCTCGGCGCGACTCTTCCTCCTACACGCGCGCGGCCCCCGGGAAAATCAATCCGACGGGGGAGAGCGGGCGCGCGCGCGTCGCCGCGGGTAAAATAGCGCCGCGCGCCTCTCTCGCAATTCAGTTTGCGAGATTGGAAATTTCTCGGGACGAATGTTGCAGCCGTCGGCCGCGCGTCGGAAAAATTGAGCGATGAAATTTTAAGCGCGCGCCGGGACGCCTAATGCGCCCGAGCCTCTAACGCCGCCGCGCTCCGGGCGTTCCGCGTTTTCGACGCCTCCGCGCTCCCTTGATCATCGGATTTCCGTTAGTTTCCCCTTTCCCGCCGTCGACGCCTACTTTCGCGGACGATGGAAAAAAGAAATTCTTGAAACGAATTCGCGGCGCGTTTAAATCAGCGTCGATGAATAAGAGCGGCGGGAGGGCGAAATTCCTCGGAAGGCCAAATGGACCGCGCGAAAAAAAAAGTGCGGAATTACGCCGGGCGAAATAGTTCCGCTGGCTGAAATCGCTCGGGAGGACTCGCTCTCGGTCTGAGTAGCTTTTGCCGCTCGGTAAATCAAAAGGCTTATTTCCATAAATGCCGCGCGCGCCCCGGGTCGCTCTCTCAAAGACAAATTCACGCAAGCGTGGGCGGAGGGGAGAGAGGCTGGCGTTCCTTCGCCGGGGACTTTTATTACTCGTCGCGCCGGGAGAAGAAATTCATTTGCGGTCGAACTTCTCTGGAGGGCGAGCCAGTAGATGTAGCCCGGATACGGTCAGACGAATTTTTTAACTTTATTCTTGAGTTCGAGCTTTGCGATTAAAATATTCAAAGTCGAGCGCTGATTCTTTTTTTTTTCTTCGGGGGAGAGGGTCGCACTTTCGAAGTCGCAGATTTCGATTTAATTTTGAAAAATGTCTTTTTGGCATCTGCAGGAATGATTTTATTCAATATGGAGATTTAATGCGATCGTTCGAAGTAGTTCCAAGTGAAAATGAAGAAACTATTCTTTAAAATGTTTGTAAAATGCGTCTAGTTTGAAAATGTATTTACTTATTTTTAAAATAATGATTGCGGTTATCGAGGAGTTTTTCATTTATTTGCATTCAGAGCCTCAGTTTCCCGCAATTTAGTTATTCGGGTTTGTCGTGTTTGTTGTTAAAGTAAAGTTTTGTGCGATTACAATGGTACATATATTTTTGGGCTAATAGGTTTAATATATATATAATTTTTTAGAAAGCAATTGTAAAGTGTCCAGTTATAGCAAACACGTAAAAAAGGTGGAGAAATAAACAAGTATTTATGTATTTAAAAATAAACAATAGTAAAAACCTGTAATATAAAAAACTCGATCTCGATTTGAGTCATATTTTTTGTCTTTGTGAGAATGAAGTATATTTAAACTTCAGTAACTTTTTATATTTTTTATGTTTCCCTCTTAAAAGTAGAAATGTTATTACTTCCTGGAACAGTTGATATGATTTATAGCCACTCCTACGTATGAACCAATCATTTTTTTTCTTAAAGTTCAATTCTGCACGTACATTGAAAAAAGTCATAAAAAAATTCTTTATTATAGGATAGAAATGTATTCTTCATATTTTAAATTTAGCTGTTTAATTGAACCACACAACTATATCTATACCTCTTCCTGTTTCAAAAATGCTGCTTAATATTTTCTTTTGACTGGTATAAAAATTTATTAATTTTTAATTATTTGCAAAGGCACGCACATCTTTTAGCCATATTGAAGATTTCTATTCTTGGAAGATACAAGGTCAGTAAGGTCTAAAGTAAAAATTTTATATTTTTAATCGAGAGGAAACATTTGTTTTTCATTAAGACATGCAACCCAAAGAAAAATTACTTTCCTCATTAATAAGACCACTCAAATAAAACCTCTTATTATCCAAACATCCTTTGAAACATGGAAAATAAGTGCCATCATCTTCGAGCGTATCCAACGTAGTCTAGTACGTGCGCAGCGCATATTTGTTTACCAAAATCTTATTTCGCGACGGTTTAGTCTCGCGCAAACGTATAAAATGTCAACATCGATAAGGAGCCGCTACCTGACCTCTGAGCGGCGCGTATGCCGGCGAAACTTCGAGGGATGTTTTCTTACATCCAAAAATAAAGTTTCGCCCCTGTAGCTCGCCTCCGCGCGTTCTTGATCTCGGGGAAACCCGTCCCTGCGCATCACCCGCTACGGGCTTAAGCCCACGCGAGCCCCGGCTTTGTTAGCTCAGCGCAAACCGTCGACAATGTTATAATCGAATTTTCTCCCGGCAAAGGAAAAAAAATCCCTAAACGAGGCACCGAAATTTGCTTGCGCGCCTTTCTCTTTCAAAAACAATGGCAAATCCGCGCCGGAGTTTCGCAGGCAGCCGGAAACGCGATTTTCCAATTTCCCGTCGCTCGTCCGCAGAAACGTAATTCTTAACAGCTTTTCCGCGTAGCGAAGGGTCGCGCGGTGCAAAAAAAGGAGAGGAAGCACCAGGAAGAAGCGAAGTCGCCGTGGCTGCGCGACAAAAGAAGGAAAGAAAGCAAAAAAAAGGAGAGGAATGCGCGGCAGAGAATAAAAACTCGGTGGCGGGAGGGGCTCACAATTGTGCTCGTTAAATCTATGGCGGCATTGTGTGTATTTCATCAGGCTCGGACGGGGAAGGCGGAAAAAACCAATCAATCCCCGCCGTGACACCGCGAGGAGCTCGGCGTGTTTAGCCGCTCGCGCTGTAAAGCGACTCCCTCCCCCTCCGAACAATAACGGGGGGAAACGAGACAATCCGCCGCTCGCTATAAATTACCGCGCCGAATCAATTTTCCGTAGCAAAAGAAGAAGTCGACGAAAAAAGAGGAAGGAACGGGGATCGCGCTTTATCCGCTCGAGATAGGCCGGCGGGGCGATAGGAACGGCCGAAAATCCGTTTAGCTGCGTAGGCGCTTGCACTAAGCCGGTCCATAAACAATGCGGGGCCGCGGGCTGTTTGCCAGCGCGGTGCGTAATAAAATTAGCCGGCCGTCCCTTTTTCGAGCGCGTGCGCGGCCTCGTTATCGCCGCCCCCCTCCAGCGAAAGGGTCGAGAGGAGCCCCGCCACGCATCGCTTGAGCGCGGCCCTCGAATTATTGAGTCAACCTCCTCCTCCCCCTCCCTACCCCCGTGCTTGGGGTGCCTTTATTTTCTCGGCGCACAATTGATTTCGCCCGGCTGCCGCTGCTGCGCTCCTCTCCCGCCGACGTTATTTTTGCACATCCCACCGGTGGATCCCGAGCTGCTGCGGCTGATTAATTGGGGTTTTAAAAAATTAAGGGGACGCGAGAGCGATTTATCGCCGTTATTCGGCCGATGCGTTAACGCCCAGCACCGATCGATTCGGCCTTTCTTAACCGGCTGCTGGCGTTTTTATGCGGCGACAGGCTCTGAGTTATAAGCTCGCGCACTGAATGAAAGGTGCAAATTGCTGCGGCGGAGTGTGCCTTTTTATCGTGACCATTAAAGTTTCTTTTTTCGCCTTTGCGGTTGTTGTTTTTGAAACGTTATAGTTTAATAAAATAAATTATTTGGATATAACTAGCTGGTGTTTACGAGCGTAATTGTTGTTTATTTTATTGCACTACTATGAAAAATGTGTTACATATTGCTAAGTCGAGACTACATGCATCTTATCCCTGACGTAGATTAATAGACGCTGTTCATTTCATCTTGTTGGCATTTGATGAATTGACATATTTTAGGATTTTAATCATTTTTAGTAGCTTGAAGATTAAGAAATGATATTTCATAAATCACCAAACATTTGAAATGTACAGGAGAGTCAAAAACTAAACAATTTATATTTTATACATTTTTTTATTGTATACATCGCTTAAAAATCTGCGGTGTAAAAATTGCATTGGTCGTGAATTACTAAGCAAAGTATTGAACACAACTCCTGAAACATGCTGACAACGACATTTTGCTATGCACATGCACTCGTTAACGGCCGCAATAAAACGCGTCTGAATAGAGAGTATACAACATAAATCTACAAGGTGTTTACAGCTTCCCGCAGCCTCATCATGAAACGCGTGTAAAAGTAGAATTTATCACGCGGGCGTCGTGTCCGCGCCGCGACCGGATGCAAGATTCACTAATGGCCTTAACGTGTAAATGGTGAACGGAAAAAAGTCCGCGCGGAAAATTTTTCGTCATTCCTCATCGTCGCACTCGACGTATCCGCGTACGCAGCCGCTCCTGCCAAATTCGAACCAGTTGAGGCGCGATAAATCAAGATCAAAACTTTCGCCGTTGTATTCCCCGAAAGTGCGCGAGTAAGTAAAACAAGCCGCGCCGACTCGTCGACTCGCATAAAATTTTCACTTCGCCCGGGTCTAATACAAATTTCCCGGCGGACCTGGGGTGGGAATCGGGGAAGCATCCGGGGGTATACGCGTAATCCTCTTTCAAAATCTGCATCCCGGCGTTTCGTAATAAATGCACGCCGCCGCCCGCGGCCGAAATAGACCGGGAAAATCCGCCCCCGCCCGAAATTCCGTAATAAATCTCAATAGTTCCGAGTCCCGTTTGCCGGCGCGAAAAGCTTGCCTCCCGGCGGGACAAAAACAAGGGCCTTGCGTCACGAGAGCGCCCGGTGTATGCGCGTGCCTCAAGATCCGGCCGACCCTTTTAGCCAAAGTTTTTCCGAAAAATCTATTTTTCTTCCGCCTCTTTTCCTCTTTTTTCCCCTCTCCCTCGGAAAGTAATCAGTCGGCGTATACAAGCTGCAGTGATTAATCGCGTCGCTTTTAGCAGGGGCATGCATGTATAACATTGATTATACGTACAATAACGTTGCCGTAAATTAAGGAGGCTAAAATTAATTTTCTCGCTAAAAGAACCAGTGATTAACAGCATTTATAAATAAATTCATGTCGGACTCGCAAATGCTTTTCTACGGTTAAATTGAAAGTCGCTGATAATGAAATATTTTAATCGTAAAATTAATTATATATCCATATACGGTTTCAGAAATCACTAATATATCATTATATTTATTTATAATGTACTATATCTTCGATAAAAAAATTACAATCGAACTACTATTTTTGCTACACTCTATAATGTCCAGGATAGTAACTTGTAATTATAGTATAAGTTTCAAAGTGATAAATTATATTTTATAGCCTTTTATTATGCGTTGAACTACTAAATTACGGTATACCAATGTAAATATCTATTTATTTGCTCATAAAGGTTACGAAAATAAAACTATAAGTGCAATAACAAAAATTTGCACGCAAGTACGAAAGAATTTCATGTTGCTGCTGCAATAATATATTTATGTAAGCACTACAAAACTTTAGTCCATTTTACTACAATATTTTACTAAAAAAATTGTCTTTCGATAGTTGCACATATAAATTCTACATATTATTTAAGTAATCATCTACTATATCAATAAACTTCAATTAACTGTGATTTAAATTATTTGTATAAGTTTGTGCAATATATTTACTATACACTCTAACTTGGATGAAAAGAAAAATTTCACTAAGGAAAATTAATGTGAGATAATAGACAATTCCATCGCGTTTGAAGGCAATTCTCCTTTGAAAGAAATCATCTAATTGAAATTCGAAATACAACGGTATCCATGAATGCAGCGCCCATTCCCAATATACTTGTGTACACGCCTGACTAAATCCCCGCATGAACTACTTAAGTTCAGTCACACGTGTACGCGCATTATTGACGTAACCGAGCGGTCCCCTCTGCCGTTCCCTGACGCGGATCAGCAGACAATGCTCGACGTGCCGGGCGAGTGGGAAAAAAGCGTCACCCATCGTGGGACGCATGTGTATGTATACGCGTCGGCTCGTCGAATTTTATTAGGCCGTGCCTCTAACAAAGTGGATTTTCGAAAAACAACTGACTGGCCATAACGCAGGATAAAGTTCGGGTGGGGCGGCGCGGGGGGAAATTCCGAAAGTAGGGCGCGCAATCTTATCGCTCCGCTCGGCGAGCTCGCCGGGAGTGCGGAAAATTTAGCCGGCTCGATCGCTCCACCGTCGGCGCCTTAAGTTAGATTAATTACCGCGTAAAATAACCGGCGGAGCATTAAGCGCCGCGTCTTTATTAAAGATTTTCGCGGCTAAGCGCGCGCCACGGGGAAATGATTTCGGCCCGGGGAGACACTCGAGAGCGAGCGCTTCATTAATGCGCAGCCGCTCCTTCGATATTGTAACGGCGAATATTAATGGTGATTGCGGCCCGGCCGTTTTTACGCGGGCGACTGCCGCTCGGGCCCTCGTAAATTACCCCAAAGGACTTGTTAAAGTGTCACAAGGATAATCCGACTAATGAAACTTAATCTCGGCCGGGGCTGAGTGGCGCGGAATAACAGATTTATTTTGCCCCGAGGAGGGAAAAAAATTCGCGACCTCCAAATTCGTGCGCCCCGGGAAAATGGGTCGCGCGCGTGTTCTTACACACGAAACTGCGGATCGAGGACCTTTAAGGACGCTGCACCCGATGAGCTTCCCCCGCGCTTTGTTTTTCGGGCGGCGGAAAAAAAACCGGGACTCCGCCTCCCCCGATTTCTTTTTCCCTTTTTCTCGTGCTCGCATTTTTCAGCGGGAGCTTTTAATTCAAGGGAAAGTTTTATCGAGCGAATTCGGCCGTCGAGTTGCCGAACGTGTTTCGCTGCAGCCGTAATCGCTCGATCCGCTTCAAAGTTTTATTAATTAAAAAAGTTTCGCGAAAGTGCCATTCTTTTCTTCCCCGCGTCAATCGCGACTGCGACAATGGGCCAATTGTACAATCTGTTATTGTTTTAATTGAAGTATCGATTGGAGCAGGCAGGGGAGGCGAGATTTTAAAGAAATTTTATTTTCTATTTTCACCCCTGCCAATTGTTCATATTTTTCGAGTTGAATTACGGGGACAATAATGAAGGTCAGATGCAAAGAGAATTTAACAATGATTTGAAACAAAATTCTGTAAATAATTACTATAATGTACGGTGCAATATCGTTTGAAGTATACTAGAGAAACATGTTTGTCTGTTACGCTAAATTTTAAAAATTTGTGAGAAAAATATAAATAATATTCTCGTGTAAAAATAAAATTAATATATCTATTTGATCAAAAAGACTTTTTTGGTTATTTAAATAATTTTAATAAAAGTTTATTTTCGGTGTTTTTATTATAGTCTAAATCATTCATATATAACACGTTTATTATTCGTAAGCTTACATTTTGCATTCTTGTGCTCTAATGATAAATGTTGTAATTAAAATTCATGTCAGGATAGCAAATAAATTTGAATAAATAATATTCTACTTTATATGTTAGTGAGTAAAAATTATGAAATGTATATTACCTACATACCTCGTTCATGATGGATTTATATTTCAAATAGTATATTAATCTTAATGAACATTCTAACAAATATACTATAGTTTGTACTCTCACCCTAAAATAAATTAAGTTTTATTTTTTAAATTGAAAAATGAAAAAATTAATTAAAAATTAATTCTAACTATATAGGACAGGTCATTATATAAGCTGCGTGGCAAGACATTTGTCTTTTTTTTAGATCTTAGGTAATTCACACCAAGGATATATGATTGCTTTAACCTACTTTTAACAATCTAACGTACTTATAAAGTGCTCTTTGTAACGGCGCGGATTACCATTGCAGCTAAGTGAATTTTCGCTCGTTCAGAATTGCAGAGTAGGATTCAGCTGGAGTACCTCAACCCGTCGATTTATCGCTCTCCTCGGCTTATCGCAACAGCGCGATCGAAAAAAAAGCGAAGGAGCGAAGAAAGCGCAAACATCCATCGAGTTAATTTTTAGACCAAGATTCCGGGAGCCCGACGGAAAGCGTATCCGGCGTCCGGCTAAATCCGAGGCCCGCTGTAATTTCGGTAGATTGCTCCCAACGAGGCGCATTTATTTCCATTTCAATTTACGTATATACGGCTCGCGCGCCCCGGGCGACTCACGCGAAAAAAGAGCATTAGGGAAAATTTACGGCCGGCTAAGTAAATAGGAGGCGAAGGAGAGAGGCGAGCGCCGGAAGGAGACGGCGGAGCGCCGATATCGCCTAATTCGTATGTATTAGAGCGACAATGCGAGGAGAAGATGCGGGGGGAGGGAAGCTCGAAGGGAAAAAGATTCGCTCGTCCGGTAATCCTGCCCTAATTAGCTTCCGCCGCGAGATGCTCCGTTGAGAAGGCGAAAGCCATCTCCGGCTTTTTGCGAGTGGCCTTTGAATATTGTCGGCGAAAAACAAAACAAAACGACCACTCGGCATCTTAGTGGTGTACAATTTCGAGAGCCTCTTCGCTTGTACTCTGCGATGGAATTCATTTATTAAAATTAAGGCTTGCTAAATTGAATCTGATTAATTTTCATGATCCTGGAGAGAGTAAACAATTTTTTCTAAGGGTACCTATTATCCAAACGACATAGAGAAGTTAATAAGTCTTTTTTAATGAGAGCGAAGAAAGAAAATTAAATTTTATTTAAAAAACAAAATTTTTTTCTACCTTGGAGAAATGAGTCGTGATATATTTTAAAGAAGAGATAAAGAAGGGTCATTTAAAAAAAGATGCGAATATTAAAAAGCAGAGATAAAATTCTTTGATCGATACTTACAAAGTAAGTGCAGTTTTTGAAATAATTATTACTAAAAACTTTTGAAAGAATCTTTTGAATTAATGGAAAAAAATTTTGTTTTAATTTCAATATAAAAGAAAGTTCTTTTCAAAGATTAAAAAGTTGATTTATCCAAATAAGATAAGCACTTCTTTTTGGTACAATTTTCATGAAAAATAAAATATTTTTTCTCGAAATAAATCACATCGTCAGTTGCCCCACTTTTCTAATACAATAGAAAAGCTATAATCAGAACATTTTTTCCTTAGATTTTCACCGACACGTGTATTTTTTGATACATTTCTCAAGCACTAATACCTTAACTCCCACCTCATTCTCGCCATTCTTTACCCCAACAAAAAAAAGAGAAGAAAATGAAAGCTCGGGAAAAGCACCTCAAAGAATTTTTTCCCACGCCTTCGTAGTTAGAATTTTTACGAAAAATAACTTTCCAGAAAAGGCATTAAACCGTCGCCGGGAATGAAGCACTTTCCCCCGGGGCACACGCGCGATAGGGCAGAAATAAACGGGGCTTCGATCGACGCCCGTCGAATTAACATTGTTTTCTGCGACTGCACGCCGGCCCCCGAGAGCTTTTACCTATCTTCTCAATTACGTCCCCGGCAGCCAGTCTTAATGGCCTCCTCTCGGAGCGGGAGCAAGATGCGCGGCCCTCGCAGCCGAGAATTTCACCCCTCCCCGCCCTCCTCGCCCGAAGCTTAATACGTCGCGCGTCGGCTCGATTTAGGCCCCCTCGAGTGGAAAATTATTTTTCGAGGAACCGCCCGGGAGACGAAGGCCCTCCCTGTAACATTACCCTCCCCCGCTCGCTTTCAATCTGTCGTTGCTTTCCACAGTGCGTCGTTTAAATAATGTAAATGCAATATACGAGGCACGGATGCACTGTTTCCAAACAATCGAGTGATTTAGCGATTCCACGGTACACTAAATTTCGAGTGGCCGAGGAACTTTTGCGATCGCTCTTCGGGAACGCGCCTTCATGATTTATCGGGCATCACCTGCTCCAGCGAGATTTTACTGCAATTAGGGGGACTCTATTTTCTGGGATGTGAAAAATCACTTTGGCAGTGCATGCGCGTGGCGTGCGGAATTTTATTGAAAAATTTGACGAGCGTAACGAGCAGGCGGCGCCGAAGTAGGTCGGCACCGCTAATTAAAAGCAATCGCTCGCACCGCCGAGAAGAGCAGGAAAAAGCGCTGCCAGCCGAATTTCGGCTCGGCGTGCGTTTTGATGCCAAATGTTTACGCTTCGGTTTTCGACGCATCCCCCATTGTTTCATTAATCATTCGCGGCGGAGTTTTAAACGCTTTAATCGCTCGGTGTAACGCCGGTATTATCGCGAAGCACTTTATTGGCCTTTCGCTAATAAATTTACACCTGTTCAATTTGAAATTTCAATCACTTACCGGCAATAAAGAAGTTTATTTGGAATTGTGCCAAGTCTGACATGCATAGCCGTAGGTATGTGTACAAATAGAAAATTACGAAACTATTTGACTTTAGATATAGGTGAAAATACTGAGAAAATAATGTTTTATTACATATTTATTTTTATAAATATTATGTTTTTTTTAATTAATTTTAAAAATTTCATTATTTAATTAAAAAATTGTCCAAAAAATATGATCGACAGTTTTTCTTATAAGTTATTAGAGTACGATGGAGACTTTAACAATGTCTTTGTTTACGCGCTAAATCAGGTAGATAAAATTTTTCACTCTAATTATAAAGCGAAATTAATGTTATGACAAGTAATATGCAGCGAATCCCAGTTAGTTAATTACTGTTTTAAGAACCTAAGTAATTAGATTACTTGCTAGGGTAATCACATCGCGATGTAATCAACCAACTTTATCGCTGTCACCGGAATATGAAACGAACTCATTACGGCAATCACTTTTTTTCTTTGTTTTTTTAACCAAATCTTTTTGCACAAAAAACTGCTCTCCAAACAGTAGAGCGTAATTCAACTGCACGAATAAATCTCCTTTATAGTTGAAAGTGACTCTATCCAAATTAGCGCGAAGCACAGGAATCTCGGACGACTTTTATCTTTCTCGAACGATCGTAAATTATTACCGCGATTTTCAAAGTGATAGACACTCGAGGTCGAAGCGCCGGTAAAACCCGCAACTTTAAAGCGATCCGACTTCGTCCATCTTCGGGAATGTTTCCCAAGGTGCGGGGCGAGGGGTCGCCCGGTGATGAAGCTGAAAAAAGAGGAGGGCGACACGAAGGAGCCGCGAATTCCCAGGACAACTTTCGCGCCCCGATTAGCCGACCCTCGCTTCATTATTTACCGCGGCTTGTCACTTACCGAGGCCTACCGTCTAATAAATCGTCCCGGGGATTCCCCGTTGTGCGAATACCCACGCGGGCACCGATCGGCCGGCTCTCCTCGAGATTTCCCCCATCCATTACGGCGGCCGGTGCACCTCCTTACCCCGGTGATTTTTCACCGGTCCGCCGTCGATGACAGTTCCGGCAGCGCCGGTCTGGTCCACTTAATAGCTCTACAACTTTTGTCAACCGCTCGGCCGGCCCTGCTGTATTCGTAATCACTCCGGAAACAGCCACGGGCGAGGGGGGGATCAGCGGCGGGTCTCGAGGTGTCGGGCGCCTTAATTGACAATTCGATTTGCCCGCGCGTGAAATTTCCCCGCCCGAGTCCAAATCGCTCGCGTGTATTTCGGCAATTACCGGGCGTTAATCAGCGCGCGCGCCGGCGGCTCGCGAAATTATGCGCGGATCATTGTGTTATCCCGCTCGATCTCGTCGCTGGCTAATTAATAACGCCGAGTTCGTTTATTAAGAGCCTCGGCGACGCGTCCGGGGTTAATCATTTTTGCTTATGAGCAAACACCGAATTCCGCGCCTCGCTTCATTGCTATGCTAAATTGCTCCTTTTTATTCGATCGTGCGATTTATTGACAAAAACTGATATGCGTGATCAGACGCAGTTTAAATATTGTTTATTTTACACTGTTTCGATAACAATCTGAGATGCTTATAATGATTCGAGTTATTATTTCATTTATTTCAAATGAAGCTAAACGCATTAATCATGTCAGGATTTTTTATGAAAAATTATGCAGAACTTCAAATTATTGCGTCTCTAATTATTTATTTTTTAAACTACGCGTTACGTGCACTCCATCGTAGGCCGCGGTCATTTAAGAGACAAACAAATTTATAGGCTGTTTTAAATCTGCGGGCAACAACTATAAGTTAACATCTATAAGTTTTAGGCTGGGTGGATGATGGACGCTATTTTAGTACAACATGGTAAAAAACAACGAAATGCTTTCTTGTTTGACACCACTACATTTTTAATCGAGCAATTTTTAATGAATTAAAAAAAGGAGCACATCTCCATTTGTGTATGCATTATTAAAGCATTTCGATTTTTCGCGTAACGAATAAAGCAATGTCGCGTTAAAAAAACAATGCTTAAATACTCTTTTGAAAATTGAATGATCCTCGACAGAAATGGTCGATAGAAAACAAAGTAGCTTACTCGAGAGCAGCATAAAAATTCACCTGTCTCTTGCGTCAGCATCGAAATATTCAAACCGTGGCGTAATGCCTTTTTAATGAGGGGCTAAAAGGAAGGCCGCGGGAGGCAGGGAGAAGGAGGGCCGGCGCGGAGGCAAGACAAGCGACTACGGGCAAATCCGGGCAGCGTAAAAGCCCTCTCTCCGCTCGGGGGGCTGGGTGCACTCGAGAGAGACGAGCGGGAGCCTCGGCCGGGGCCTCGCATCGGCCGCGTTTAATGCCGTCGCCGGGGCGAGCGCTACAACTTATTAAGAGCTAATTAACGCAATTAAGGGACAGTTAACCCGGGGGCCGTGCCGTCGCCTCCCGGAGACGGGCTGTGCGCGCGCCTTTGTCGGGCGCGGGAGAGCTGACGGACAAGCGCGCGCGCGTGCTCCTTTTTGCGAGTCCACCATCCTCTCCCGGGTATATCGAGTTACGGCCTGCGCCGGACGATGGGCAAGCCCGGAAATGCGGTTAGCTGCACGTTAGTGGCTCCGGCTAACTCGTTTTCGGACGCCCGATCGCATCAACCCTCTCTCTCTCTCTCTCTCTCTGCCTCGTTCTACCTGACAATTGCATCGCGCAGAGAGCGCGTACGCTAC
This sequence comes from Eurytoma adleriae, assembly GCA_900480045.1. NCBI lineage: Eukaryota > Metazoa > Arthropoda > Insecta > Hymenoptera > Eurytomidae > Eurytoma > Eurytoma adleriae. Next base: position 104,810 of record UXGC01000067.1, on the reverse strand, counting down.
TTTTTTTCGAAAAAAATCGCTCTGTCGTTTATTGGATTTTCGCGGTGATTCGATGCTGCGGAAGCAATTTTTCAATGTAGGGGAGTTGATTTTCACACTGGGTTGAAGATGCCGTGTGCCGTGGCTGACTAATCGAGTCTATTTCTACTTGCGAATGAAGTTAATAGATGTTCCACGAAAATTTGATTTACTTTTTATGTGTTATTGCTGCACGAATAGTTCGATCAAAAGTTATTTTTCTATTTTTGAACCTTTAGGTGTTATAATCTCAAATAAGATTACCTTGAAATACGCAATATGCATCTTTGTAAAGATTTATTTTGAATATAAGAAAATATATTTTTAATATCATATGTCGAGCAAAGAGAAATTTTTGATAATAACTTTTGCGGTAAAATAAATTTATTTAATTAATTATTAAAAAGTTACATTGAGAATTAATTAAAACGCTTATCAATATTAATAAAAATAGTATCAACATTATATTTTATATAATGTCTTTAGATAATTAAAACTGTTAACCTGGTAAAAATGATTTTATATAATAAATGGCTGCGATAATTTCTTAGACTGTATTCATACGTGCGTGCCGAGCAGCAATAAAGTCTGGTAAACCTCGGACGCGGAAAGCTTTTTGCAAGTTAGGAACAATACAAAGAGAGATAAACGGATTAAAAGTAAACGCACAAACAGATTTAAAAAATAATTAAATGAGCATTTACTTTTGATCTAAAATTATTAATTTGCACTTACAAATGTTTATTCATGCTTAAAAGAGTGCATTTTTTCGTTGTAAAGTTTTATTTAAAAAGTTATATAAGAAATTACAAGTTTTCATGACAAACTTTTCACTTAAGTAGACACTAACGTGTCTCGTCGGGCGCACTATGGTTAAAGAAATTTCATATTAAAAAATAGTTAGGTATAAATAAAGATGTGATTGGATGATAATCAGTTTCGTTTTAATACCATTCTAAATAATTTAATTTCTTTTTTAAGTAATTGACGTTGAAATTTTTATTTATACATTATCGACCACAGCTACTGCTCAATTTTATTTTTAGAGTACTTTAATATTATAATCATTAAATGCAATAAATAATTACTTTGCCATTGTAGTTTCGTATGATAAAATTGTAATATCACTTTAGTTACTGAAATAAATAAGTAAAATTAAGAATAATAACAATTACCATAATAAACTATTTTACCAATAATTCATATTCATACTTATGGTGGATTATTTGTTTCGTTTCAGGCCAATAATCGCATACTCCAGCTAAAGCGAGCGCAACATGAAAATCGCGAAAAGCACCTGTGGGACTTGATGCCAGTCGGTGAGTCTCGCATGGCCGGCAGCGCGCGCATCGACCCTCTCGCTCGAGCCAGACTCGCCGAGCCTTGAGAACCTCGTGCCGGGGCTGAGGGATGAGGAGGCGCAGAACCCAGCCGTGGACCAGCGGCCGAACGCACCTCGCCGGACGCGAAGTACTCCGAGGTCAGCTCCTCTCTCTCTTCTCTCCTCGCGAACTCGTTATCTTAATATATTCCTCGCCGATCGGCTATATACAAAGCCGATAAAGAAAACTCGCGTTTCGAGGGAAACTTCCGGGAGGAGGAAAAAAAAAAGTTTGTTCATTTCGCTGCGAATGTTTTACTGTGCAAACTCGCGGGGCTTCGTGAAAAGTCCGAGATATTTTAAGGCTTTTGCCGGCGCTTCAAGGCTAAATCTGAAATACTTCCGGATTCCGAAGATATTGGGGATCGATGAAAAGCCCGGCTTCTTTAGCCGCGCGCAATTTTTTACCGGTATTTTTTCCTTCTTCGCCGGAGCGAAGAAGACCGCTGCGTCTTTTTTTATTGAAACGGAGTCGAGACCCTTTTCAGCCGATCGTTACGAATTAAAAGGGTTTAATTATTAAAATCCTGTTGTCTGGAAGTTTTAAAATGCTACGAGGAGGCGTATAAATTGGGGATTTAAAGAATGAATGGATTATTCTTAGGCGAAAAGGATATGTCGGATAAATTCAATTTACTTCGAACGTGGCACAAAGAGTTTCGCCATTCCGATTCATACGCATTACTACGGGACGAGACCTTTTTTGCGGAAAAAGTCACAAAGAACAAAAACACGTGGGTAATCCTTGATTGATCTCTTGTTTCTCCTAAGGCGACGGTTAGCTTTTCAAAAAAAGAGAGGAAAATGCGGCAAAGGAAAAACCTAAACGTAGAATGCAGGATTTATCGAAGTCAATAAAAATAACTAACGCCTCTAATTTGTTCGCGGAGAAAAACTATTCCTATTACTCACTATTTAATAAAACGAGGACAGGCAGCAAATAAACTGATACTTCAACAAATTTTATTATAAAAATACTTAAGAGCCTAATAATTATTTTATTTTATTTTATCCATAGAAATAGGCTTTATTTACAATAAATTATATGCAATAATAATATAATTTTTTTAACAGAATTTTACGATAGTCGATCTAATATAGTCTTTAGAATAGCGAATTTAACGACCCCATCACAATAACAAAATATTGCGCCTTGTAATTTATTTTTAATAAAAATGTTATTTATAAAGTTTAACAATGCGATTTTTCTTTTTACAAGGAGGAAAAAGGTGGTAGGTGGCCGCGGGCCGTGGGGGAGCAGGGCCCATGGCCCGGTGCTGGTCGCACCAGCGCTGGTGGTGGCTCCTGCTCATCGTCGCCTCGGGGCTCGGGGGCCTCGGACACGGCCAGAAGCCGGCGAGCGCCCCCGCAAGCCCGAAGACCGTCGTTTTTCTGCGCGAGCAGTGCGACGGAGAGCAGCTGGACCGGGAACAGCTCGACGAGCAGCTCAAGGCTTACGGCGCCATCATGCTCCCGAAAGCCGGTGAGTTCACTTGAAATACATTTTCGAAATTTAGAATTTTTATTCATGAATAAAATGAAAATCTATATAAAACAAAGCTAGCACGGTATCTGGCGAACTAATTTTAATTGGGAAGATGTTTTATGATGGTCTCATGTGTTATGAAAAATTTAGTGAAGAAAAGATGAACTAAGTGATATGGAAATTTAGTTTAATATTAATTATGTCCACTTATAAAAATTAATTAAAAAAGTAACTGACCAAATTTTTACAATCCTCGAGCTCATTTTTAATCGATCAGTTTTTACGATACTCCATACTGCGTAAAATAATTAGTATTTTCGATCCACCACAGTCTTCAGCGTAATCAGGAAGGACATAGTCGTGTATAGTATCTGAGAAAAAAAAGATATAAAAAATTGATATTTACCAAGGTCAAAAGAAATGTTCCGTAAAAAGCATTTACCATCCCTAAGTACTTCCTATCGAAGGCCCTCATCACCCCGTTGATGGATATTACGGAGAGCCTCTGACATCTCAGAATGATCAGGCCTTTCATGCTGACGAGTTTGAGCTCCTCGTCGTACCAATCGCTCGAATAAATTGCGCACTCGATATCCTCACCCTAGAGAAAGCAGAAGTTATCCAGTTGGCGAAAGTAAGACAAACGAGCCTAGTTTTCTTGTTGACCTTACCGCTGATGTCATGTTTTGCGCGCTCTCCGCGCACAAATACATCCGAGCGTAGACCAGAGTCATTATGGAAATCTGATGAAAGCACTGCGATGGCGTCGCGTTCTATTCAACGTTTGTATGCATGATACTTTGTTACTTTTTACATAAATTCGTGGGAAAAGAAAAGATGACTTGGATTGCTTGGAAAAATGTCTCGATAGAAATTGTCATAAGACTGATAAAAGAGTGTGTGAATGAATGAATTTAAATATTAAAAAGTAATTTAATGAATAAAGTAATCAATATACTTTTGTCCCCGTTCGTTAGCATGGAAAGGTAAAAGCATTTAAAAATTCGTGAAGTAGAAACCGCTCCCTCCTTGTGAGCAAAAACTGATCATTTTAAGTGATATATACGAATATTTTTTTATATTACAGTTATATTTAGGTGCGTTTCCCTTTCCAAGCGAACTGGAGAGGACTTGTGGTTTTTCACTTTTAAAGGCAGTTTAATTGCAATACAATGAAAATTCAATCTTACGTGTAAAATTTGCAATCCAGATCCAAAGACGCTCGACATGAAAGACAAGACTGTCTTGAATACTATAAACCGTACGATGTAATTTGTCTCTTTTATAACGCTGTTAAAAAATAATCATTCATCTATTATCTGTACTAAAAATCAGTTATATATAACGATCAATTCTAAGGGAAATATGAATCACAACTTACTCCAAAACGTAATTGTGCTTCTGAATGCAATCGACCACTTCCCTCAAGCTTTTCGCGCTCTTAAACTCGACTTCCAAAATTTTGAGCTTTTCTGTGCACGTAAAAATGAGTAGTATGGCTATCCCGTCCAAGTTGGGTATTATCAACAAATGCGTCAGCACGAAGACCTGATTGAAGTAGAGAAAACTTTTGACGGTGTATGATCCAATATCGAAAGGGTAAACTGCCGTCATGATAAGCTTACTGCTCGTCTGCTGCGGTGTGTCGATAATGAAATACATTAGTATGACTATCGTATAGCAAGTAATTATAATTAAGAACCCCATGGCGTAAAAGTTTGCGTAATGCTTGACAATGTCTAATTTTTCCCTCGACAGCTGCTGCTCCGTCACTGCCAATAAATTCTGGAAAATTAAGAAAACAGGCGCAATAAGAAAAAAATGATCTGTACAGCTTCGGAAGAAAGTTTGACAGCTGAAACGTTGCTAACCTGCAAGCGGGGCTTCTGATATTTGATGAAAATCATAATTGAAATACCTTCGACAAAGCCGCTAGTTTCCAGCCAGGAGTTAGTTAGCGCGATGAAATTGTCCCGATTGACGTAGAGCCCGCGCAGCGTCGGGACAAAGGCGATCGCGTAGTTCAGCAAGCAGAACAGGTAAAAGTAATCGAAATTCCGGAGGGCGCCGCGGCGTTTCGCGGCCGCGGGCCATATCCCCAGCCCGCTGGCGACGAAGCGCAAAACGCGAAAGCTCGTTCTCGCCGGCACATAAATATTCATCTCGCTTAATTGCCCCCCGCTTTCGCGTATTGTTTTCAACGGCCGTGTAAATGCGAAACTGCGTTTACCGAAACGCAAAGCGCGCGAAAAATTCGCCGCGGGCTTCCGCATCCGCTGGGTCGGAGGCGACTAAATGAACCTTTTTAGAAGGGGGTCAAATAGAATAGAGAGTCCTAATTGACGTAATGCTCTACAAATAACGAATATTGATCAGACGAGTTCTAAGAATACATTACAGACAAGGTAATTAGACAATGTGGGAGTCTCTGGTTCAAGTTTAATGAGTTAGATAATAATCAATTATAGTTATTATAAACGTTGCATATATATGTTATTCTTTAGTTTTGAAAGAAAGGTAAAGATAGGGAGCTAAAAATGAATTTTCAAATGAAGAGATTATAAATAATTAATTTTTGCAAACATCGTTAGTATTGAATAAAATATCCTATACTCGAGTCAAAATAGACTTCTGCCGTCTATACTCTTATCTATTCCAGAACTCAGTAATTAAAAATGTAGTTCGCAAATAAAATTTGACGAAAATTTCCATGACGGACCGCAAAATTAGTACGACAAAAGCTTTGAAATTTTACACTCTGCTAAAAATTATCCATCTCTGTACACCGATAAAATAGACATTATATGCACCTACAAGATCTTCCAATCTTCCAAAGTAGCATAGATTTCACTCTTATCAAATGAGCATGAAAGAAGTGAAGTCACGTGACTTTCATCATTTTACTTTTTCCTGAATAGGATATAAATAAATTTACCTTAATAAAAACGAACGCATAAAAATAGCAGAAAATCCTACATATCTACCTTGGTCATCATTTTTATTGAAAAATTCTATCCGTATATATCCACTCAAATATTTTGGAAAATTTTAATATCTAATTCAGCTTCCATTTTCTTACCGCGACTGAAAAGAGAAAATATGTCGAATGTAAGCAGCACGCAAAAAAAAAAAATGAAACGTCGATCCATTAGTGCGCGATAAAGGGTACCGAGAATAATGCAGGCGTCGAGGGCATAACAAAGTGCGAATTCGCCGCTGCCTATTTGATAATTAAAGTTCGAGCCCCGAGAGTCGTGGGACCGGGGTTGGAGTGCGAAGCAGTCCCGGAAATTGTGGCCAGTCGTTGTGCCGCCTGCATTATGCAAGTTACGGGCGCGAGCTTCCGTTATATAAAAGCCGCGCGGTTTCCTCGCGCCGCTTCCCTGGAATTCGAATGAGCGGGTGAAAAAAATCTCGAGAAAGTGCGTATCGATCTTTCGCCCGAGCGGGGGGTGGCTTCTCAAACCTCTTTTATTTTCCAGTCTTTCAATGGCGTTTTCATCGAATTGAAAATGAATTTTTTTCCATGCGTGAAAATTCGGTAAAGTATCTATTTGTAATGAACGTTTGATGAAGAGACGAAGTTGAAATAAATAAATATAATATAACAGAGGTAAATTTTGCTTATTTATTTATAAAGAATACAATTTAAAGATTTGAATAATTATTGTACTACATTATTTGCTTCCAGTGATAGTTCTCAATGTCAAAAAATAGGAAATTGTACTTGTAAGAATCTGAAAAAATAAGAAAATGTAAGATTGAATGAAATTATTATTTTTGACGAAATATTATTTTTTTAATAAATTTTTTTAATAAATCACAGATGATTCTTCTCTCGTGAGAAAGTCACATAATTACTTACGCGCAGGTTTGAATAGTATTCATTATTTTGTACAACTAGATGCAGAAAATTAATTTTCACTCTTACCAATCCCAAATATTTTCTATCGAGTACAGTCATAACACCAGTGATCGATATCGTAGGCAGCTCTTTGCATTTGCGCATAATAAACATTTTTGCGCTCGTGATTTGCAGCGTCTCTTGATACCATTCTGTAGAGTAAATGGCATACTCAATATCCTCCCCCTAAAAATTAATGTAAAACATATATTTCAATATAAAAAATTCATGCAATATTAGAGTATTAAAATACGCTTACAGCAGTCGTCAAATTTTGTGCGCTCTCAGCGCATAAAATAATCCTCGCGTAGGCCAACGTCATAACGGCTACTTGCTGCATAAACTGCGTGAATGCTGTATTCTAAATATAAAATTTTAAACTCTTTTCATTACAATGAGTGTTAATTTGCACCAAATGTATATTTATTGCTGTAGGAAACTCTTACGTTTAAGGCCTGCAGACCGGAGCCAAATACGGACAGTACAAACGAGAGAACGGTTTTAAGAATTATAAACCGGACTATATCGTTAGTTTCTTTAACTATGCTGCATAAACAATATTTCATATGAATTTATGCCACAAAATGATATCGACCTTCTTTGCACATGCTCTGCTAAATGTAATATACACTAATGGTTTGCAACGTACCGACGCATAGAACATTTGATCAATTGTTTTATCAGGGCTATAAAAATCATAACGTAAGAGGTTTACGAGAAAATTTCAAGATCTACAAATGTTCGTACAAACAATGTTCGTATGGACAAAGATACATGTGCAAAAAAGTGATATTTCAACTTACACTTACCTTAAAACTATGTTATGTTCTTCAATGCATCGTTTTAATTCATCGAATTCTTTTGCTTTTTGAAATTTAGTCTCGAGTATTTTCAATCTATGTGTACACATGAAGATTAAAAATACAGCAATTCCATCAAAATTCGGGAGTATGGTCATATGAGAAAGAACAAAAAATTGATGGAATCTTATAACTCCTCTTACAACAGAAGAATTAGTCTCGAAAGGATAAACAGCCGACGTCATTACTTCATTGAATCCAGTTGGTGGTCTATCAAGGAATAAGTACATTGCGATCATAAATGTATAAGACGCCATTATTATAAAAAATCCAATTAGATATCTATTGGAATACTTCACAATAGTCTCTATCTTTGCCAAATTGGAAAGTCTCTCCTCGCAAAGTGCATACAGTGCCTAGGGGCATATTTAAATGAGACAAGTAACAGTGTCAATCGGATAAATAAACACGACACATTCACGATCTAAATTTTAATGTGTACAATACCTCAAAGCGAGACTTTTGCAATCTGCTGTGAAACATAATCCACATAGCCTCGCAATAGCCAGTCACTTCTAAACAAGAATAAGGAATGGCGTCAATATTATTTCGGTTCAAATAAAGCCCGTACAGTGTAGGCAGGAAGATTAGTATGTAATTTATAATACAAAAGCTGTAAAGCAAGTCAACTATGGTGAATTTGTGCTTCTTGTTCTGTTGCGGCCAGATCATCAAAATTTTGGCAAAAAAATGTAGAACACGATAAATTTTTTTCGGCGTCACGTAATAATCCATCCTTTGCTCGGACCACTGAAACTTGTTTCAAAGATACTCTTCACTGGAGCAGTTCAAACCGCAGGACTAACAATTTAAAGTTCAACTTCGTATTTGATATCCTCATTAGTCGAGCTTACTTATTTAAGTAAGCTCGTCTAATGTAAAGCACGACTAATGTACTAATAATGAGATATAGTGTTTACTATAACTCGTTGTTTACAGTATTAATGTGGAGTAATATAGGGTAACGTATATAGTAGACTCAAGTCTACAAAAAAGGTCCTTTACGTATCATATAAATAAAGAACATATCATGTATATGCATACGGTAAATACCAAAACTCATTATTTGCAGAATGAATGTAGGGTAATGTATGAAACAGGTACAAGCATACAAAAAATTATTCTTTACGTACTACTGTTACAAAAAAAGCTGTGTTGTAATGTGAATGTAAGAGAAGTTTTCAAATTTAAAAAATCAAATAAATTTTTTTAAAAAAGTTTTAGAACAAACTATTTTAAAGAAACTGTTCCTTGACGATCATGGTTATTTCCAGAAAATAGATTTTCTTTTACTACCTAGATCCATGTGTTATTGAAATGCTGTGTCAGTCGAATAGAAAAGATAAACGTATTTATTTTCTAAAACTTTTTATTGCGATTCACTTGCAAAAATATTGAATTTCCTTCGGAGATAATGCTTTATTTCGTGCGTACTTTTCCTTCTTACAAAATTTATACTCCACTTACTTAAATTAGGTACTTTTTGTGATAGCTTATAAATTATTAAAAAATAAAATCTTAATTTTACTTCTGAGGATAGGTAACAAATTCTAAAGGAGCACATTATATAAAATAATTGTATGGAACGTTTGTATAATAATTATATTTGAAAGGTCTTTACATATAAATGGATACAAAAAGTTTCTTGCACTTTTTATTAATTTAATTAAAACTATTTGCTGCCAGTCACTGTTCTCAAGGTTAATATGTATGATGCTGTTGTAGAAAGTATCTGAAAAAAATATTGTTCAATAATCATCGACTATAACATATGACAAAGTCATAAAAATTATATATGAAATTTGTTAAAAAACATACCATTCCTAAATATCGTCTGTTAAGTGCCGACATAAATCCCGTAACAGATATTATTGGTACGTCGTTGCATTTCATTATGATTAAATTTTTTGCAGAAATTATTTTCGCCGGTTCGTTGTACCATTCTGCTGAATAAATTGTATATCGTAGATCTTCTGCCTGTGAGAATGTGGTGTAAAATAAAAATATAATGCTTTTAGGTAAGACAGTTTGCTTTTACTCACAGCTGTGCTCATATTTTGCGCAGTCTCGGCGCACAAAATTATTCTCACGTATACAACTATCATAATCCAAATTTGGTGAACGGCTTGAGATATTGCGGTGTTCTAGTTGCAAAATTAATATTCGAGATGAATTATATTTATCCTTATTATCTTAATAATAGTACCGCAACGAAATTTGTTGTTCTTATACGTGAACGTATAGCAGGCTTGTCCAACACATGTACAAATATAAATTATTCTGTTTTTTAATTAAATATGAAACTTAATTTTGTGGACTAAACGAAAAGTACCAGACGAATCATTTTTTCAAATCATGAAAACATTTAAAATGTCTTATGCGTACTATATCATTATTGTATTGTTAGAAATGTATATTGTATGTATATTCAATTTACAAATTATACTTCTTATAAAATATTTAAGAAAAACATGATTCGACTGCTATATGCCACTTGATTCACTAAATTTTGTAAATGACTCACATTTAAAATCAGTAAACTGGATCCAAATACAGAGGATATAAAAGACATGATGGTTTTCAGAACTATGTATTGTACCAGACTGTTAGTTTCATTTATTGTGCTAAAAAAATTAACATTTCTATTTAACTTATTATAAAATTGGAAGAAACTTGAATAAACTTTATTTACTTTAAAACATCCGCATGTTCTCGAATGCAAGCCTTGAGTTTGATGAAATCGTTGGCACCCTTGAAGTTGAGTTCCAATCTTTTCAATCGAGCGGTACACATGAAGATCAAAAATAAAGCCATGCCATCTAGATTCGGTAGTATTGTCATGTGAACGAGGATGAATGCTTGATTAAAGTAAATTAGAAATTTCACAAGGTTTGATTCGGTACTGAAGGGATAAACCGCTGACGTTAGCAGTTCATTATGTCCAGTCACCGGCCGATCCAGGAACATGTACATCATCACCATTACTGTATAAGATGAAATCAATACTAAAAATCCTATTGCGTAAATCGTGGCGTAGTTCTTTACAATATCCAGTTTCTCCAACAACAGCTCCCACTCTATCCGCTGAAAAATAGCCTGTACCACATAATAAGTTCAATAAACAAATTTAAGATTGGTCATTAATTCAAAAAGGAAGAAGATTTTGTTTCTCGCTTGCTGCACAGTACAACATAAAAATTTAACTAAAAAATTGTCAATGTCACAAATATGAAATTACCTGTAAGCGATTTCTTTGCATTTGACTGTAGAACATGATCCAGAATGCTTCTACAAATCCGGTAAGCTCTATGCTGGAGTAAGATGCTGCAACGATGCTCTTTCTATTCAGATACATTCCATACACGGAAGGTAAAAAGATTAATATATAATTAATCCAACAAACTGTCAGCATAATGTTTCGCTTGAAAGCGTCTTTTTTACTCTTAATCAATGACGGCCAAATTAAAAGGCGTACTCCAATGAATTTCAATATCCGATAGCTTATCGATGGTGACACATAAAGCTTCATTTTTACTATTAGAGAACTGCGGGTGGTCGAAAACTTATACAGTGACCTTAAACACTTCTTCTGTTACTCCGGATCACAATCGCATCGTATACCAGACTGATAAGTTTCTTCTAAATTCGACTATGTTCATCATCATTAGGACATAAATGAAAAGCATGAAGTAATTAGCTTCAATTATTAACAGAAAGAGAGTGCAAATATGGATTACTAGAAGATTCCTCATGTTCGAGAACATCATGCTTAATGATATCGCTCATTAGGCACTCAAGTGAAAATAAGACACATACGAGTTGAATAGAGAATCAAGGCCTTGACATTTTTTATAAAGAGAAATCAGTTTTCGGTATTATTTACACTGTTCCGTATGAAAAGGGGGATAGACTCGACCTGTGAGGATTTTTTGTATGTAACAGTCAAGTCTGTCCCTCTTTTCATATGGAACTTAGTAATTTTTACTAGATCATTTTTCTTAGTGTAATACTATGATTTTAAGTTTATGAAAAAAATGAGACATCATGCATTGCGGAAATAAAAAATCTAACAAAACAATAATTCCATCGTTCAAGTGAAATTTGATGCTTATTGTTATAGAGTATTTATAGTATAGTCGATTTCCAGCAGGATACATACGAAAATAACTCAAACTTGCAGAGTCACTCTCAAGTCCATAGCCATATCCGTTTATTTTTTTTTCTCGAAATCCAAATAAATCGCAGCCCCCATCGCTGGGTGCTTGTAGTTATCTCATCGCCGATAATGTTCGCCGCTGGCCCGACCAATACCGGCCATCGAAAAAGCGCTACCGACACTCAAAACAAACTCCCGTATTTACACATTCGTGGCCCGGCGAGAAATGACCTGAAATCCAGTGCAGGGGGAAAAACGGACGCGGGCGAGAGCAAAGCAGAATCGTTAGTTTATAGAGGGCTGCGGGAGCGAGGATTTCGCGGGCAGCTTTCTGTTCGCTGGTGGCTCGGCGCCTCTTATGCTCCTCGCAATTTCGCGCAGCTGCTTCGAACGCGAATCGTATATTCGCGCTCTATCGCTCTGCAGTCGATGGACCCGCGTGCAAAGCAACGCGCCGCGAGGAATAGAGAGCTCTCTACTTTTTCCAGCGTCGAAAAGCTCTGCTCGGCGTAACGATTTATAAATGAGGTTCCGATATTTTTAATATTTTATACTGCGTGTACAAGAAATAGCTTATGATTATCGGAAAAGGCAATAAGCAAAATTTTAAATATTCTCCTAGTAAAAAATGATCCGCAATATGAAAATTGCGATGGTTTGTAATAAATGGAACGCTATTTTTGTTGACTATATCACATCTTGGTTATGAGAATAAGTCGAGAAAAAATAGAATACTCTAGCTAAATAGTAGCCTAAAAAAAGTATATTTTTTGCAGTAAAAACTATAAAATAGAGTATTATGTATGTAGGTAGAAAAGTGAAGGTCTTAAGAAATGGTTAGTTATAAGAAACTCTTTTCAACGACTCAATAAAACGAAAGTTTCGAAGTTTTGTTTAAATAATAACTTGAATAAAATCCAGACTGAATGTAATTTAGCGCTTTTCTACCTGCCGAAGTAACCGTTAATGAATGTGAAATTGTTGTATGCCCACACAAATACTTTTCTTTTTTTTTGTATAAACGAGATGCGGGTATTCCCTAATTTATTTAATTTAGTTAAGCAATATTTCAGCGAAATTTATTTTCTGTCGCGCGTTGTACAGCACCCAGATAATAATTAAAATCTTTTCGTAACGAAAAGTTTATTCGTTTTTTAAATAGCGGAAAAAACGTCGGAAAATGGGGAAAATGAAAGCGCACGCATACAGCTACAAGTTGTATCTTGCATTTTTATAATTCCGCGCGTTTTAACAAGAAAGCAACGAGCGCCGGTATGAATTCAAACGAGCTGCCGGCGTTATTACGTTTTTCCCTCGCAATATCCGTAATTTTTAATCAATTTATCAGGCGACACACGTAAATATTGCAGCTATAATTATACTTTTAATTATACTTTAGCGCCGAGATATTTTGCGACGATAAAACACGCGGCAACTTTTTTGCCGCGCGCCTCTTTTATCATCTGTTTATAACCTCAACTACCGGATGAGGGTGAGGTAACCGGGGCGAGCGTAAAAACCGAAAATATTACGGTATATTTTTTTTTTTTTTTTTTTAAGTAAGCCTCTAATTAAAAGCGACCAAACAAATATAATTCCGTTACGGGAACTGCTCGTAATTTTTAATTAAAATCCCGGCCATTTGAATAATCCAAACTAGCGCGCGATTTTAATAACGACGAGAATCAGTTCAAAAGTCGTTTTGTGCCCGGGGGGCAAACACAGTCCGAAAATTTCCCGAGCGCTTAATGAGGTGGATGGAGGTACCCGGGTCGATTAGTTCCAGCGTCCGGGCGCAGGCACGTCGCGCTCGTACAATCCAAAACAGATGAGCCGGAAGAGCCTGACGAGCTGCTCGAGGTGAGGAAAAAAGGAAAGCGAACTTCTCGACGTTTAATTTCGCGACCTCCGCTAACCCATTATACCTCCCCTGCCCCGTAATGCCTTTTTTATCGGCTTTTTCCTTTTTTTTCTCCCGATCATAATGCGCAATGAGGAAGTCGGCGTCTACGTGCGAAGCGTCCGGCCTCTTAACGCAATTAAAAAGTTAAATCGGCGATTTCAAAATGCGCGGGGAGGGGCAGAGCTCGCGTTTCCGTCGGAGTCACGCGCGAGCCGGTCGTTTGCCGCCCCCCGAGATCCGCTAATTAAGCCCGCGGCTAATTCCTCAGCCGAAAACTACTTTCAACTTCGGGACGCCGAGGCTTTGACGGCGGGGCGCGACGCGCAATCGCGCCTCCGGATCAGATTCCGAGCTCAGGAATTGCGACGCTAATTCGCTAAAACGTGCGGGCGACGCAATTTGTTCCCGGCCAAATGGGACGGGACGTGATTCATCTTGCGCGCGACGAGATGTTTAGCTCGCGGCTCCTTTTTACGAGTTGGCTGAAAAAATTTTTCCTCCCTTTTTTTTTACGAGAGATTTTACGGCCGCGGCGGGAAAAATCTTCTTAATTAAAAGAGGATTCACGGCGAAATTCAAATGGCCGAGCGAATGGCCTTGCGCTCGAAAAAAGTTGTGTTCCATCAGGACGATAAACATTTTTCACGAGCTCGAATTTCAACGGAGCCGTAGCCGAGCGTAAATGTGCAAAAGCACTTTGTCATCTTTTTCGCGTTACTCGCTAAATTAACGGGCGAGGGAGAAGAAAAAAAGTGCACTCCTTGCTTTCTCCCCGCGCATGAAATAAAATTTTCCGAGCGCTTTTTGCTGATGGTGTAAAATGAGATAAAAAAAGCGCCTTTAAATGCACGTGTAACTGTCAGTGGCACGAAATATTTTACCTCGTCGTTTTTGTTTCAGAAACTTGCGAGTCGCGCTCGTGGGGCCTGGAAGCACTCGTGCAGGCCTTGAGCCAAAAAGCGACGCGGGCGCTGGTCGCCCAGCTGGACTACAACACCTGTGAGGTCGCCGCCAAGCTCGCCCACTTGTGGCACAAGTCCCTCGTCACGTGGACCTGTCCGCAGGTCAGTTTTTCCCTTTCAGCGCGATGTTACCGTTGTATGTCCTCGGCACCCGTGAAAAAAACTCTTTTATGGTATCTCCTATTTCTTTCGTTCAGAAATGTAACGAAAATGGCAATTTTTACGCAAACAAAGTTAACGACAAATAGAAAACAGTTGAATTGTTTTTTTAACTTTTGAGATTACTTTTCAAATTCAAAAATCAGTGAATTGTCAGAAACATTCATGATTCAGCTGTCTGTGAACTTAAATAAACGTCGAAATATTGACTTCACTGATTTAATACCGAATTTAAATTTAGATAGTGTCAAACTAAAAAAGGGTAGAAATTAAATTTAAAACACTACTGATCTATCTTTTGAAGGATGAAACAGTTTTTTTTCAAAAGACAATGATTTGTATCTTTTATAAGTTAAAATAAATTAACGAAGTTCCTTGGCTGACTAAAGGAAGATCCTTACTACTTAATTATTCAAATACGAATCTATTCATTCATTCACCTATCAGGATATGAATTTTTCCAAGTTTTTCAAACTTTAAACATATATTTTTCGGAATAATCCTGAAATTTTCAACTTAATATAAAATTGTAAGGATTATTAAAAATTCTCTTACGTGGAAAACCTTTTTTATTTCTTAGGTAATCTTTTATATTCCTTACGTTTTATATTCCTTAGGTAATCTCATAAAGTGCAAAATGTGAAAAATCACTTTATTTAATATTACCTAGGCATTTTAATTTTCACTGGAATCGAGCTGTTTTTCACTATTTCGTTTCACACACAAGTATTCAACCTTTTTGCAGTAAAATTATTACTATCGAGCCTATAGATACATCTAGACTAAAGAAGAAATCGCCGCGTACGCGGTGCAAGCATTTAAACGCGAAACGAAATTCTGCGCAAACATTTGTCCGGCATTCGCCGCAACAAGCAGGCGGCCGAGCGCTGACACACATCGAGCGATTTCATTTCGCCGGGGCTCCGTCCCCCTCGCGCTTATAAAGCGCTCGGCCGCCGCGGGTCCCCGTTCGGGGGCGGCCACGCTGACCCAGAAATCCGCGCGCCGATGAAAAAGCCCGCGAGATGAGAGTGCGGTCAGCGGCGTAACGAGGCTCTTGCGCGCGCGGAAGGGAGCCCCGGCCGAGTTCTTCAAAGGAGGGGACGGGGGTGGCTCGCGGAAGTCGCGCGAACGCGATTACAAGCTCCGGCCGGGACGTGTCGGAGCAAACGAGCTGGAAAAACGACCCCACGGGAGGGGGGAGGCGCGCATGCAAGGCCTCGCTAAGGCGTCCGCTCGTTCTCGTGATTACGGCAATTCGACGTTTAGCCTTTTACGATCGGCCGACGCGCTTGGCTGATTGCGCCTCTCCTGGGGGGCACGTCCGCATTGTCGCGTGCTCGACGCGCTACGTTTCCCCGCTTTTACGCGGAACGCGATGATTTTCCAGCACACTCTCGACTGCTACCAGGATCTCGCAATGTTTTGCGACGCTCGTCGGGTAATTAGGAAGGACTGGTGCTACTTTTTTTTACTTTTACTAAGTAGTACATTTGCATAAGAATGTCGTGACAAGGTACTCGCTTTTTTTTGTAATATTTTTAAAATGATCATTTTTTATTCTCTTTTTCTTCTACTTAATGGATAAAAAGTAGAATTTTACTTTTTTAAGAGTACCTAAGCAGATATGTGAAGAAAAATGTTCTACTAAAGATTACTACACTTCATGGGATTAGCAGAAGTTACTTTTAAAATATTACTAATCTACCTTTAAAATCTGTAATTATCTTTTCTTAAAAGCAAAGAATTAATATTTTTTAATTTAGTTTATAAAGATTTACGAAAACCTTCGTCTGACTAAAGCCGGATCGTTACTACTTAATCATTCGTTTACTATATACCTGCCACTATATATCAGTGAATTTATGAATTTCTCAGTGTTTCTCAAATATTAAACATTGGAGAAAGTGATTCTTTTATTGAAAATAGTGAACACATGTCTCGGAATTTGGCCCACTGGAGTCTTATAAAAGTAGATTTTCTTCCGTCACCCGCAGATTGTAACCTCTCCCTTTTAGTATAAAGTATAGTAATTTTGACTAAAATATTTCTTTTCTTGTTCTTTATTAAATTAATAAATTGTATAAAAAAATATTATATATAAATATAGAAAGAATTAAACCTAATTGATTAATAAATAATAAAACTAATTGTGATACTGAATAATTATCTTTAAATAAATGTGATAATTTAAATACTCTTTTATTTGGAATGTAATTGAACGCAATTTTCATCGTAAATCATTTTTCGAATATATATTTCATCTCAAAATTCCGCAGCCACCAGTTTTATCTCACCCCATCAGAATCCAAAAATAAAACGACGCATACAAAGGGGCTTAATTAAGCGCGCGATCGAAATATGCAGGGGTGTTTTTCCGCAAAAGTGAAACCTAAGAGGGGGAAAGGAGATCCGACTCCCTCGGACTCCACGTGCAAGCTCGCTCGGCGTGTAGCTGTGGCTATTGAAGCCGGCAGCATTGAAAAAATGTGCCGAATCACGTAGACGGTCTCGGGAATCGCGCGCGCGAGCTATTAATTTATTGATCTCCCCGGCGTTTTCTTTCTCCCTCTCTTTTCTTTATTTTTTCACGAATATTACGGGCGTAATTTATGAAAGGAGAGTCACGATGATGAATCAAAAATATTTGCGCGCGACTTCGCCGGCTATCGGATTACTGCCCTTTTCGCCGTATATCCGCTGTTTTTAATTTACTGCCAGTTACGGAAGCAGTTTACTCCCACGATAATATTTCGTTTCGATCTCGCGAGGAATTTATGCGACTGTTACTCGGCTTTACGGAAAAGTTGAAGCTCCGGATTTTCTTTCTTTTTTTTCCCGTGAAATAAACACGTTTGACAAAAAATAATATCTCAGAAACTTATTTTAAAACATATATTTTTTAATTTACTGTGTGATGCATTACTCTAACTATGGAAAATGAACAGAGCCTTTTTTAAATGATTAAATTTCAAAAAATTTTCCGTACAGTTTTTGTTGTCTATAATAGTCAATTTACAAAAAATTTCATTCTATTTCAAATTAATTTGTTTCTACGATGTTTGTACAAAATAATTTTAATGAACGATCCTGGGACACAAATTTTTTATATTTTTCATTTCTCTGTGTCAATTTAAACTTTACGACTGTAAATTACTTACCACATTTTATTTTATTTACTCTTACATTTTTATATTTTCCTGAAAGCGGGGCTTTGGGGAATTAAAAAAAAAGTAACCTCATAGTGAACAAAGCGCGCAATCGCGAGTCAAGTCGCAGCAGCGTCGCACTCATATCTCCAAGTCCTCGAAAAGCCATAAAAACTTGGCGACCCTCGGTATCTGGCCGTAAACCGCGAAGCCCGAGTGGGTCGCAGACAAAAGCGTGGCGCTTAAAAAAGAGAAAAAAATCATGGGGGCAGCTCGATAGTTCGCGGACACGTGCGGGGAAAAAAGGAACGTGATACGAAACGCAGATGAGAGTACGAGGAACCAGACCGGAAGTGTGGGATTCAAGGCCGGCGAAAGCTCGACCTCCTTTAAGAAAAAAAAAGACGAAGAAATTGCTGACAAAATTGAAATTGGAGGAATTACAGGGTCGATAACGACTGAGCGTGAAAGTATTTTATTTTTATTTATTTTGCTGCGTTTTATTTATTTTGACCGGATGCGATGACAGGATAAACAAACCGATAGCGAAATCCTTTTCTCTTGCGGCAAAGTACACAGTGGCGACTTCCAAGTCCCCTAAATTCTCCCAGATATTCGACGACACTTGTCCTGGTAGCATTTCCATTTTCACACCCCATCCACTTGGCCCTTGTTTTTATTCTCTCATCTACTCGCCACGATGTCCACCCCCTCGGTCGCAGCTTCGGATATTTATTGAGTTAACCATCTTAGCAGCCAACGTTTGCTTTTATTTTTTTTCTCTTTTTTATCTTAATTTGAGCATTAATACGCTCTTTGATGGGTGTTATTTCGATAAAATGAAAAAAATGATAATTTTTAATAATTAGATAATAATTCAAACATGAAGAATAAAAATGAAAAATAACAATAAAATAAGAATACTTTTTATACCAAAAAGAAAATTTTACACACTGCATTTAAAAAACTATTCTAACTAATCAATTTAAAAAATTTAGATTACATAAACATACTAAAATTTGTATTAATGAAAAAGAATTCTACATTCGCTTGACAAAAGGAGGTGAACGTAAAATTTCCAAAAATAAACAAAAAAGTAAGTGTTAGATATAAATTCTGCAAGAAAATTTGTGAGTCAGTAAAATAATTGTTTACGCAGTTAACAGGCGGATTTATACACTCCTCATCCCAATGGCCCGTATAAGCATTTCGCTCGAGCGTCAGCAAAAAAACACCAAAGATATATAGTCCCCGCCGTATCCGCGTTACGAACCCTTAACCGTACTACCTCCGTCTCTCATCCCCAGTATTACCCTCCACCCAGTATCCACGCAGAAGAACAAAAAAAGGGACGATATAGAAAAGCTCCGCCGGAGTATTAGCCAATAAAATGTATTGGCCGAACGGTGAAAACTAAAACGGCAGCAGCTGATCCCTTTATCTCTCGACGCTTCGCGCGTAAACCGAGCGCAAAGCAACCCGCTTGTGATTTACGCGCACGAGCCGTCGGGATGATTCTCCTCTCCGTCCGCGAGAAGGAAAGAAAAAAGAGGGCGCGCGCCCACGCAGCCGAGTCCGAAGGGAGCGCGGGCCCCCGCAGCCGCGGGAATTTGCGAGTAGGCCGCGAAAAACAGCCGGCCATCAATTCCCGGCGAAAATTGCGCAGCGTTGATGGATGCCCCGGGGCCGACCTAACGAAGACGCATGCTGCCCGCCGGTTCAATCTCTCTTTTTTTCCTCCCGTGAAAACGGGCCGGGATGAAATTTTAAATAGAATCCGAGCGCGACGCGTTATATTACGTGCGTGCGGCGGAGGCGAGGGGTAGAAACAATTGAGCGGCGAACGTGCGCGTTCGACCGGATTACCATTTAAATGGAGTCCGCGCGCGAGGCGCGGAATTTCCCGCGCGACTTCCGGCGCGTGCGAATTTCCGGATTAACCGGGAGTCTCTTGATTAGCCGCACTTAGATTCGCGCGTCCCCGCCGTTTCGCTCTTCTACTTTTTTTTTTTTTTTTTGCCGAGCGCCGCCGGGATTTTTACGGCTGGGTAAAAACTTTTGCTTCGCGGGCGGTGCAGCTTGTTTGGTTACTCAGCCGCCGGCAACTTTCGGAAATTCAGTTTTCGCGGGGGCGGCTCCTTTGTGGGCCGCGCGAAATAAATTACAGCGCGCCGCGCTTTAAGCGCGTTATATTAAATTCGCGGCCGATCTAATGGCGCGAGCGGGGCAGATTAAATTTCCTCGCTCAGTGCTGGACTGTTTTTCGTTTAACAAGTTTTACGCTTGAATTTGCCGTTTAATTTAATACG
The DNA here is from genome assembly GCA_900480045.1 of Eurytoma adleriae. Classification (NCBI taxonomy): domain Eukaryota; kingdom Metazoa; phylum Arthropoda; class Insecta; order Hymenoptera; family Eurytomidae; genus Eurytoma; species Eurytoma adleriae. The sequence goes on along the minus strand of UXGC01000067.1, from coordinate 84,523 downwards.
CTGGGAGTGCACGATTCGCCGGGTCGTTATAAAGCGATACAGTTGGAACTTTTTTGCGTAGTCGCAAATTTTAATTTTCTCGCGATTATCGGCTATGACTGTCGGGAAAGTTCGCTCGAGTGGTCAGCGAGAGCTAAAAATATGAGGGGACGGTTTTGCTCGTAGTCTTATTTACTTCGCAAATAGTCGAAGCGTGAACAAGTATTCGATAGTTTCTTATCCCTTTTTTCTAAAGGCGAACCCCTTTCACGGCAATAAGTCGAGTTCGAGCGGACGTAGGAATGCGGAACCCTTTGTCCAAAGTATCGACCGGTTCATGAGACGTTTCTTATCTGATAATGAATGAAGTAGAAAATAGTTTAAAAATTTCGAAAAAACGAATTCAAGAATGATCTGAAGTTTATTCGTGATAAAATTATTATGTTTATTTCGTAATAATTAGTGACTAATAATTCAATATTTACATAATACGTTTGTAAATGCTGTAAGCAGTGGATTATTATTTATCTGCTGTAGCTATATGATATCAGAAATTTACGCATTGAAAGAAATTTCGACTAAAATTTTTGAGAAATTTATCGGGAAAATTAGTGTAATTTTTAGCCGAATCTTAGACTTGGCCACAACATAAAAGCTCCTCACCGTAGGTATACACAGATTAATGGAATATTTGTTCACATTTGCTGGCACGAGCAAACATTAAAAAAAATCGTAAAGTCAATTTATCAAATTGCTTAAACTGGTACCAGTCAGTCTTTTATACTTCTTTTCGCGATAAAAACAAACTAGTAGAAAAAGGCGGGCGTCGACGTAACTGACAGTTACAAGTGACAATTACTAGCCGCTCAATGCGACACTTTTTGGAAAAGTCAGTACCGATGGAGCACGTACAAATTGGCTTTGTGCTTTTTTCCAGAGGACGGAGGAGGACAGGAAATTGTCGTCGGTGGTGAGGCTGTCGCCGTCGCCGGTGGTTCTGGGTCGCGCGCTCGCCGAGGTCTTCCTGCACTTCCGATGGAAGTCCGTCTCCGTCATTGGCGTCGGTAAGTCGACCCGCTCTTTTTCTCTCTCCCTTCGCGCTGGCCCAATTTTTTCACAATCGGAAAGTAAATTCCGAGCGCTGGGCAAGAACGACGTCGGACGGATCGGCTATTGTGTGCACTGGAGAATCAAACTTCTAATCCGGGCACGAGCTCGTTAGGGAAATTTGCATGTAAGAGCCCCGCCACGCTCGAGTTACTCGGCCATTAAAGGATGTTATTGTTTGCCCGCGCAGACAAGGCGGCCTGGGCGAATTTGGACCGCTCGGTCATCGGAGCGCTCCAGAGCATAGGCGTCATTCCGCGGCATCACGCGGTGCTTCCGCACGATGCCAGTCCCAGGCAGATCCGGGCGGCACTTCGGCCTCTAAGATCCATTCCTTGTAGAGGTTAGTAACTTTGAATACCAACAGTCATTAGTATTTATTGCAATTTATAACTTATTACACTTTTGTAAAGTTAATTAACGCACAATAAGATTTTCTAACTTTTACAGTGTGAAATTTGCATGAGAATTGAATAATTTGTATAAAAAAGAGGAATGAAAGTGACGTGATGAGATGGATAGAGTATTACAAATTGCTGGAAATTTTATTACGCAAGATATCAGAAATAAAAGTAATCTAAAAATTATATGATTTTCATACAAATTTAGGAGAAAAATTTCTCTTAGAGATAATATACATTTCAGTTTTTAATTAAAATCCATAAAAAGATACACTGCAATACTCAGAAAGAAAATCGAAATTGTGAAACTTTTTAACGTGAAAATTTACACACAAAAAATCAGCTCAAAAATCCATAACGACTTGCCAATTTCAGCGATCGCAGTATGCCTCCCGGTGGAAGGCGGCCTCCTCCGGCGCACCCTGGTAGAGCTGGACACGATGCAGGACACGCATATGCCGAGTCCCGCGGTGGTGATCGTCTACCCCGCGAGCCCGCGGCCGTTCCTGCCGTCCGTCGACGACTGGGACGACGAGGGCGAGCCGCTCGCGCCGCCCGACGACGACGAGGCGTTCCGCAACGGGAGCGAGGCCTCGGGGCCCGAGGCCGGCCGCGCGGAGGAGTCCGAGGACGAGTGGACGAGCCGGGGGGTGGGCGGCCCGCCGGCGACCGGCAGGCTCCTACTGCCGCGCGACCTTGGCCGCGCCACCCTCAAGAACCTGCTCGCCATCGCGCCCTTCGATCGCCGGTGAGTGCCTTTGTCGCGCGAACCGCAAACAGACCTATCGATCACCCTCTTATTCACCCCCTCCTTCCGCCACCCGCACTTTTCAAATCGACCCCGGACGAGAAAGAAATTAGAGACGGGACGGCATTCGAACCCGCGTCGCTCCTTTTCCGCCTTCCACGGCTAAGGTTGAGAGGATCCCGCCGACCCTGGTTATGACGAGCCAACCCTTCATTTTTTTGGAATATTTTTCTCGGGAATTATGGAAATAACATTTTTTTAATTTTAAACGATGTATGAGTAGACTTAAAATGTCGCGGTTCATTCGCGAAAAATTTAGGTTTTGGCTAAAGGATGTTGACTGGATTAAGGAAAAAAAGAAAACCGAAATATGCTTTAATACCCGAAAATATGACTCTGAAAACTTTTCTTTTTATTTGGAAAAAAATGAAAGGACGGCGTTCCGTGCAATTTTTCACTTCGATGGTAGAAAAAAGAAAATAATCTAATAATTCCCTTTTGTAACTGAAAAATGTCTCGGCGTATCAAAGGGAAATTTCGTGCAGGCAACAAAAGCCCCGGGCGCACTTTGATCGATTCGCCGGCAGTCAAACGTCGCGACTGCCTCGCCTACACAGTACAGAAAGGCATTTCAAGTGCCCAGCGAGTCGAGAGGACGCTTAAACGCGCGCCGCCTAGATAATTTTCGCGAAAAATTCCACTCGCCTAAATAGTCCTCCGGCTGCAGTAAAATTTCCCAGCGAGCGCCGGCTAATTCAGAGGGCCGCGGGGAATCGATGGAGCTGCCTCGCGCACTTCGCCTCTAAACGCATCGGCCAGTCGAGCGGAAAGAGTCCCCGGGAAATCGTCCGCATTCGTACGCCACGCAAATCTGCTGCCAAAGAAGAAATAGTCTCGTTCGTCCGCGAACTGAACGAGTTCCGCGTACTGGCGTACGCGAGATGCGCGATCTCCCTCCCGACAGCGCACACCCGTTCGATTCTCCCCGGATTCGTACCGGAAAAAATATTTAATTAGACTAATGCCAGAGGAAAAAGGAGTGACCCTCCGTCTCTCAAAAAAAAAAAATCGATGCCAACCTCCAATTGACCTAAAAACCTTTCTCCCCTCCGCGGGAGGTACCGGAAAACAAGCGCACTGCACATCCCGTGCGCCTGAATTCGCGCGTAATCCGAAGGGACGATGTGTCGGCCGCAGGTACAATATGCAGCGGCTGCTGAACGGGACGTCGGAGTACGAGTCGCCGGGGACGCTGGACCACCTGCGCGAGGCGCTGGAAGTGCTGGCGGAGGAGACCACCGGCGTCAACGGCAGCGCCGCCCTCAACGAGTTCAACAACAAGATGTTCACGTACGCGCTGATGGCGTACAGCATGGAGGAGGCCGTGTGGCAGCCCGTCGCCACCGTCGCCGAGGGGAGCGACGGCCTCGTCCTCAGGGAGCTCAACCGCATCGGCCTCGCCGACGAGGAGACCTTCGACGGACTCTGCGACGATCCCGCCGACTGCCCCGGTACGAGACGCTTTTCCTTTCTTTCCGTATACTCTTCTTTTATATCGGGGAGCGGCTGCGAAGTGTGTTACGAGGGTACTCGGAATACTACTCGACAGCTGTCGCCGCGCGCACGTTCATTGGCAGTTTTTTAAAAAAATATTTCCTGCGGGGAAATTTATATTCTCGGGAAATCTCGGTGGCTGCTAAACGTGTGTATTTCAAAATCAAAACTATTTTTTAAAAAGAACAAAGTTTTATGGCCAGGATATCTCCGCAGTGGGGCAGGGAAAAACAGATTTTCAAGTAATTTCATTAAAATCTGCGAGAGAGGAATTGTTGGTCAAATTGTACGTTTCAAAAATTTTCGAATTATTCTCTTGTTAGTTGTGGAATTTTCATCATAAAGTATAATAGTCTAAATATTTCCAGGTTCGTTACAAAGCCCTCGACGAACTTTTTTTTTGAAAATTGTTTTGATTTTTAAAGAATGCACACCATAAAACGTCAAATGACAAAACTCTAATTAGATTTTTTCGTAAAAGTGAGAACTGAGATTAGAGAAACGAACGTAAATTGGAACTAAAATTAGTTTAGGTAAAACTAGTTAATTAATGGGTAACAGTTGTAACGAGGATTTCTGTAAATTCGAGTGATCTTGAGTAAAAAGGTAAAAAGCTTTAAAGTGAAAATGAATGCTTTAAGTACTATGAATTACGATCGGGTAAAGCCGCTAGCGCTAGGGGAAAAAAATAAAATTTACGAGTTGTTCTTAGTGAGGATTACCTACATAAAAATTTCATTGGCGGTGCTTGTAATGTAATCACTTTACAACTCTCTCAAGAATTATTTTCTTTTTCAAACTTTCTAAGCGAAGTGGAACTTTTAATGAAACAATAATAGTTCAATTAGCTCTAATTTATTAGTTTCATCACTTTGCTCCGATATTTTTTATGAGACTTTAATTTGATTTATCCAGCCTCGTTTTCTTCCTCGTGATGAAAGCAACATTTTGCTCAATTTTCATGACCACTACTTTAATAAGGAAAAATAAGATTTTTTGTTGAGATATTGCATTTCTGTTTACAGAAAAAATGTCTGGCATCGCACTACACAATGTACATATCGTAGCGATTATTCTGGGTTCGTTACTGTTTGCGTTGTTAGCCATAATTATCGCCGTCTTAATAAGGTAAGCCATTTTCCTGACGATCCTTTATGTTTTTTAATGCTTCTCAAATTGCGCAAATATAAGTTACATCAAAGTAAATATAAATATCGCGAGCAATACGAGTAATATGAGTAGCATATTTACAGATAAATTAATTTAGCAGAGAGTAGCATAAGGTGGGACATGAGATGCACTAAATCAGCGGAGTATTATGGTTCAATCGGTGACCTAAACTTAATCTGCGGTCCCCTAAACTTGAGGTATTATTAGTGCGATTCATCATATATAGGAGACTGCAAATCAATTTTAGACCTCAAGATAGCCCATTTTACTCCGTTAATTCATTACATCACCTGTATCGCCTTACACTATTTTATCCTACCATAAAACAAAAATTTAACGAACGCGATAAAAATGTGCAGGAGACACCTACTGAAGAAGCGAATGTCCAAGGGACCGTACAAAATCATCCTAACAGCCACGGACTTCGTGTTTCCCCAGATTCCCGACTCCAGACGCGTGAGTACGATTTACCCATTTCCATCAAACCCAACAAACAAAAATCAAATTGTAACTTACTAAAGCAGCGTCCGAAGCTGCAAATTGCACACAAACGTCAAAAGCGCCCGGAGCGCTTTCGAGATAACGTAATTACGAGGCGGTCAGTATGGGGTAATTAGCGGGACTGACCGAAGCCCTTGACTGACGCAGGTCGACGAGGGCATCGAGGCGATGCTGTGCTGCTGGCTGGAGCAGCTGCAGGAGTTTGGCGGCCCGGAAGTGGAGAAGCCCGACTTACTACAGGGCAGTGTCGGCTCGCTGCGGCCGCACCTACAGGCCAGCAACGGCAGCCTGGCGCGGCACATATTCAACGACCCGCGCGCCCGCTACAACGTGAGTACACCCGACCGCCTTCCTCCTGTATTTTTTCTTTTTTCTCTCTCTCTTTCGCTGCGCAGCTGACGCGTGGCGACCATTACACACAATCGACAAAAAGATCGACAAAAAAGAAATTTTTTTTTGTCGATACGACCGTGCTCCGAGTTTAAGAGAGACTCTGACGGTTGAATTTACGAGACGATGGGATTTCGGATTGATTACTTTTTATGAGCGCGAACGTCGTCTGTTTTTATTGCCGTGCAACACTTTAACGACTGTTTTATCAGAGCTTCTTGCTCCGGGAAGCGAAAATTCATCGCACGCACTCTCTCTCTCTCTCTCTCTCTCTCTTTCCGCGCTGTTCGTGAAAAGTGACAGGCGCACGGAATGCTAAAATCATATCCTCGGAAAATTAATTTGCATTTGAATGGACATCACACCCGCTCGAAATGTTTCGGCTTTTAATTCAACATTGTTTTTCATGGAAATATCATACTCTTTGATGTCTGCATTATCGAATGTAAACAGTTGAATGATAGAATTGTTTAAATTTTACTGTTTTATTTGTGCGTAATAAATACATCCTTCTCTCTTACTATAACGAATTAGAGTGAATATCTACAAAATTTATTCGAAACGTAGCGAATAACATAAGCGAAGTATAAAATTAATCTTAATCCCTTTTTAATAGCACCGATGAATTCATATTTTGCAAATACTTTAGATTCCAAAAATTTTATTAACAATTAAAATAAATATATTATTTTTACCAGAAGCAAAAAAAGGTCATTAACTTTTACAACCCCTCCTTACCACTAATTCTCAACTTCACGGATAATGTCAGAACATTTCTCCACATACGTTACTTTTATCGAAAGCACTCCAAACAAAAGCGTCGAAAGAGCAAGCATTTCAGCCCGCAAATATCTTCACCCTCCCCCCCTGATTTATAAAAAGAAAAGCCCCGACAGTGTCATAATTTAAGGAGCAATAACCCAACCGCGGCTCGAACTCCGGCAAGAAATAAACAACGCGCTCTTTATTACGGCGCGCACATAATTTTCGCGAACGATAATGACGCGTGGCCTCAGCCTTCCGATGAAAGACATAAATTACGGCCGGCCCGATCGGTCCCCCAATTTACCCGCACGCCTCGCTTTCTTCCCTTTTTTCCCTTTTCCGCGCGGTATTCCCGCAGCCAACTTCGGAGATTATAGCGGCTCGCGCGGGCGCGCGCGCGCGAGGAGGCTTAACGGCTGGCCGAGCCTGTCCCCGGGCGCCTTTAACCCGATAATCGATAATGAACGCGCGCCAACAATTTTCGCTCTACTTAATCAGCTGCTCCGCGGCGCAGCCTCCTCGTCAGCAGCCGCGGTTTTCGCCTCCTCCCGCGCGCCGATCAATTAGCGGCGCCGCGCGAAAGACGCGCGGAAATTCCGCGGACGCGGTAATTGGGAGCGGAATCCGCCGGGCGACACAAAGGGGGAGACGAGGCGCGGCTCCCTCCGCCGCCTTGGCGGAGGCAGGGGGGGATAAATAACACATTCCCGGGGAGCTCGCCGACTCACCCTCGCGCCGCCGCCTGTTTGATTTACGGCCGGCTGTGTTGTCCGTGCCCCCAGGAATCTTACACCGGCGTCTTCCCTCTCCGGATTCCGCGGCGCCGAAAAATAGAAGAGCCCGGGCTGCTCTGCCGGGCGGCAGTCGTAAAACACAATTCCCACCGCGAAAGTTTTTGCGAAAATAATTTGGCGATTGATCTGCGGGCCGGGGTTACGAGGGGAATGCGAGCATTGATCTTTCGACGCGCGTCGCGATGGGACGGCGGTGATAAAGGGCTGGAGTTTTCATTTTACGCGGGACGCGTAGTGACGCACTCGGGGCCCTTCCGCCCGGGGGATAGCACGCCTCCGCTGATAACGGCCAACGGACGAGGGGATTTCGCTATCTACGGGCATTATTGCCCTAACGCCTCCGATAACGTCCGCTCGCACGTGCGGCTCTGTTTGCCGAGCTATTAACATAAGGTTTGATCCTTGTTAGAAATGGCCAAGTTTGTTTGCTATTCTACTCTCGGGTCAAAGCTTTAACATGTGTTGCAATTTATCAAGGAAACATTTTTTTTAGCTTTCTAATATATTGCTATGCCGTACTTATTTAGGTTTCTGATATATTGCTATGCCGTACTTATTTAGCCATAGATCAAGACTAATTTGATATTTTAGTTCTTCATCAGCTATTAGTTTGTTATACATTATTTTAAAAATGTAAAAGACATTTTGCTTGAATAAATGGATAAGCTTGTAATAAACGTATAATAAATCTATCCTTCTGCGAGTCTAAAAAATTATACAATTTAAAATATAATATAACCCATTTATTTAATAATTAATATAGAGAAATTTTATTAATTAAAAATTAATGTCTGAATATATCTGTACGTTTCTAATTCAATATAAATCATTACTGAATATAAAAGTTTACTTACAAAAATATGCCTGACTATACTCGTATGCTTCTACTTAAATGCATTACGTCGATTTCCGAAGAGAAATTCGGTAGATGTTATTATCATAATTATTATATAAATTATATTATCTTTGATTTAGTATTAACCCGTAAAATTTTCACTTATAGACACTTTCACAGGAATGTCATCTAAAATTCTTTAAAACTCTATTAAAAAATAAAGCATGCATTATCCCAAAATACAATTTATTTTATTATGGAATAATTTGATCAACAGCAAGGTATTTCACATCAAATATTTGCGGTCATAAATAACCGCGTTTTCAATAAAATGCACAACCGCATCATCTCTGAAAATGCCATCACTCTTTCCAAAATAACAAAACCGCGTAAAAATGTAGGAAAAAATCACCGTTAAAGTACCCAACGCAAATCCATAATACCCGGAGCTATTCAGACTTTCCAGCAGTCGATTCATGCACCGTCGTATCGCGCATCTCGCTTTAAGCGCGTAAGTAGCTATCAAACGAAAAAAGCGGATACATCCCAGGGCAGGCGTAAACGCGCCGTGCCGAGGCGCGTCGGGCGTAAAGACGCGCATCGGCCCCGCTCCCCGAGGGAGCCCGTAGCGTCTCCAATCTCGTCGCGCCTCACCTCCGAGCGTTTATTGGGCCGACGCGCGCCGAGATTTCTGGAGGTGAGAATTTATCGCCGGGTACACCTCTACCTTCCTTTTCCGTCGCGATATCGCTCCCTCAAAGGCGCCAGGCGACTCGCGAGACGCGCCGCCGGACGGAATTGCGGTAATTTGAAATTGCCACGCGACACCGCCGTTCTCTCCGGTGTACATAATCATGGCCAACAAAGCATTACCTGATGCATTAAACACTATTGTGAAAATCAGTTTGTATTTTGAATTATAAGGAAAATATTAGTTTTTACATGCTTAAATTCTTTCAGGCAAAGATTTATTATAAAAAACTGAGTTTATCGTCACAGAATATAAAAAAAATAAATATTTCTGAGATAAGGACCATATAAAAGTCGATACATTTTATTGGATTGTATTGTGTGTATCTGTACCTTTCTACTGGGTTTTATGAGATTTTTTCAATAACGATGTAATAATAAGCGTTCTCTAAGACGTCGTGAGGTATTATTCATGCTATGCTGTCACAGCTGAATATAACGATAATGCCACAATTAATTATATCCTAATCTAATCAAATTCCGTGAATGATACCTTATTATTAGCAAACGGACATATTACATCTAAGGGCTCAACATTCAGTTTCAACTCATTAATTACAATTTACATTTTTTTTATAACAGCTGACCTATAAGATTTACTTACGCCGGCTTTCATCGTACGGTGGTATTTTCCTTTGCCACTCGATCAGAAATTCATTCAAAGCGATCGTAAGGATCTTTTATGCGGCGCCTTAAGAAATAATAGGGGGCTGACGAGGCGCTCTGCCCGGGCTCTGATTTCTCCCCGATCCTCCAATAGCACCGCGATATACCGATTTCATCTCGAGCCTCCTTTTTCTCCCTTTCATCGGTGCATTATTTACGCGGCAGGGATGAAGGCCGGGGAGTTTAAACGCGGAAAGTTCGCCGCGGATGATTGCCGACGTGAATGACGGAAAATTCGATATTTCAGCGGGAGGAATTTTTCGCGCTCGGCGAAACGCGAGCGTGCCGGGCGAAAGCTCAGTCGGCGCGCGGTGCGTCTAATTAATTAAACGTTTATCTTGCGCTCCAGTTCGCCCGCGTGTCGAGATGAAAGAAAACATCTCTGCTTTATGAATTTTCACATAATTGTCCATTCGCCATCGGCCGGAGGAAATTCGATTAATACTACGTATTCCCAGGCTGACGTAGCGTTCGCGTTTGAGTTAGTAACGAGCGACTGCGGCGTCGCTCTATCTTATTAATTAGAAAAAGTAATTTCATTTTGGATTTCATGTTAAATAAACTAATTACCTGTAGATTACTAATTCATTTTACATGACAAGTTATTCGGTGCGGAGGTGTTTATGCTAAATTATTATACATATAACAAGTATTTATACATTTTTTTGTGTATATTGTAAAATCCAAATAAATTTATATTAGTTTTGAGATTAGCTTTTTCAGATACGTATAGTAATGTACTTTGATGTCATAAATCGTAAAATATAAAATACCTCTATTTGTAAAAGTTCTGGTGTCAACCAACATTTCACCCAAAAATAAAAACCTTTTAAAGCGGCTTAACACTGTCAGTAGAATTACAGGCTAATTTTCGCAAAATCGGAAAAAACATCCATTTTTACTTTTCAGGGCGATCTGGTGCAGCTGAAGCAGCTCCCGGTTCAGAGCGCCTTCGAGCTTAGAGGGAAGGCAATGAACGTACTGGTTACGGTAAGTCCAGCCTCAAACCATTTTGATAAATAAAAGAGCAAAAAGAAAATGAAATTGGAAACGGAATGCGCAGATACACGGCCTGCGACACGAGAACCTAAACCCGCTGATCGGATGCCTGACGGAGCCGAGCAGGCCCTGCCTCGTCTACGACTACTGCTCGAGGGGCTCCTTGGAGGATGTGCTCGTGCAGGACGAGATCAAACTCGACTGGACCTTCAGGCTCTCCCTCCTCACCGACCTCGTCAGGGTGAGTTGCCGATCGATCGCGAGCTTGTTTCAGCCCTTATACATATACCCATAAGTGCCTCTCGCATTCCTTGAAACAGAACAACGACGAGTTGAGGAAATTTGTAGCGTCGAGGAGAAAATAATAAGCTATTTGACGATAGGGCAGCTTGTGACGTGAAAAAAATGGTAGATCCAGAATTACATGCATCTTCCATCTTTATTATTATCGACTGATTGAGATGGCCAAATATTATTCACATGTTTGTCAAGAATCTTATATTTTTTTACAACTTCTATAAATTGTAATTTCTTCAGATAGAAGCGTTCCTTCATTAAAAGTGAAGTAGATAAAAAGACAAGCGGATTGGAATTTTTTTAATTTGTAATATTCATCATTAGTAAACTGCAACTTGCTTTTCCACACGAGCATTAAAAAATATACCTTAATACGCGTACAATTTCGTGCAATGTATTGACCAGCAACAGCCCTAGAAAACAGTACCTATCGACAAACTTGTCAATAACAATCGACTCCAACATTGAAGCGAGCGTTTATTTGCCCTCGCAGGCTATGCGTTACCTGCACAGCACGCCGATCCGCTCGCACGGCTACCTGACGTCGCGCAACTGCGTGATCGACGCCCGCTGGGTGCTGAAGGTGACGGACTACGGGCTGCCGGCCTTCTACGAGGCGCAGAACATCCAGCCACCGGCCAAAACCTCGCGAGGTGCGTATCGCGAGATCCGCCGCTACCGACGGCCGTACGATCGAGCGCGACTGAACGCCGACTGTTTCAGACCTGCTGTGGACGGCCCCGGAGCTCCTGAGGAACGAGACTCTGCGCAAACGGGGCAGCCAGCCCGGTGATGTCTACAGCTTCAGCATCGTCATGCAGGAGGTCGTCGTGCGCGGCGAGCCCTTCTGCATGCTCGCCCTCTCGCCCGAAGGTAAGTCCGGCTGGTAGTTTCCCGCGGTATTTTGCCCTGGATTGCCTTTTCTGCGGTTGCTTTGTGCGTGCGTCATTCCTGGCTCAGGGGGATGTTTGGAGCAAAAACTTTAGCAGGGAATTTTGTACGGGAATTTCGCGTTTGGATTAGTTATGGCTTGTGAACAAATTAAAGTGGATTGCTTTTAATGAGTATTTTAACAGTTTATAAAGCTTTTTTATGAAATAATTGCTTTTCAAAAATTATTCTGATAACATTGACCAGACAACGTGAAGCTAATTAAAATTTGATGTGATTGGCTGCTCGATAAAGTTTAAATTTTCAATGAATGTATTTTTGTAGAAAACAAATATAAACGATATTCGTTTTCTGACTGTTTAATAAAACACAAATTAATTAATTAATAAATTTTTGAAGTTAATATGCAAAATTTTGTATTTAAAGTATTTCTCGCTATGACGTAAGTACTTTTTTAAAAACATCATCAATAAATAATCGAGCATACTTACTGGGCACGCAAAACTGTACTTCATCAACTAATAACATCGTGTCATTTTTTTATTTTTTTCTTACTCTTTCTGCAAATGGTTTTAGTAACATAACTCTTATTCTACATCATTCCGCGTTGAGGTCGAGGAACTTCTTAAACCCACACTAACGAAACCCTAGTATAGATAGATAACAATCCATTGAAAAATATAAAAATAAACGTTCTAAAATAAATACTCGATGATCCTCTCGCCCAGTATATTTATACTGCATGAATTGTAAGGCAAAAATCGCTCTAAAAGCGGATATAAATCCTTCAAAAGAAAGGGAGGCCCGCACGAGCGAAAGGTAATGGGGGAACTGGCGCGCGTCAGGAGTTGACGTCATCCGGATGATCATTACGTTATAGCTGATTAAGGAAATTCCTCTCCTTAACTCAGTGCTGAACTAGTTAAGCTCCCGGAGCCCATTCCCGGGGAATTTATGCGAGTATCTCGAGCCCGGGCGGTTCATACGTGTTTGTCCAGGCCTCCCCTCTTATCGAACCTGTCGCACCCGCGACCTGTTTATTTTCGCACGTCGTTCGCACACAGACGCCGTCGACCTGCGCGCTCGAATTACTTCGGGACCTGGCGAGGACATTTGACGGAGAGCTCAAATTACCGCTGCTCTGCAGACTATTCGTTTTTCAAAACTAGTCGCGTTTTATTCTGGAAAATTAGTCTCTTTGTTATTTTATTTTATTATTTTCTGATTTTAGTAGGATATTTTAATGAATTGGTTTTAATGTTTGATTCAGAGTTTCGTGAGTGGGTAGAATTTCAAGTTGAATTTAGAAAATTGAATTTTTTCCTTAAAACTTTTTAATAGAATTAGAATAGAAAATGGCATTATGAATTTCATATGAGCTAAAGAGATCAAGTATTTTTAACATCAGGATACGTAAAAGTCTGTGATTCTTAGTCTTTGTATAATTTAGATGCAGATATGTGAAGGTACAAATAATGGATCCTTTAAATTTTTATCTAAATTGGCATTAATTCAAAGTTAGAGAAAAGCAAATATTTTCTACATTTTTAAATACCACTAGAATAATTTCAATATATATTATAATAATAATTTTTACAGATTTCTCTTTACCTTCACTACTGTAAACTGGGAGAAATCCATATTTACATTTAAATACAAGGTTTATTACTCATCAGTATTCATAATCACTTCACACTTACAAATCTTTCGCGAAAACTATGTTACTGCAATTAGTTGTAACTAATTCACTATAAAGTTATATGAACAGTCTATACACTACAGTGTTATAAAAATTATGCATAATCACAATAATAATATGAAATAATTTCAATTTAAAAACCAACGTTAAACGGAATTTTAACCGTTAAGAAATAATTTAAGAGGCTCTTATAAGAAGTAACAGATTGATGAAAGGTAACGAAAGGTCTTCTATAAAAATGTCGACGCGCATTCTGTAACAGATATCATCGAGAAAGTGAAAAAGCCGCCGCCCCTCATAAGGCCGTCGGTGAGTAAAGGCGCCGCACCGCCGGAAGCCATCAATATCATGCGCCAGTGCTGGGCCGAGAACGCGGACATGCGACCGGACTTCAATGCCGTCCACGACCTCTTCAAGAAGCTCAATCACGGCAGGTGAGCGCCATTCTCCTCTACGATCCTCATTTTTTTCCCTTGTCGGCCGGAAATTTTAAAGCTTCTCACTGAGCATTCGTTTGAGAGAAGCATTACTTTTTGAGATATGCCGACGGTTAAAATACTCCGGAGCTCGGCTCCCTGCGTCTGACTAAAATTGGATTTTTCTACTTAAATTTGAAAAAGGAATTTCGAGGAAATTTAGCGCAAGGAATTAGCGAGTGCAACAAGCCGCTAAGGAAATAAACACAAACATTTCGTAATTAAAAAATTGCATTTTTTCATGCGAATGCAAATTTCCATCAGAACAGATATAACGATGGAAAAATAATTACGAAGGTTTTTTTGATAAAAGGTTTTTTTAAATGAAATCTCACAAAGTTTTAAATTAATTCACGAAAAATCGCGAGACGAAAAACTTTTTTAATTTAAATCAGATTTTATGTAAAAGCAAACAATTTAAATTTCAAGCATCTCAATGTATAATGAAAAGACCTCTGTAACGTCAAAAAGCATAAATTCGCACACAGCGCTCAAAATGAACTTTCCTTTACTTGACACAACTCGCATTTCGAAACGAATGTTTTAACCTTATTTTCTCAACTTTAATCTAACCTTAATAAACGACATGCGTTAACTTACTTGACTAAGACTTTTTCATCTCACAAAATCTATTTCATAATTAACGGTAATTGGGCACTAGAAACGCACTTCTCCACGTAGTTCATTTTCTTCAGTAACCCACCCCCACCCTCGATAATTACATTTACCAATCCTGAGAAAACTGCAATTACGGATAATTGTACACCAGTACTTTCGTGTATTAAAAAAAAGACACTGTATTGTATATGTTTATGTAAAATCATTTACTCAAAGCAAAGAACTATATTTGTTAATGCAATAATATTGCGACGGAATTACTAATTTTTGTATAACTATGAATTTTAAATGCCAACAACCGTACATATAAATAAAATAAAATAAACACAATCTCTAAAAAAATTAAAGCATTTTCAAATCAAGCCAGAGATCTCCCGCTTTAAAAAATTGTTTATTATTTATTACTCTAGCAATATTTTAAAAACTCGTAAAAACCATCAAACCCTGAAACGCACAATTCAGATAGAAATATTGAAAAAAAAAACAAAAATAAATAAACGAAAACAGATAGAGGAAAAGCGGCTTTGGCCGTAACGATTTTGGCGTGCTCGAGAGGATGAGGGAAAAGATGTATCCCGGGCCGCCCGGGGGCCGATCGATCCCGGGGCGCAATGTAAACGCGCATCGCGGGGTCGAACCGTCGATAGTTTTCGCCACGGCGAATTTTCGCCGGTCCAGCCGCCCCCCTGCGGAGGGACGGATGGCTGGCCGAGTCATTCGGAGGCGCGCGCGCGTTATCGAATCATGCGCGGCAGCTTTGTGCGCGACGCCGTTTGACTGGCGACGGGCCGCTCGACTGCCGCCCGCGCGGCCTCCAATATCCAGCCGCCCGCGGGCTTAATGACGGCGAGAATTTTGATTGATGCCTCGATTAACGCCAGCGCCGGGGCGATGCTTTAATTAATTGGAATGCTGTCGCGCGTGCCTGTGCCGCGGCGAGCTTTTTATACGGTCATAGTCGGATATACCCGTCGGGTTCTTTTTTTTTTTGAGTTTTCTGGGGTTGCGAGCGATTTGACTAAATCTGAGCGCGTGTAGTGAAATTACTGGAATTTCACTAGTTTGACGTCAGTATTCGCGTGAAATTAGTGAAATTTGCAGAAATTTCACTGATTCGGATTTGCAGAGGTCGGAAGTTGGAACTTGGTATGCGACGGGTTATTCGGTCTGTACAAGCACAAATGATTGAATAAGGGACTTCACATTTTCGAGATTCGAAGTGGACATTGAAAATCTAACGAACGTTAAACATGTACTTATTTAAAATGGGACGTGCTTGAGCTTGGTAGAGTAATTACTGCCAGGTAGATTCTAGTATATATCTCCCGGGAGTCTCAGTTGGTACATAAACAACCTTAAGACCTGTGGTTTGCCTCTGGAGAAGGCTACTTGTACTCTACCATTTAACTGCGATTACACCGTAATCGAGGGGTTATTCATTCATTCCGGGAAATCGCACAAGAGACTTTTAAATAATGGACTTTGAAATGTAATCAATGCAAATTTCTTAATCAATAATGATCAACAAATCTAATCTTGAAAAGTTAATAAATCATTTTGATTCTTAAATCAAAATTCACTATCAGCTACAAGTAATTTAAAAATAGATTATTAAATAATAATTGTAATTTGTAGGAGTAGTCTGTAATTATAGATTTTCGATTATGTTACTTTACAGTAATTTTAGTTGTCCAGCATCAGATATTTCGTGTATATTACTCAATGTAAACTCATTTAAAGTAAGGCGATCAGTCCATGATACAATGCGTAACATTAGCCTGTATATTTACCGCCAAGTATATTCGGAGTGCGATATGTGTTTCCTACTAACGGATCTGCTGCCTCAGCTTTATATTATGCCACCTTTAGAATCGAATAATTAGGCACTAAAGAAAGCTGCTAGTGCTCCACTATTTACAATTATATATAAAAAAAATCACGTAATCGTTAAAAATATAGTTGCATTCTTGTAATAATTGCAATTGAGTTTGTAAAAAAAATTATAAGATATTTTCCTTATATTTCAAATAATTCCAGCTCTGTTATTTAATAAAATGAAATAAATACTTTGTACAAAAATACATAAATTAATTATCACCCTTAAAAAAACATTAAATAAATACATAATTTGCCCGTCTAGGAAAGTGAATTTTGTCGACACGATATTCCAAATGTTGGAGAAGTACTCGAACAATTTGGAGGAACTAATTCGCGAGCGGACGGAACAGCTGGACATGGAGAAAAAGAAGACGGAGCAGTTGCTCAACCGCATGCTGCCGAGGTACGTGCCCGGAAGCCGTCTCACGTTCTCCCTCGCTCTAGCGCCAAAAGAAATAACTTCCCGAGGGGGGGATATTTCATAATTAGACGGCGAGAGCTTTTGCTTTTTTTCGAATGCGAAGGAGAAAAATGTATTCCTCTCTTCTTCTGTCGCGCAGCTCGGTTGCGGACAAACTGAAGCTCGGCCAGCCGGTGGACCCGGAAGAGTTCGCCGAGGTGACCATCTACTTCTCCGATATCGTTGGATTCACTACGATATCGGCTCACTCCACGGCGTTTCAGGTGGTCGACCTGCTGAACGATCTGTACACTTGCTTCGATGCTACAATCAATGCCTATAACGTGTACAAGGTTTGTGCCTGTTTTTATACAAAATTCTTTATTAAAATGCAATAAATATTGTATCATTTTCTTGCATTTTAATTGCGTTTGCTCACATATGTTAAAACATAATTAGCGTAACTAGTGCACAAGCAATTTTCGCACTCGCCTTTTTTGTCCGAAAAAAATAATACGTTAAAAAATTAGATAATTGACAAGTGCAAGAATTATCTGATTGCAAACTAATTGCCTAGTGCACTATATCGCACTGGAGATTTATTTTTATAATTAATAGGTTCCAACTGTAATGTTTAGTAAGTTTTAAGAAAAGTAAATTTTACAGGTTGAGACGATAGGCGACGCCTATATGGTAGTCGCCGGCTGTCCAGTAAGGATACCAGATCATGCTAGTCAAATAGCAACCATGGCATTGGATCTGTTGCATCAGAGCGGCAAGTTTAAGCTGAGACACTTGCCCAACACACAGCTGAGGCTCAGAATAGGTCTTCATACGGGTAAGAAAAAGCACTATTTTTATCTCATCTTCGATACATCCTTTTTTTGTTGAGAGTTTCGACCGAAACGAGTGTCTCTACATTTATTAGATTTGTCGAAAAAAATATGAGCCTCGAAGATTTTCGAGAAATCGCTGATCCCTTTTTCTGTCTCGAAATTTTTCGAGACCAATCCAGTCTCGTCTCGGACAAGTCTCGCACAGGCCTTGCTCGTAGGCTTCTAAATAAGCTTGCAAATGATTGATCGTTTCACGAGCCAACTAGAGCTTCAAGAAAGTTTCGCAAGCTTCTGGTATTGACACTATTCCCTCTACGCTCTAAAACCCCGCCACCAATATTAATCACTCAACATATTCTCCGTAAAAAAAAGCTTCGCCTTTAAAAAAAAAAAAATAGAAAAATTTGAAAAATTAACCGTAGGACCATGCTGCGCGGGGGTGGTGGGGCTGACGATGCCGCGCTACTGCCTGTTCGGCGACACGGTGAACACGGCCTCGCGGATGGAGTCGACGGGGGCGCCCTGGCGCATCCACATGAGCCAGGCGACGCGCGACCGCCTCTGCCAGGCGGGCGGCTACCAAATCGAGTACAGAGGCTGCACGGAGGTCAAGGGCAAGGGCAAGATGCCCACGTACTGGCTGCTCGGCAAGCAGGACTTCGACAAGGAGCTGCCCGTGCCACCGCCCCTCGGGTGAGTGCCCATTCTTCGCTGCGCATTGCTCGCCCCGGAGGCCCGCATGCCTCAACGGATGTTCCGCGCTTCTCGCGGCTCTTCGTCTTCTCGCATCACTGTATACGCGGGTTGAATTAAAAGTGTGCCGGAAAATCGCGAGGAAGGAATTTCACGAGGTTATTTTGGTTAAACGTGTATAATGTTCGATAATTTATTGATTAATAAGTAATTAAAGGAGTCTTACATTCATAAATGCAATTAAAATAGTAATTAAAATTAATTACTATTCTTTATAAGAATATTAAAATAATAATTTTAATGCAATTAAAATTTAATAAAGTAATCAATTTTTTAAATAAACGGAAATTAAAGAGAAGAAGTATTGACAAAACCGTCTATAAAGTAGCTAATTTCGATTGAAATTTTTCTATTTATCTCGTAGCTAAAAATAAAATCAATTTAATTATTGAAGTTAAAATTAT
Source organism: Eurytoma adleriae (assembly GCA_900480045.1). Classification (NCBI taxonomy): domain Eukaryota; kingdom Metazoa; phylum Arthropoda; class Insecta; order Hymenoptera; family Eurytomidae; genus Eurytoma; species Eurytoma adleriae. Next base: position 65,612 of record UXGC01000067.1, on the reverse strand, counting down.
TGTTTACCTATAACCAAAAAATACATTGTGCGAAATAACGATAAAACTATACTCGCGAGATTCATTAAAAATGCGGATTCATTAAAAATGCAAAGAGTGCTTTTTCTTCGCGGTAAAAATGTGCTTTTTTTCATTAGAGCAAAACAAAATGACTATTTTCCTTAAGGTGACGATCTATATTCAGATCATGCCATTAAAAATCTATATAAAATTTTTTTTTCTTGAATCTATCTATCTGTCTAAAACGTACACTAACTTCATCATTTTTTACTTTTATTACCTCAATTTGGCTTTCGAATACCATCAGCGAGGATCACGGGTAAGCACCTCAAGCAACTTCTCTCTACCCCTTTCTCAAAATCAATCCCGCTCCAACCTTCGGCTGTCTTCGTTTCAGCATCGAAGAAACCATCATCGAGAACATGCAGGCGAACGCGGAGGCGGCTGCGGCTGCGGCGGCGGGAGCGGCGGCGACCAGCGAGTCGACGACGAGCCTGCCGGCGCAGATGGGCCCGACCCTGGCGACGCTCAACTCCACCGAGGACGACAGCTCGGCGGAGTGCAGCGTGGCGGTCTCGCTGCCGGCCACCTCGACGACGGTGAACCTCGGCCACGTCTCGCCGTCCCGGCTGTACGCCCACAGCGAGCAGTCCTCCATCGACCGGAGCAGCTACCCGCCGGTGTCCGCGCGGCGCTCCGTGCCCGTGTCCGTGCACGAGGACCGGGGCCTGGCGGCAAGGGCCGCCGCCACCGTCGAGGCGGCCGTCGACAGCTTCAAGGAGAGCTCCGGCACCAGGTCCACGCCGGACTACGCCAGCGCGACCGTCACCAAGAGCACCTCCGGTGACAACCCCTCCATGCTCGGCGTGTCCATCAGTTGAGTTTCGATTAATTTTTTTTAAGTTTCTTCTATCTCAAAGGAGGGTGGGCATAGTTTTCTTTTAGAGCATTGGATTATTTTGGTGCCGTAGTATTTCAGTCTGAAGAAAGTTTGAAAAAAAATCGTCAACGTTATTTGGTGAATAGTCATTTGGTCTGGAATTTTAATGAAGATGTGGGAAATTTTTTTTTACGCTAAAACATTAAGAAAGTCAAAATTTTGCAGTTTAAATTTAAAGTTAATTTTTTCCAAAATTTTGAATTTTTTTATTTGATCATAACTCAATTTATACAAAAGAGAGATTATAAAAAAAAAGAGAAAAACTGATAAACTTTTTTGTACTTTAATAATTACGCGAAAATTAGGACTGGCTTACGGTCTCTGGAATGGGCCACACTCCTAAAGTCTGGCCGCTCCCTGACTTGTTCTACTGGTAGCGATCTCTAATCTTCATAATCTCGGTCTGACCACATCGCGACTGTTTCTACTTAGACCCAGTACTAGTAATGCCATACTTTCTGCTGACCACTCGACGAATAGTTCTACTGCTAGCGAACTAAGACTTTTATATAACCTGCCTGACTTTTACACGACTAGTTCTACTAATGAAATTTTTATTTTTAAATTTCTACGTTTTTTTTATGTTTAAATTTGAGTTACTATCAAGTAATAAAATGCGCAAATTAAAATTGCAATATTTTGGCATAATAAAACTTGTATAAAGACTATTTAATTCATATGTATTTTGTGTGAAAAGCGCATGCAAAACAATTTGTTGATCAATTCGTTTATACATCCTTTGTTATTTTATTGACTCAAAAGTAGAGCGCGAAATTTGAAAAAACAGAATTGTTTACTTTCGAAAAAACGACGACCTCGTGTAGCTGCAGTCTGTTACATAAAACGATTAGATAAAGTACATATTTATATATCAAATACAAACTCTTAGTCATTACGTTTTCCATTTCGCGTTAGATACACTTTGCAAGCTCGAAGACTGAAATTTAACGCAAAGTGCCTATATGTGTCGCTCGTTTAGCTCGACTCCCATTTACTTATCGCGATAAAAAAATTTTTATGCACCGAGTAACGGCATCTCTTCCGAGAGTCCATCGTAAAGATTCAGAGTAGTATTCCGCCGGCGTACCCTCCTTCACTCTCAGACATTGACGTAATCAATAAAAAAAAGTCCGTACTCCGCGAATAAGAAGCTCGGCGGCACCTCAAAGTTAATGCTAAAAAGGCAAAAGTCATTAGGGTACTAATCCGCGAATTTGGGGTGCAGGCACGCCCGTCTCGGCGACGGAGGTGGCGGCGGCGCTGCTGGGCGCATCATCGACCTCGATAAACTCGGCCTCGAGCTCGGTGTTCAGGAGTCGGCCGCGACGCGTCGGCGTCATCGACGAGGACGACCTCAGCACCCCGTACAATCACTATCGCTGCCTCTCGCCCAACGAGCACTACGGTAAGCCCCCCTCCCCCCTCTGCGTACTGGCTTTTCCTTATATATATACACACATTATTTATCTGTCGCTCTTCTTGTGTACCCTCGCTTTCTCACCACGGCGCGGTCGAATTTTCCTGTAAACCTCTTGACTAACTGTACACGACTCGACCGGCCGTCGGAGTTGCGAGGTGTATTTCGCAGGGTGGTCGCGCGCGCGCGCGGTCATGTAGTTAAGTGCGAGCGAGGTTGGCGCTCTTTGCAATTTGCGCGTAACTAACGCTGCGAGATATGAAAGTTGCCGCAAATCGAATTTCGTCTTCGTAGTTCTCTGTGTCGTGCGTTGCTGTGTCGTAGAAGTAAAAGTATTTAATCCGTCCGTAAAACTTTGTCCATTTACTTTTTATACTGTCATGGATTGAAGTCTTAAGGACACGACTTACTTGGCTATTTGACGATTGATTCATTTTTACTTTATTTTTTTTTTCATTTCGGAAGTGTTATGGTTTCAAGTAGTTTACATTAGAAAATTTTTATAGATTAGATACTCGTAGTATTGAACATGTAAATTTTGAATTTATCGATATTTTTTGAGATATTTTGAAATTGTGCAGTAGTCGATTTGTTTGTCTAGATGCATGCAACAATTTCCTGATGGGAAACTAGAAATTTTGGATATTATATTAATAAATCAAAAATAATTATTTTAGATTTATGAAAATTGGCTAAAATATGCTTACAAAATGAATAGAAAAATTTGGCAATTTGCTTTTTGCTGCTGCGCATGATGTAGTTTTATTGCCAAAGTGCTAACAAATCTATATTTGAGTCCTTACAGAATCTTCAGTCTCATATCTTCATAAATTTAAATCTTTTAAATGAATATTCAATGAGTAACACTCGAGTATATTTTTGGCACTTAGGAATTAATATCTGCAATAAAATTTTATGCCGTAATTTTCTGTTTGAAATGTACATCTGTGAATGACTTTATGTATATTTTAGCCAATATATCGCTAAAATTATATTTTATTATTCATAAAATTATCTAATAAATAAACAAAAGCTAAAGAAGTTTTCCATCAGAAATATTTCGTTAAAATTGTAGAAATATTTTTTAAATTCGTAATCTAATTTATATCCAACTCCAGTATTTTTAATACCTTTTCGTTTCTTATTTAATTTGTATTTTCCACTAAACTTCCTAATTTTACTTTTATTTATTATTTTAATCAATCCTTAAAATAAGCCTCTGAGCGTGTGCTTGAGACTTTCAATTCTAAATTTTACACTTAAAAACCAATCATCCTTTTTATTACATCCCTCATTAATTGTTGTAAATATAGTTTCAGTATTTAGAAAATCTTGTTGTCAGTACGTTCAAGTATGTATCTAAATTGTGTAATTTATCTTGAAAAAATTGTAACATTAATAAAAATAATATAAGGGTAGCCGCTGCCGTTAAAAAGCTCAATCCCTGCGATATTTTCACGTCATCGACAAATCTCCAATAAATTATTCATACGAGCCGTATATTAAAGGCCGAGAAACTGTTGCCTCCCAATTTCGCTCGGCGGAAATAGAAAAAAAAAAGAGAAACTCATACAAAAAAGAAAAGGTTTGACCTGAAAATGCTCGCGCAAAAGCTCTTTACGCCAGCGGCCGCCGGCGATTAACCCAAAGCCAATCTCTCAAGGGAAAAAACTCTCTTCTTTTTCTCGCCCAATCATCACCATTCCCACTACAACAATCACCACCACCAACAACAACAACACGACATAAAAAAAAATCGGTCGGTGGGACTAAAGGTCGCTCGGCTCACGACTCGTCGGCCGCGGAGAAAAGCCTGTACACGCGGCGCACCCTCGGTAGGTCTCGCATCAAGTCCCTGGACATTGAGTGTGGTCTCGGTGCAGGGCGGGCGGGGGTGGGCGGCAGCTGCCGCCTGCTGCGCCGGCAGTTCAGCCTGGACCGGGCGGACGACCCGCCGGAGCCCCAGCCGGCCGTCCATCAGGCCGCGGGCGGCAGCGGCGCCGCGACGGCCTCCCAGCACAGGTCCACGCCGAGGCTCTTCAAGCAGAACAGCGCCGGGGCGGCGAACGACCTCGAGCGCATCGAGGAGGTGCCCACCACACCCGGCGGCGGCACCTCCCAGGGCTACCGGCACTCCGCTTCCGTCTCCCTCTCCGTCGAGTCGCTCACTCTGCGCTGAGCTCGAGTTCGCTTTCCACTTTTTTTTTTTATCTCTTTTATTGTCGACGATTCGAGGCATATCGACGTCTTTTCGGCTCCGTCATCGCTGGTTATTGTTTCGACTGCTCTCTGCTCTCCTCATTGATGGAAGTTGTTAATGACCGATTTCGTACGGATGTAGACGCTGGTTGAAATGAGTAATGTTATGGTGCGATCGATGGTATCGCGATGCGCTGGTCGTAACGAATTTTGTTCAATTGTACACGTTTATCATGTTGAAATTGTTTCAGTTAATAATGTCGGGTGTTAATTTAGACTAAATTAAGAAATACAGGAATAATTGTTACTAAGTTTTCTTAAGATGGTGATATACATAACAATAAATAAAAGAACCAGAAGCTTTAGCAAGATTGTTCCTTCTGTTTGAAAAATATATCTTAAGTTCTTGTAACATTTACGACTTTTATCTTTGAGGATGGCACACTTAGTATACTTTTGTTTTTATTAAAAATTTACGAAAGACTGTTTTCAGTTGTTCGTAAGGAGACTCAAGTTCCTATAGGGTATGGAAACCTCGTAAAGCTTTTAAATTGTATATTTAGAAAATGCTATAGATGTGAAGTAGCAAATGCGTCTGTATTTTCTTTTATTTACCCGATAATAATTTAGCAATTTTAGTATAAGCATATGAATGATTGAATGGCATGAGCCAACAAGTAACGAAATTATTTACATGGTCATGGAGTGAATAATATATATACACACACGTAAATCAGTTAAGATAGTTACTTACCCATTTGAGCATCGTTAAAAATCTTATGAGCTCACGACGACTTTAGATTCTCAATTTAGATTCAAAAGAAATCAATTTAGTCAAAAGAAACCAAATATTTTTATTAAAAGTTTACGCAAATGTACCTAATTATGGAAGATCATCAACAAAAGAATCGTTATTAAATATTTTGAATAAGCATTTTAATCATTAATCAATGATCAGACAAACCGTACAATATCGATTTCGACGCGATTACTCTTTCCGCAAGAAATCAACATTCCTGCTTGTCTTCCAATCCCAACGTTACCAAATTTTTTTCCACTCGAAATGATCCATCCCACGCTAAATACTCTGCTAGCGTACATGAGAATGCACTATAAACATGCAATGTATGTGTGAAGTAATGTAAACAAAATCAATACTTTCGATCATGAATTATTTGATTAGTTTCGAGATTAAAATTAAAATCGAATTAAAATTATAAACATCAGTGCAAGTATGCAGGATTTATTTCGAGTGAAAATGAAAACTACCTCTCCTAAACTAGCGATCACATAATCGCAAAATTAAGTCTTTCTTGCTGTCCTCGAAAATGTATCGTTAATTTAGTTTATAACCAACTCAAGTGTATACGTAGTTAACCGTAATTGCATTTTCAAAATCTTAATTTGTTACTCAAATATTGGACTTTTTTCAACCTTTTTTCAATCCTTTAATTTACGTTAAAAATTTCCATACACGCGTATAATCAAAAGTCGATTAAAAAATTAAAGAGGGACTGGATTAAGAGGACCAATTTATCACTATAAATAATGTTTTATATAATTCATATAATTTTACTATTATTAGTTTATTCGAAATGCTAAATCATCGATGATTAAGAATTAAATTTAATTATAAATAAAAATATTATAAAATATAAAAAACCTATTGCGAAAGATATTCTAGTTATGAAGTGTATATTTATGTTTTTAATAATATTATATGCTGTTTTTGTAAAGTTTATAAATTATGATTTCCAATAATTTACCTGCCTTATACACGGAGATTGTGTACAAATACCATATAGAATATACTTTTGTCCGACTTCAGAGTCCCTCTTTAATTATTTTTTTTACAATATTTCATATTTTAAAGAAACATCTATTTACCTATTTACCTTAATTAACGAGTCCGTTAATGTTCAAATGCAAAGAATACAAACCCCCAGTAAACGTCAATATTGGATAGCCTCAGTAATGAGCAATTAAACATCTCAGTTGTGGACGATCCCGCGTGTTGCAAAAAAGAGTTTTATTTTCAATATAAACGCATTTACAAGCCGTCATAATATATTTTGTATAATTTTATACGAATCTATCTATGTAAATAACGAGTGCTGGCGACTCAGGATAATCAAGTATCAAATATCAATGCAGTAAAGTATTTTTTTATAATTTAGGTGCTTCCCGTTATTTTCGTAATTACAAACTGTATTATAAGTGCAAATATAACGTTTATTCGACAGATGTTTAGATTTTAGATTTTAGTTGCACCTGTAATCTTTTTTTCTAATCTAAATACTTCAAATTTTTTTATTACATTTTGTTAGCGATTAGATACTTTACAATAATAGAAAGTAGTCACTGCACCGACCAACATATGCAACCGAAAATTACTGTAAATAATCATTTATAAATATTTATAGTCAGGGATCTTTAAAAAGAAGTTTAAAATAAAGTGCTACATCGCGATTAGTTGGCGCGTCAGGGAAAAGATTTAAAATAAATTACTTTTAATTAAAGTAAAAAAGTAAAAAATTAAATATATAGGTACAATTTTTTAACAAGTAATAGTTTTTATATGAATTGTAAAAAAAAGTGATTATTCTATTTACAGACAAAAAAAAAGAAAGGGTCTCGTTATATCGACGTCCCTATAATATCTTACGCAGTAAAAATTTCAAATGTGCATAATCAAATGGGGAGAGTCCACAACTGAGGTAAAATCATTAGTTTCCTTTCGAAAGTTTAATAACGCTGCTGGTCAGTTATTAGTTCCAAAGTATAAAACAAAACGCAATGTAAGAATATATCAGTTTATGTGTGTGTCATGTGCAATTGATTCTGACATTGCACTACCGATATGTAATTATTGCTGTAACAATTCCTGCAGTTCACAAACATTATAATTTAAAGGTCATAACGCGCTAAATGTTTTCCTTTTTCGAAATGTTAATTAAACTTCGTCAAGATAATTAATTATCGAAAGAATGTTATGCTTTCGAATTAAGCGATAATAATTAAAATTTTAAGAAATTTAATTAATTTTCATAAATTTAATGAGACATTCCTCATTAAATTAATTAAATTACTTTATTTGGCAAGAAATTGTTACGCAATAAATTTATGAAAATATGTACCTTTAGCACGAAAATTCATTAATAATTACTTTATCACATCGAATCGATAACTTCGTTCTTCATGAAAATAATAGATGTATGTCCCCAAACAAAAAAGAGGAAAATAATGTAATCTTTAACGTATCACTATACACAAGAAAGTGTGAAAGTCATTTCGCGAAGCAAAGAAATTTTACAAAGCGAATGAAAAAAAATAAGCTATATACTTATATAGCGGGTACACCTGATTATTGCACGATGAGCGCGCAAAGTGGAGAATGAAGAATGAAGCGACAGCGTGTAAATAAATACCTTTTTCTATCGGCCTAAAAAAAGATGAAATAGTAAAATGAAGCTTCGTAATCGTCGTCTCGTCAACGATTCCAAAGTGGTTTATTAAAGAAACGTGTCCGTCAGTTACGCCACCAAAGTATAGACTTTTCGGTACTTTAGCAATAATGCGCGACTATATTTCCAAAGATTAATTATTAATTAACGATTATAAGTATAATATTTGAAAAGAAAGAAAAATTTCGAAAATGAATAAAATGTGGATTGCTTGCAACAATAATAAAAGTGTTTTAAAATCGTATATAGCGAACCAAGCGAGATTCTTACAAGACTAAGTAATTTTAAAATTGCTTGTTCTGAATTATTTTTTACTTTCATTTCTTTAACAACAATATTTGTGTATCTGCGATTGCTCGTCCGATCGAATCGGCCGCTATTTGTTTGCGTTTTTCTGGAAATTTCACGATCTCACTATGTGATACTCGCCGTATGTTTAAATTTACATTATTGTTATCGGATAGACTTAAGAAACATTTGTTACGTAATGTTTGTATAATTTTTTTTTATACTGTTTTTGTGTTTCCGTAGAATAAATACTACGAGCTCGTGAAATATTTGTCTACTGTAAGAGGATTGCAATAAATAATTTAAGTATTATCCTAATTTATCACCAATTCGACAAATCACCGAACGAAGCAATCAGTCATTCTTCGAGTACTTTAGTTATTGTGTCGGTAAGGCATAAGTACTAATAATGAAATAATAAATTTAAAAATAAATGAAAATAAGTACATGACAATCGTCGAGCACGATGGGTGTGTGATGATCGTGATATATATAAATAATATTATACTTATCGACTTTCGAGGAAATCATTTTTCTTAAATGTTGTATAAGCGCATCGAGAAAACGATGTAATAAGGATTAAGAATAAATTTCTCTCCCTTTAATATAGAATGACTGAAAAAATCTTGAAACAAATCAGTTATCGTTAATGAAAATATGAAGATAAGATTTCTTACTTTAAATACAATTTAAATTCCAATTTCTTTTTTAAGAACTTTTTGGCAAATTACCTGATCCAGTAATTTATACAACTGAATTCTAATAAAATTACAATTTAATTAATTTATTATAATTTGATATACGCTTTGTTCAAGATTTTTAAAGTCATTTTTATTAACAGGAAGTACGACCCATATTATTAACGTAAATTCCCTTTTGTAGTTCATACGCGTGTTTCTGCATAGATATAATAAAGCAAAAACAAGTTGTAAACTCTACATTGTGAGGTAAGAGTAATTTACAAAGTACACGTTTTTTCTCTATGCCAGGAAAGAAAAAAATCATTTTCCAGAAGTGTACTTGAATTTAGATTAAATGCTTTAACTATTAATATAAGTTATAAAAATTCAAAATTGTGCTATATAAACTTAATTAAAGTTCATAAATTATTGAATTTATTATATTATTGTGAGTTATTGGTGTGTATTCTAATTAATTAGTTATAAGCATTCACTGTCTTGGGAATTCTTAATAATGTAAACAGTATGATTCTTTTAAATATTGAGTAATAATTCTTGTAAATTTCTGGAAGAAATTTTTTTTTGACGTACATGTTGTTAAACCATAATCAGTGTTAAAAATTATATTAAAAATTCATGTAAATATTACATTTTCTATTAACATGACGGTCAGTTAAAAGTGTCAATGATAATGAGTGAGAAATAAAAATGTATGAGTGCGGCAGGTTCCGCAATGACGAAAATAATATCCAGAACAAAGTATTCGGCTTCTGAACTTATTTCGTCGGAACAGAAAAATCAACCCAGTCATTTATACGAAAACCGGATTTACTCTACGGTTAAATGTTGAATGTTAACAGAATTTATCTTTCATTGTAAATTCGTGTATATATATATATCCGCCGAAGGCTGGACATTTGTATCCGTTCCGCTACACGAATTCTAGAATATAGCAATAAAGAGTTGTACAAGAAAATATTTTTTATTTATTTATTTATTTATTTTTTCATTTTACATATTTACTAATATCTTTTATTTATTTCGAAACCTTTTATGCATTTCAACATCTCAATTATCATTACAAATATAATTTTTTTTTAAGAACTGTTACGGATCGTAACGAGAACCAAGAAACCTTTTTAATCCTATTTTTCTTATATAAAACATTTATTTCATTACTTTAATTAAAAATTAAGAAGAGAATTTTTTTTATAAAACTGTTCATACATTATTACACAGCCTTTACAGTATTTTTAAAGTTTGTCTAAAGATGTAAAAAAGAAACATTTCAAGAATATGTAACTTTATTTTTCTTATTCAAAATATCGTGAAATTAAACATAACGGCTTTTTCTTATTAAATAATATATAAATAACCTCGCCGAAACTGCTATTTACACAAATTACAGTAAATGCCATTACGCTTACTTCTTTTCATCACACATTTTTGTTTTATAGTGAACAAAGTATAGAATGGAAATATTTTAGTCACCGTCATTAGTCAACTACGCATTTTTTGATTCTTGGAGGACCAATTCTATCTTATCCAAAACACTAGCAACGTGCTTCATCAGTTCGAATCCAGTTAAATTTTCAGATCGTAATGTTAAACTGTAGCATTTCTTGTACAAACTAGCATATTCATTCCTGAAAAAAGAGTCACTTTTAATATTATTACAAAAAAAATTAATAAATTTGTTGAAGAAAGCAAAGTTATATTCTTACTCCTTTTTCTGATTTCCAGTGTTTTTATTAATGCACAATTTTGTCAAAGAGCGTAGAACGAATTGCAATCGCTGCTCGAGCAATGTAACAAGACTCTCCTCATTCTCAATTAATTTATTCTCTTCTGATTGTTTTTCTGCCTTTTCTTTTTCCTCAGTGCTATCAGTCTTCGTTTCGTCTTCTTTCTCTTGTTTATTTTCACTTTCCGTTACATTGACTACACTTTTATTCCTTTCGACTATCACATCAATAATAGGTCTACTTTGCAATATTAATTCCAAGCAATTCTGATATGCCTTCAATTTGCCGGTATAGGCGTTTGTGACTAGAAAAAATAAAAATTTATCATGCACATTTTCGGCAGATCTGCAGAAAAAATGAAAGAACTTTACTTACTCTGAGCTTGAAATTCAGCAAGAGCTACACGCTCCATCTGTACAGTGAGGAACTCAGTAGTCTGCTCTAGAGCGAGTAACAATTTTGCCGCCTTCTCATAATACAATTTCGACAGTTGCAGGCTACTCTTGCGCTTGGCACTTTCAACATCATGATCCAGCTCTCGGTAAATTTTATGATAGAGCGACGCGAGACGGTGTTGGATTGTCGCGGCACGGAACTGATACACTGGTTGTCGAGGTCCTGGGGTTTCCGTATCACAATATTTTAGTGCTTTTTGAAAAACTTCGACAACCTCTCTTTCTAGCTCTTCCTCAGTCTAAATAAAAAAAAATAACATTGAAATAGAAATACAATTTCAAAATCAAATAAAACTATTTGTCTATTTTAAACGCACCTTAGTGCCGACCACAGGATAGTCCTGCAAGAAACTAGCCAAGGTGAAAAGAGTAGTTGAATAATCCCAAGTAACGCTGTCCCAAATAGCTGGATTGGTCTTCCTCGTACCAAGAACCTGGAGCGCCTTTTGATAACTCGCTAGTGCTTTGTTATAATAATGACATTCCAAGGAACGGTGTTTCGATTGGACATGACCGCAAAGTCGCATCAGACGCCCAGTGTTGGAGTGCAGCAGCGCCAAATTCGCCTCATCGTGCACCGCCTCGAATGCTTTTATACCCGCATCCAAATGCTTACGCGAGAGAATCAGAGGCGACATCATGTCACACGATTCAGTTGGATCCTCTAAATCTAATTGTTGATAACGCGCTGTTCGTACAAACAATAAACAATAAAAATTAATTATGTTCTATTTAAGATATTTGTTTTAAAAATTAATTTAATTGTACTTACAACTGCCTTGATTCATGTACAAAACACCCAATTCATTATGAATATTGCCCAGTCTGCGCAGAAGATTATTTTTGTCAGCTTCCAGAGGTTCGAGTTGTAAGGCTTTTTCATAACACGTATTCGATGCTACAAGCGTCGATTCTAACGTCTCGAAACGCTCGGGCAGTACTTCCACCTCACCTAAAACAGCAGGTAAAATGTTTTTAATTTTTGATTAATCTAAAAGCAATAAAAAAACTAATAGTTTGTGCACATTACTCACTGATATTTAAATCCTGCACGGCGAAAAGTTCGTCAGTGATGGAGTTTTCAATAACATTCTTCATCTCGTAATCGCTGCGATGCTTCTCGACGTTCTTCCAGTCCTGAACGGTCATGAAGCAGCAGTCACCAGCTCTGCCTAATAGGTAGCTGATGAGCTTATCGTTGCGCACCTCACAGAAGTGCTTGAGAATCTTCTGGCAGTGAAGTACAGCGAGGATGTAGCGAAGAGAGGCACCGTATTTTTTCCCGGAGTACTCGTTCTCGGCAAGCACGGCGAAGACTAGTGAAGCCTTCTCGTAAAGCAGAGTCTTAAGGTGAGCGCTCCAACTGCGGTTGTCGTCCTTTCGGGGTGCCTGCCATGTCGGCAAAGTCTGGGACTCGGGCTTGCAGAGCAATGCCTTTGCCGAGGTGTCTTCCGGAGGCGCTTCTACTTTGCTTCCTGACTTCTCTGGACCTTTCTTCTTCTTCTGCTTGCCGCGTTTCTTGTGACTGTTTCATAAGGTTTCAAGTTCAATTATTGATATTGAATTGTTAATAAAATATTGAAAGCTTTACCTGGGACTACTCTCTGAGCTTTGACTCTCAGATTCGTTCGTCTGTGTATTTATGGACAGTGAGCTGTACGGCATGGGGATTGGCTCAAAGGGTTTAGCCATGTTTTTACTCGCCTCGTCGTATTCATGCTTTCCCTTTTCTGGTTTATCCTCTGCTTGATCCTCTGACTTGATCTCATCCTCCGGTGATTTGGGAAAATATTTAAGACACTTGAGTCCACTGGCAACGTGCTCCAGAGCAGATTGACATCTTTCTTCCACTGTACCAGTGATCGGTGGTGGCTTAAATTTAAATTCTTCAAAATCTTGATCCTTGAAATGGTGCTCTTTCACTAAAAATATTGAAATTTTTTTATATATTTGTTATTACATTTTATAATCTAAATTTTAAAAGAATGTGTTATTAATTAACTCGCAAATTCATACTTTTAGTTAGTGTCAAACATTTTATGGCTGCATTCATATCCTGCTCAAATTTCTCATCGCTCCTGTCACTCTCAGCATTGCTGCCACATTCGCTTGGAGTATCGTCCTCGTCACCGTGATCTACTAAATTTGGATTTGCCGGATCTGTGTCGGCTGGGACGTACAAATCAGCGAGCATAAAATGAGCTGAAGTCACTATTTGTGGATACTTTTCTTTCGGAAGAAGTTGAATGCAATTCTTTAGTAGCATGCGAATGGTGCCCCTATTCTTCCTGTAATCTAACGAATACTTCATATTTCTAGCTACTCGATAGAGCAACATGGCTACAGGTACTGTGAATGGATTTTGACCCTTGTCCTCAGAAATGTCACTACATAGAGATGTCAGGTCATATAGCTTAACTACATCGTCATCTTTTCCTATTTAAAAAATAATAAAAATTAATAAAAACTGTTTATGAAATAACGTATATATCATATTATTAATTGCAAATAAAAATTTACCTTTGAATAACCAGTAAGTGTGACCAGCTTTTGTAGCATTATTCTTAAGAAAACTTAAAATGTTTTGTGCTATATCTCTTATAACTTTCGGACTGAATTTTGCATCATCTAAATTTGGAAGATCCTCAGTTTTAATTAGTTCATATTTTTGTACAATTCCATCTAAATGGTAACACATTACCACTTCTGGTACATTACACATTAAATTATCTAACCAGTAGTCGATTCCAGTTAAAACATTAATTGGTTTTGTAGCATCACGCAGTCTTAGACTAATGCATGGATGAGTTTGACCACCAAAAATTGGCATGTCAGTTCCGATTAACATTTGTATATTTTCAAATGTCCAAACAACATTTCTTACAAAATTGTGCTTGGAATTAGGATCTGGCAGTTTTTCTTCTATTGATGGTTCAGGTAATACAGGTTGAAGAGGCTTTACAGGCAATGGTGGTTTTTCATCACTTTGTTCTTTATCATTAGCCAACACTAATGAATGGTACAAAAACTTAGAGATTAAATTTTTTTGCTGCATTGCATTTCTGCTGTTTGCTTTAGGAAAAAGTCTTTTGTCTTTATCACCCAAGTTATGAAAAACATGTTCGTAAAAAAATTTTTTCAACCAGTCCCAGTCATTCTCTGCTTGCCTCAGAAGATATTTGTGTATATCAAAGTCATCTAGTAAAAGAGTGTTTTCTACTCGATGCACCATCATTGACACTAAACCTTGACTGTAAGGTATTTTTAAGAGTTTTTTTATATTCTCTGCGTCTGAAACTACATCGACTTCTCCTACACAGTCTGGAAACATATGAGCCATACGAAAACTTGTAAAGCCAGTATTGCGTGACCAAACATTTTGCAATCCATAACTTTCCACCGATGTACTTAGCCAATTGCTGGGTGGAAGATTCAAATCTGTATTGCATTGTAATTGGGCAAAAGTTGCTGGTGTTTGAACAGCAGAATACTTAACAACAGCAGTTGATTTCACTGGTTTTTTTGGAGATTCTGGAGACGCCTCTGCAGACTGTAACAATAATACCGACATGAATTTCACGATTTTTGTTGCTTATTTGTAGTTCTTTTAATTCACACAAAATGTATAAAATTAAATATGAAATAAATGAAAACAAATTAATACTTAAAAAGAAGTAACCAATTTAGAAGATTTAAAATAATGCTAATTACAATTTAAATTTAAAAAGACATCACAAAATCTGTACAAAAAATCTATTTGCTACATTTACTTTACAAAACAAACAAAAGTATATTGATCTGTTTAAAATGATAAAATATAAGAATTTAATGGTTTTTATTTCTATTCTTACCGAATCCGAAGGAATTTCAGAATCTTCGGTCATTTTAACAGATTATTTTCACATTCTACACGTGAATGAAATAACAAAATTACACTAGTACTATTGTTAACATCCGCTTTCTCAAAATAGCCTATCTTCCCAACGTCGTAAAGACGTAAAAATAAAACACACAGTGCTAGCTGGTGCTAGTAATTTGTAAGTAACACTTGCGTTGTAAACGCGTTGTTTTTCAATGATTAAACTATCCTTGATTTGTAAAACTGTCTTTCAAAAGACCGAAGAGTGTGCATGCGACTTTGGCGCAAGCACGCAGGTGTAATAAAAACACTTCTAGAAAGTGGGAGAACAGTCTGCTGGAGTCATAACAGGCAGTGAACTGTGGACGTGCAGAGCATGTGTATAGGTAAGTTGCCGAATATCCCAGAATGGTAAGTTTTCAGAACCAAAAGTTCACGGGTCTAGCAACCATGCCGCACTGATCATCCTTTCCATGATATATCTACTCCAGTACCAACAAAAGCTAGAAATACTTAATTTTTATAAATAAATATTGACTAGTTTTATTAAAATCCATAACAACTACTTATTTATTTAAAAAGTATTTACGCAATAACTATTTTTGAATTATATTATCAATAGACCAATCTACAAACGGCGGGAGTTTTAAAATTTGTTATTGTGAATAGAAATTTATTAAGATTTATACTATTTTTATTTCTAATGAATAAAAATATATAATTCCTTTCAAATTCAATATCGATTTCATAAAAAAAACTTACGGTAACAATCACACAATAAATACAAAAAAATTGTAGGTTATCTTTACGACGCCATCCGCGTATCATCCAATCTAGATTTCCGTCGAACAGTGGTTGCGCCCGTGAGATGCGCGTGGACCTCGTGGCTCGTACTACGTGGCTATCTCGGGATTGAGAAAGTGCCGGGCGCGTGTATCCACGGAGGCAGCTGTGTTTTCTTCACTTGCTCGTCGACGCTCGTGCAAGACGCCAATTTTCTGGACTCCAGTTCGCCGTGCGCAACAAGCCAAGATGAAGTCGTTGTCCGTGCTGCTCGTCGTCGGCTTCCTGGCCGCCTCGGCCTTCGCCGAAACCTGTCAGAAGCCCGAGGTCACGGCCTCCAAGTACGTGACCGAGGACGCGACTGTGCTCACCCAGGTCGCCTTCACCACGCAGTTCACGCTCAAGTGCGCCAACGGAGTCAAGGGTATCTCCCTCTACGCCGAGGTCGAGGGCAAGGCCCTGCCAGCTGTGCGTCTGAGCTCCGACAACAAGTATCAGGTAAATTGAGTACCCAAGTTTGGTGCTTTGTTTTACAATGTGTTATGACTAAAAGCAGTGAATTTTTACAATATTTTGAATGAAAAATAAAAAATTGCTGTTTAATTCGAATAGTGTACGATTGAATTAAAATTTTATGAAAAGAAATTGATATAAACAATAATGACACAAAATTGTTTTCTGACATATGTAGGTCTCGTGGACTGATGATATCAAGAAGGCCCACTCTGGTGACTACAATGTTAAGTTGTACGATGAAGAGAGCTACTCTGCCATTCGCAAGGCTATTAGGAATGGTGAAGACCCAAGCAGCGTCAAGCCTCTGGCTATTGTTGTACTGAACAATCCTGGAATCTACACTGGACCATGGATCAATTCTGAATTTTTGGCAACTTTACTCGCTGCTATTGTTTCCTATGCAGCTTTCTCTGCCAAGTCAAAGCTGTTAGCGTAATTAGGTTCCTAGGATATTTTTTACAAAAATTTTTCTAATTAATTTATAATGTGTGCTGTAAGTTTGTACAAACAAGAAATGTCCGCTGAATGGGTCCTTATTAAAAAAATAACTTGTTATAAAAATTTGTGTTTTTATTAGTACATTTCTTTTGGAGGAGAATTTCCAAACAAAAATTTCCAAGAAGGTGGAAACTTTAATTTACATGTACTCTTATCATCTACAGGAACCAGTAGTAGCCACTGATTGAAGTAGTTTACGAGTTCAATGGCATCGGGAATATTGTCTCCTTCTGAACAAAATTTAAGTAATATTATACAAAAAATATTGTTCTTTTGTAGAAGTTCAAACAAAGTTTTGGCAAATCCACCACCATGAATTTGCAACACTGTTTGCCCACTAAAATCATCCAATAACTTTGGTTCCAAGGCAATCCAGTTCATACTTTCAAATTGTTTTCCGCACTCTGTCATCACATTTTCAGTAGCTAAGTAACGAAATGGAGCAGTTCTCAGTTGCTCGTCCCTTTTTTCATGGCCATAACTACTTGTTAGTATAATCACCTAAAAAAATATAAATATTCCATATATTTTTTGAAATTATATCAAAGCTCTTTGAACAATATTTAAAGTTACTTCAATATTAGTAAAATTAAATAAAGAGAGACGTAGCAATAATCATTAAAACCTTAGATTAAAGAAGTAAACATTAAAGCAGAAAATTAAACTCATTAAAGTGAAAGAAAACTGAAAATTACTTTAGCAATCTTGTGGTCGGTGACGAAGTTCAAAACCTCGCAATAGAAATTAGTAGGCCGTTTAACGAGCGGTGATCTGATCTGCAGCACGACGAGCTTTTTCTCGCGACTGACATATAGATCGAGGGAGGTGCAGATGTCCTCGCTGCTCTCGTCGTAAGGATCTGCTCCGACTAGCGGTATGAACGAGGCGTCAAAGATCCTGCCGGCTCGGCTCAGACCCAGTGTCGAGACCAAGAGATCGACGCTCAATTGGCCGACGTTGCCGACCGCCACCGACGGCAGGATCAACGTGTAATCCTCCAGCTCCAGACCCTCCTGCAGCACGATCATTCTTGCGCTCGTAAAAAAAATGAAGTGTCACCGTCGCGTGCCGGTGGCCGTATATTTATCGTATCGCCTAACCGTAGACGTATATCAGAGCGAGTCAGTGACACAACTGATTTAGACCAATGAGCGAGCTTCTTTAAAGAGAAAATCTTCCTAAGTGTGATTGGGTTAAACACGATCTGGCCATGATTCGCGCAATTCGAGCAACAGTTGACAACTGCCCGGTGATTTCGCATTGTTGGGCTGTGCGAGTTGGTTCCTGCCCGGGTTGTCGACGGTAAATCGAAATGTCGATTTCTAATTGTTGCTTCTTCATTGTTTATGTTGTTAAGTACGTTTGTTTGGAGTTAAGTATAGTTTGGTTTAAGTCTTATTCTTTAGTTTTGAAGTTTTGCAATTCATAAAAAGCGAGTTTTGTTTATAATTGTGAGTGATTTTGACAAGTCAACAACATTCAGGAATGACTGCGATGCTCAGCCTAACCTAACGCGTGAGTAAACTTGATATTCAAAAACATAAAAGAGGAAGTTATAACATGTGGCAAATTTATTTCGGCTTTTCGTAGATTTTCGTTGATTTTGTGCCTTATATTTACGTAAACCCACGTATTTTACGTGGATTTGGTGTGAATAGACACTCCGAACTTATTTTTTATTCAAAAATTTCATAAGGTGAAGAATTATTTTAACAGAACCAGAGTTTCATAACATGTATAAACATTTTTATTTCTTAACATAAAGATAATATATAAAATATACAAAACTAATTTTTATAAACAAGCTATAAAATATTCTAAATTTGTAGAGTATGATTTAGTCATTGATATAAAAGCTACTTATGCAATATTAAAATTTTTTCTGAATTATTCTTTTCGCAAACATTTTGATATCGCTTGCTTTAAACCACACTTGTAATGTTTGATGTAGATTTGTGTTAAGTATAGTTTCTGCATTCATATCTGGTACTATACAACTAAAATAATAGAAAATTGTATAATAATTGTGGGCTTATTACTACTATAAAGTTTGCAAAGCTTTGGCTTACCGCACTCTAGTATTTAAACAATTTTTATTTACAAATTCATTCCTCATCAAAGAAAATATGTAATTTACATATTTTGAATCTAAATTTGTATTACTATTATTATTGCTTAAGTCATTGTGTATTTTCATTAAATACTCCTCAGTTAATATTGGAACAATATAATCCACCTTTAAAAAATGAGTTTATGTCAATGTATATTAATGTAATTAAGACTTCTAATGAGTTTGAAAGTACCTGTTTAAAGCAATCCTCTACAAAACCTTCTGCTCTGCTGAATACATGTTTTTCTTGTTCTTGTAAAATTACTACTCCAATTTTTGGATCTTGTGATCTAAAAAATGTTGTTATCTCATTTGCTGTTTGAAGTCCATCATCAGCATATGTTAACATGACTATACTTCCACATTTTTTAATCACCTAAGAAAAAAATACTGATTAAAAAAAATAGTGTAATATATTAAATAATTTAAATGGAAAGTGGCTTACATTTTTAGTCATATTATTTCTACTTGTACTGTCAGAAATATTGGATACATTTGTAATATTTCTAGTAGTTTCTTGATCATTTTTAATGATCGGCATTAAAACTAGAGGTGCTCTTGGTATTGAATTTGGTATATAAAGGTTATTTTTTAAGTCTAAAAACAAAATTTTCTTTATATCTTAAAACTATTACTGAAATTGAGAATATAAAATATACTACTTACTTAACTCTTTATTGTCAAATATATATTGGGATAATTTATCAAAATCACCCATTACTCGATTAATAATATCTAATCGATCAATTTTTTCCAACGACAGAAATATTCTATCCATGGTGGCATTAATAGATTGAACAAATGCTAATAAAACATAATACATTGGGCCCTGTAAGACTTTGAAATCATTGTCTATGCACTGAAAGTGAAAACATGAATATTAATTGTATTAAATTTTAATTTTTTTTAAAGCTTGTGTACTTACTCTAATTTGTTCCGTCATTAATCCAAGGTATGAAGCAAATATTTGCCAATCACCAAAGGGTTTAGATGAAGTAGTTCCACTCAATAATAAGCACAATTTTTGAAGTAATTCTTTACCTTCATTCTCAAAAAGGTATGCTGCATGAATTTGTGATGCTGTATGGATGATATTTGACACAATTGCTTTTATATCTGGAGGTTTTGGAACTTCTTGTCTTAATCGTTCTAGTTCAGGATTTAATTTTCTGAAATTATTATAATTATAAGTTACTTCTCTTTATTTTCAATTGAAGTCAATATGTTATATTTTCTTTTTACCTTGCTTGCATGGTAGAATTTTATTTTGCTAATTATTTTACTGCACATTTCTCATGTCTTTATTCTGATTCTGTTAATATGACATATGTATGTGTATAGATGTCTCACAAGTCACAGGTATGTAAAATAATATTTAAATAAAAAGCGGGAAATATAAATTCTACCTTAAATAAATTATAAATGTTAAATTTTTAGGAAAGGATTAAAATATACGTACTCAGCATTGACTGTTATCTACTTTTTCCTTAATCTCTATTTAATATTATTATGTTGCCAATAAGTAAATAAATTAATAATTACAGTTATTTTAAAAGTAAATATAAAACAGTAAATCAACATTGATAAACTAATATCATATTAATAAGTGATAAAACAATACACTTAAGTTATCTTAATTTTATGGTATATACTCCAATCACTTAATTTTGAACACCTAGATATACCATAAAAGAAAATTACCTATGATTGTGCTATTTTATAATCATCATCATCTTCATTACTATTACAATGATGTTTGAGGTACTCTGCATGCCTTAACATTGGCAGAAAGATTGAGTGAAAATTGGAGCAGTTCTAAATTTATAACTCACACGTAAGCTATATTAAAAACAATTTTTTATGCTATTACGAAAATATGTTTTTAATAAATATAGTGTATTACATAATTTCTTTTTAATTCAATTAATTGGTTAATTTAAACTGCACAACTATAAATTATTTTGAAGAAGTTGATTATCAAATTTAAAACTGCAGGAATTTCTTGGATTATTTGTGATATTATACATACGTGACATGCAAATATATCTAATGTGTTATATATACAATGTCTATATATATTCATCATCCACATTGCTTATAACCTCAAACATGTGTTATTAACTTGCCAGCTGTGTTATATTTTGATTCTCTAATTCTAATAATGCTTCTGTGTAAAAGTTTTACATTTGTGGCTTATAAAGATCTAATAGAAGTGTTTTCATCAATGAATTCAGTTCCGTGGGAATCAACAGTTATAAAAAAACTTTTAAGTCATAATTTTACTGCAAATAAAAATATTAAAGTGATGTACGAACACCTTAACTAATAATTTTTTATCAAATTTTAAATTAATTAATGTGATTATTTTCGCATATATAAAAGACTTACAAATAGGAAATTTTTATTTAAAATTTTGTAATTTTTTTTTATTTATTTATTTTTACGGGAATGTCTCTCTTTTATAAATAATACAAATTAATATAAAATTTCAACATTTTTGTACGCAATATTCATTCAGATATACAAATTAATAATAGCTGCATCTGTGATATTTATACCGAAAACAAGATTTTTATGCAAGACTAGAATTTTATTTGTTGATACCTGAAAATGGATAGAATCAGTTCAGATTCATTTATAGAAAATACAGAAATAGTAATTGTCGGAGCTGGTATTGCTGGATTAGCAGCTGCTTTAACTCTTGAGCAATCTAATTTTAAAAATTATATATTACTTGAAGGTACACAAAGTGATTTATTTTTTTTAACAATTTTTAAGACAATTTATTCAATTATAATCTTTTAGCTCAATCTCAAATTGGAGGTAGAATTTGTTCTGTTCCATGGAATGATGGTTGGCTGGAAAGAGGTGCACAGTTTCTCCATGGTACAGGAAGTATATTAGCACAACTCTGTGAACAAAAAGGTTTGCTTTCTGACTGTGAAGCTGCTGAAGGTGAAGGTCTTTATTTAAGAGAGGATGGTAGTCATATGAATAATGAATTAGTAAGAGAGGTAGATGATATCATTAAAAACATAATGGAAGATTGTGAGAAGTATGCAAAAAATGATGAGATCGAATACTTAGATGTAGAAGAAAATATAGGGAAAGTTTTAAGATCTCGATTTCATAAATACCTTAGAATGACAGATGACGCACCTCATATTAAAATTTCTAAAGAAGAACTTTTTGATTGGAACGTAAGATTTCTTGCCATTGATAATGCATGTTCTAAATTGGAAGATCTTTCAATCAAAAGCTGGGGAAGATTTGAGGTATCAGTAATTCTGCACAATTTTCTCAAAATAAATTATCTTTTTGTTTTACTAAAATCTTGTTTTAGGCTGTTAGTGGTCCTGAACATAATCTTTTTAAATCTCATTTTGGCTCTATTGTAGAATCCATTGCTGGAGAATTAACTCAAGACAATCTGCGATTAAACAATCCGGTTAAAAAAATTGAATGGAACAATCAAGTTAACTCAGAAAGTATAAAGCCCATTGCTGTTACATTAAATAACAATAATAAGATACTTGCCAATTGTGTTATTGTAACTTGCTCGTTAGGCTATTTAAAAGAAAATTACGAAAAAATGTTCAATCCTGTGTTACCGGTGCGTCTGAATGTAGCAATACAAAGCATGGGTTTTGGTATGTTAAACAAAGTCTTTCTGGAATTTGACGAGCCTTGGTGGGAAGCGAATACCAAAGGCTTCCAATTTTTATGGAGGGTGGAAACTGATGAATGTCACAACGACTCAGCAAAAACGAAACTGGCTCCTTGGACCCGTGACTTGACTGGTTTCGACGTTTTGCAGAATCACAGAGCTGTATTATTAGGCTGGGTTGGTAGAAAGGGAGCTTCCATTGTTGAAAAACTGAGCGAGCAACAAATTATAAAAGACTGCACTGAATTATTCAGATATTTTTTAAAAAACGACAGTGTACCTGAAGCTACTAAATGCTTGAGAACTCGGTGGGCGAGTAATCAGTACGTCAGAGGTGGCTATAGCCACATTACGAAAATGTGCGATATTACCAGGGTTTCTCCAGCTACATTAGCTGAACCAGTATGGGGAAGAATCTCTTCTAAGAATAATGGCGAAGTAAATTATTTAAATAAATTTGAGGGCGAATGATAAATTATATTTTTTTAATTGAAAATTTATCTTCTTTCAGCCTCTGCCAATTTTAATGTTGGCAGGAGAAGCCACTCACGATAACTTTTACTCTACAACTCACGGAGCCTACGATACTGGAGTGAAACAAGCTCAAACTTTTTTACACTATCATGTTACTAAGAAACATTGCAATGTTTCTTTTTAGCTCTATTGAACTTTTAACTTTACTGTATTAAAATGTGTTCAGAAAGTATACTTCCTAATGGATTTTAGATACGCGGAGTCTGTTTCTTCATGACTGACTTTTACACCGTGAAATTATTGTAAATAATTTTACTACCTCCTGATCAATTTCCGTATGGCAACTTCCATTTTGCTATCTCTAATTTATAAATAGACAGTTTATATAACAGGTCTTCCTGTGAAATTTCTATGAGTTAAAAATTTGTAAAGTCGGTTATCTTCATGAAATATAAAATTATATAAATAAAATATAAACTATTGGATTATTGAATAAAAAATGTTTTATTATAAAATAACGTTGATTGTTATGCACTTAATTTTTTGCACATATTTTGTTTAGTTACAATTAGAAGGTTAAATTAATCACGAGCCTTTATTTTCAGCATTTTTGTAATGATCTATCAACCTGTCAGCGGCCTTCCATCCGGTTTCAATTGCTCCATCAACTGTGGAATATCTGATCACATTTGTGGCTTCACCAGCGAACAAAATTTCCTGAAAAAGAACATTGATCACTTTCATTCATCTAAAATCGCCTTAGTTAGTTCAAAAATCCTACCAAGTTCTTTACGTTGATAGGCTCCTCCAAACTCGCTCTACTATGTTTGTTTTCTATCATGTCCACGCTGTTGTAACTGTAAGTGCCTCTGAAGTGTGGGTTACTATACCAGCGAGTCCGTAGCAAAGCCGAAGGAGTAGTTACGTTGTATTTTTTGCTTAAAAATTGTCGCAAAAGATCGACCGAGTGGTCGAAAACTTTGTTCTCTGGAACCTCCTCCATCATCCTCGCGTACTTTCCAGAAAGCCACAGTGCTAGAAGATTTGGCTTGTGCTCTACGTTGAAGACCTCTGTTACTCCTAATAACCAAGCCTTCTCCGGCTATACAAATTTTTCAAATTTATTTTTCAATAATAATTTTTTTTATTATTTTCTTTTACCATAATTTAGTGCTACTCACATCTGATTCAATTAATTTTCGGTCATCATCGTTCCAGATCATATTTATGTTTATATTGTCAGTGTCAGCCTTCCAAAAGGGTTTTTCGAATAATAAAAATACTTTTCCTACATTTCCATATCCCAAGCTCTAATTGGGAACATAATTATTAATTAATAACATTCGCTACGTACTATCAGGTACTATTCGTAATCTGAACTTTGAATTATTGTTCAGTCTGTACCTCAATAGTTTTCGCCTTCTTTTCTGATAATGGAGGGGTGAACAGAGATTTATAATTTGCCTTCAGCACACCAAGAGAAACCGCAACTATAACGTGGTCGGCTTCAATCGATTCTCCTTTTGCTGTTGTTATTATAACTGGTGCACCCTCTGTTTTAGTCGAGTAGTTGATCGATGTCACTTCGGTGTTCAATTTTGTATTATTCAATACTGGTAGCTCCTTTTCAGGATCCGGGTATCGTTTCTAAAATTTATTGCGGTCTCTTCTTATTCTTTATTCAAAATAAGATTAATATTTTATGTAATTAATATTTCATACACTACCATTAGCACGTCCAAAATAGTTGAGTAACCTCGAGTCTTCCAGTTGGTTAACATGTTTCCTTCGCATACTTTATATCCGTTAAGACCTGGAGCAGACACATTGCGCCAAGACTCAGCGGAGTCGCTAGCTATTCTGGCCATTTCCATAAAATGCAAATACTTTTTCTTATCCTTTAAAATCTCTGGAAACTTCTCGAATATCTCGTCAAACCTACATGAAAGACGATTTTAAAAGTTTAATAAGTTTTTTTCCAAATGCTTAATTTTTACAAGCGAGCAATTTTCTAATACAATTTCGTTCACAGATACCAACTTTTTCTCGACATACTCGCCGACAGACTTGTGAGGATCATCAGCGGCAAAGTCAACAGTGTACACATACTCCAAGTAAAAGTTGCTTATATTTTTAGCAATGTCACCCTCCAAGATGTTTCCAGCCGAATCTGCGAAAACTCCCGACAATTCGTCCATAGATTCATCTTTTTTATCAAGTAAACCCAACGGATATGCTAAATTGAAAACGACGTTGTCCTTTTCACCGTGCACCCACTGACCTCCAAGATCGACTTGATATTCACCTAATTACAATTGACAGTTTTTATTTATAGCTTCAAATTAGATAATACTTTTATGAATAATAAGCTATACCGAATTTGGTGGTATAGACCCGACCACCAATGCGATCCTCCGCCTCCAGAATTCTAACGTTATTGAATCCATTATCAAGTAATTTTGAAGCTGCTGCTATTCCTGCTGGTCCAGAGCCAATAATCACAATTCTGGGACTCTTTGAAACATCATCACCATTACTAATGTTCAAATTAGAGATAATCGCGAGACAAAGCAAGAGCACAAATTTTAAAGTCCGCATGATAAAACAATATTTTGCGAGGATCGGGTTATCCACTCCTAATATCTTAGCAGTGACTGCGTTAGTGATTCTTCTTTTGAGAAGAATACAGAAAGCTGGCTATGTACAACTTTGCATCTGACTTTTGACTCACATCCAAGAGTACGATACGCTCTAATATATTGTCCACTTGCAGCGAGACAAGTGCAGTAGTTGAAGGTCGATTTTATATTTTTATAATGGTATACAAAATTTACGCAAATAGATAGCAAAATGTTTATCCGAATAAAATAAAACAAATTCCAAGTTTGAAGTTAAGAGAAAATGCATTTATCTCAGATTTTTAATGCGATTTATGTACATTTTTATTTTAAAGTGAAAAAGAAGATAAAGCATAATTAGAAAACAAATTATATAACTGCATCTGACCAGCATCTCATTAAATTACAAATGATATATCTGATAATTTAAAAAAATTGCAAAATAAATAATCGCTCATGTATTAGGGCATGACTAAATAATTAACCCTTCCTAAAGGGTAAAAAATGGAAAGTTTTCTTTATACTCTTCAAAAAATTGCATTTCTTTTTTAAATTATGCTTTAGTTTTTGAATTGATCATATGCATTTAAAGACTTCATAACTATGTAGGTAAAATGGTTAAACAATTATTCTTTAAGACAAGCTAGATAACTAATTAAATTGAATTGTAAATTTTTGCACACTTGCAATAATCCATAATATAGATTAAAATTAGTAACCAAGCTTCTTAAATATTTTTGTTCGCCAAATTTCGTATTATTTTTGTATTTGAAGAGGTAACTTTCACATTTTTATTATTAAGTAATTATTAAGTTACAGATTTATGAAAATTTATAAAGTTTTAGCAATACATTTATTTTATTATTTTTCTATAGCTTCAGCTAATTTTCATGGTGTTTTTACCTTGATCATCGTCATGCGCTTAGCTGCAGAGACACAAACGCGGTCCTAAAAATTTGTGAGGTGACCTCTGCAATGATGATTGTTTTTATGCACTTCGCGTGGCTTTAGATATGCATTCAAATCTACTCTAATCGTATGCAAAATTCTATTCTAAACATTTTTTTCCAACAGTGTCTCCGAAAGTAAGTGATAAGCTTGTACTTCTGAAAAATCATTATCATTAAAAGTTTGCATTTTTTTTCGTCATTATAAGCAATATTAAGATTTGGTTTATGGTTTACAACTTCTAAGTAATGCAACTGCTTATTACATCTAAAATTTATTTATATTTTACCTTTGAAGGTATTGCCAAAATGAGTACTTTATAGTGGTAACATGTAAAACAATAATAAAAATCGCAACGGTTTTCGATTTGCATCGTTGATTAAGGATTTCCTTTACAACTCGAGGTAATGTACTTTATTTATTTTTTATGAACTCGTTTGTAATAATTATAGTGAGCAATAGATTGAATTGATTGAAGTATGAAAATTTGTACTTCAAATTAGCAAAAATGTTTTGTATGATTAAATGAATATATTTTACATATTTATGTATGTACAATCGAATTATAAAAAGGATATAATTTTTTTTATTTATTAAGTAAAAAAAAAGGATATAATAAATTGGGCTTAAAAAATGTCTTGAATAAAATATCACATTTATGAATGTTATATTCTTTGTTATTTCTAATCCAATAAGGATTCATTTTATCGGAAAGAAAATGTCTATCCAGAGAATGATCAAACATTTTCATTGATGATCTTTGGACATTTTTCATATAAATCTTAATAGGCAAGAATTTTGTTATCTTCAAATATTTAAGAATAATTTGAGGTCTTATAATGACCGATTAATCTATCTGCAGCTTTCCAACCGGAACCGATAGCTCCATGCACCGTTGAAAACTGATGATCGGATGTTGCCTCTCCAGCGAATAAAACTTTCTGTAATTAGTGAAGTTAAAAGTGATAAATAATAATGAATTAAATTGCAATTTTTGTAAATACATTGGTTTTTTCAATTACATACCAAAGTTTCATTTGTTAATGGCCTCTCTACCATTTCTGGATAAACCTTTTTTTCTTCTGCGTTTAAACTTCTATAACTGTATGTTCCTTTGAAATGTGGATTGCTATACCAGCGAGATCTCAACATTGCTACTGGATCCGTAACATTTAATTTTTTATCCAAAAATCGATGAAGATTTTCCACCGCATGTTTAAAGACCTTCTCCTCGGGAAGAGATTCCATTACCCTTGAGTGATTTCCCGTGACCCACAGTGATAATAGATTTGGTTTGTGTTCTACGCTAGACGCACTGTACATTCCCAATAACCAGCTTTTCTCGGGCTTTAACATAGAAAATTTAAATGTCAAACTTTCTACAATAAATATAAATAATCACAAGAAGTTTTTTTAAATAAAAGATTTACGTCATTTTCTATCGCTTTTCTGTCATTATCATTCCACAGAAAGTTAAACTGTATTACTCTCTGATCACCGAGATCCCAAAATGGTTTATCAAACATCAGAAAAATTTTCGCTACCGATCCAAATCCTGAGTTCTGAAAGAGTATGCCTCATTAGATACAAAAAATAAAGAATGCCTTTTTTGTACTTGACCACGAACCTCAATTGCCGAAACTTTGTAATCAGGAAGCGCTGGGATGAAAAGCGATTTGTGCTTGTCCTTTAAAACACCCATGGACACAGTTACGATTACGTGGTCAGCTTTGTAAATCTGACCATTAGCAGTAGTGATGAGAATACCTGGGCTTTCTCCTTCGCTCGAATAATCGATCGACGATACTTCAGTATTCAGAATCGTATTGTTCAAGACGGGTAGTTCATTTTCAGGATTGGGATATTTTTTCTGTTAAAAATTGCGAATAAAAAAATCATACTATTGTAAATAATAGATATAACCACATGTAGATGCAGAAATTCAATACCATAAGGATATCCAAAATTGTCGAATAGCCACGCTCCTTCCAGTTGACAATTGGGTCACCTTCACAATCGTGATACTCGTCCATGCCCGCGAAAGAGAGGTTGTGCCAAGAGTCTGCTGGATCCGAGCTTAAAGCGAACAATTCCATAAAATCTAAAAACTTCTTCCGTTCGTTTATCATGCTTGGGTCATTCTTAAAGTGCTCGTCAAACCTGGCAAAACGGTGATGAAAAT
This sequence comes from Eurytoma adleriae, assembly GCA_900480045.1. Lineage (NCBI taxonomy): Eukaryota > Metazoa > Arthropoda > Insecta > Hymenoptera > Eurytomidae > Eurytoma > Eurytoma adleriae. The sequence goes on along the minus strand of UXGC01000067.1, from coordinate 36,769 downwards.
TAAAACCCTGCTCGAATATGCTAATTATACTTTAAAAAATCTTTACATTTTTTCGGCATATTCACCGAGAGAGACAAAGTTACTGTTACTTGCGGCGTTCACGCCATAAATCGAATCAAAATAAAATTTGGAAAGCTTCAAAGATAGATCGTCGTTCAAGGGATTTCCCTGTGAGTCCGTATAATGCTGCATGGACGCGCCATCAGGATTATCAGATTTGTCCAGTAGTCCAAGTGGATAAGCAAGTTCGAAGGCTACGTTTCCCTCAACACCATGGACCCACTGTCCACCCAGATCAATGGAGTAGTTACCTGTACAGCATATATTGAGATTTGTATCATTTCAAGGAGCAATTTTCGTTTCAAGATTCATTTAAATTACCAAATTTAGTAGTGTATATTCGACCACCAATGCGATCCTCTGCCTCTAAAATTGTGACGTTCTCGAATCCATTCTCCATGAGTTTCGTCGCCGCTGCGATACCAGACGGCCCGGCGCCGACAATCACGATTTTCGCGTTCTTACGGCTAATATTATTTTCACAAATACTTACATGTAAACTTAAACAAATTAATAAACATTCTATAACTAATAACCTCAAAACTCTTCTATTTTCATTCATTTTTTTTACTTATTTTTTACGCTTTGATATACGTGCAGAAAGTTCCAAGACACTCTGTTTATAGAGGACCGAAGAAACACTATTTATATGCCAAGTTAGATGATCTTATCTCATGTGCGTACTAAGAAAAATCTAACACATACAGTTGATCATCCAATTACTCGCAATGAGGAGATTGAAGGACAGCAGCTTCTGCAATCTTATTTTAAATTATTTAAAACGATAAGAGCACATCCGTTATCTTTCTTTTCTAACTTTTAAAGTAAGTTTTTCGCAATAAAATAAATGTAACTTTACCTTAACCTTCAAAACAAATTATTTTATTAGTTTATTTTAATTTGCACAAATAATCAGGTGGGGTTGATTACGACTTAAATTAAATCGTAAGTGGAAGTCAATTCAACGATGAGATTTTCTTGTAATCATAACTGTTCTTGATGTAAAACTGCTGCTTTATTTCTCTTTGAAAATTGGATATTTTAAATAATTTAGTTAAACGTATTTTTTAATTTTAGAATGCTTCATTTTACGTCTTTTTCACTTTTTTTGTTTAAGGGTTCTAAATAGAGTCGGTGCCGAAAGTTTTACATTTTGCTGTTAAATTTGAGATAATTTGTGTGTGATGTATAGTCATTTGTTAGATTAGTTGTTTAAGTAAACTACTACTTACTAAAAACATATAAATAATATAAAATACTACCATTCATTATATATTTTTTATTAGAATAAAACTTATATACATTTATTGAAGAACAGTAATAATTTTTTTGTGCGATATTAATCACAAGCTTCATTTTAAATTGACTTTATTGGTGATTAGATTTTTGAACTAATTAATTTTAATAAAAAAATGGAATATTGGGACGGGAAAACAAAAAAGATTATGCATATATAAGTTGCACAAAATGTATGTGCAGTTACAAACTTATCTAGAAGTAGTTTTATAACGATTTATTAATCTATTCGCTGCATTCCATCCAGATCCAACGGCGCCATCAACCATTGAAAATCTGTCCTTATGAGTAGCTTCTCCAGCAAACAAAATTTTCTAAGAGAAAAAGAAATTCATTGTGTAATTAAGTTGAAAACAATAGTAGATTACGCAACACGGGAAGTAAAATAAGAATGGTCCTAGACAGCATGTAAATTGTCAAACGTGCGATCTGAGATATTTTTTTTTACCTCCCATGTTGCGAATACTATTTTTCGGCCCAGTGAGGCCGAAATTACGACTTTTACGATCGAGCGCAAGGAGGGAAAGTGGCACTTTCGGTCCGCTGGGACGAAAAAATAAATAGATCATTTAGAATACCCACCAAATTATCTTGATCAATCGGCTCCTCTAACTGTACAGGTCCCACCTTACTTTTCACCATCTCAACACTCGCAAAACTATAAGTGCCCCTAAAGTGGGGATTACTGTACCACCGTGTCCTCATTATACCTATGGGTGTTGTCACATTGTATTTTTTGCCTAAAAAGCGTTGCAGGTGCTCAACCGTGTGGTTTAAAATCTTATCTTCCGGCTGTTCCTCCATCTCCCTCGCATACTTTCCAACAATCCACCCCATCAAAAGCTTTGGCTTATGTTCCACAATGTGCATTGAAGACATTCCTAGTATCCATCTTTTCTCGGGCTGTAAATATTAATGATTTATTATTTCGTAAAGATTTTGATACGATTTTCTTTAGAAATATTTACGTCGGATTCGATTTGTTTTCGTTCAGCCTCGTTCCATAAAAAATTGAAGGTTAAATACAACTTCTTGTCGGTAATATCCCAAAAGGGCTTATCGTACAATAAAATTACTTTAGCTACAGTACCGAAGCCCATTTCCTAAAGTAAAAACATTTTTAATATTATACTGCAAATATTTTACGATATTTATCGCTTTTTGCCAATATAATCGCCTACCTTAATGGTCTGCACTTTTCTTTCAGGCAAAGTAGGAATAAAGAGAGAATTATGTTTTTCTTTCAGGACGCCTAATGACACTGTTACTATCACATGATCTGCTTCGAATTGTCCCTTTGTTGTACTTATTACGACTGGAGCATCCTTACTAGTATTGGAATAATTTATGGAAGTCACTTCGGTATTCAGTAAAGCATTTTTGACTATAGGAAGCTCCTTTGAGGGATCCGGAAAGCGTTTCTGTAATTGAAATTCTTCAGTCAAACTCTGCGTAATTTATCGTAAAATGTAAAAACGTAAATATTACCATTAGCACATTCAGAAGTACCGAATACGTGCGATTTTTCCAATTAGATACACCAGGACCCTCGCAAGTTTTGTATTGCTGACTAGCACTAACGGAGATTTCGTGCCAAGATTCAGCAGGATCACTACCTTCGATCAGCAATTCCATAAGACGCAAGTATTTTTCTTTGTTTTTTATTAACTCGGGTATGTTTTTGAACTTTTCCACGAATCTGCAATTAAAGAAATACCATCAGACATTGGTTTAGGACATAATAATCAGTTTATTTACTTTAGGGAAACATACGTTTTTTCTGCATACTCTCCGAGAGATTTGTATGGGCTGTCATCATCGAATGTAACGTCGTAAACATCTTCGAAGAAAAAATCCGTGAGATTTTTTGAAATCTCTTCATTTAACAAATTACCAGCGGAGTCCGCGTACACTTCTTGTAGACCGTAAAATGGAGGGTCCGATTGTTCCAGCAGACCCAAAGGATTTATCAATTCAAAAACTACGTTGCCCTTTTCGCCATGCACCCACTGACCGCCCAGGTCCACTTCGTAGTCACCTACTCACATTTATTACGGTATGGTAAAGATATTTACTTGTATTCAGTACATTAAAAGAATTTGTTTAAAATAAATTTGTCTGTGTTATATTTTACCAAATTTTGTGGTATAAATGCGACCTCCAATTCTATCCTCAGCTTCCAAAATTGTCACATTCTTAAATCCATTGCTGAGTAATTTAGAAGCAGCGGCTATACCTGCTGGTCCAGCACCAATAATTACAATCTTTGGATTTTTTATTAAATCATCACAATTTTGCACCCCAAAATTATTTGAAATGACGAGCCAAAATAGAATTGTAATCCACAATGGCTTCATGTTAAACTAAAGTGAATTAAAACTGCATATAGTTACACTGATAGTGCATCAAGCTCTCGATGGCTAAAACTGAGATAAAGTGAGTACTGCATGTAGTTATGAAATCAAATTATACCGATTCAGCTCGGCATTTTACCATCACACGTCCCTGATATTCACTCGACATTTACATGACCCTACGTGCTGCCGTAAAATTCGAAAAATGAAATTTTTGTATCATAATCTTAGATAGACATGTTTTTGCGTGATAGAAAAAAAAATGTTCAGGGTCGAAAAAATTCGCTTGATCGTTAGGAGTCATTAGATAGTTATACTCAGGGATATAAAGCAGATTTTTATTATTTTATGAGTATGATTAAAAATATGATCTTTTTGTCCTAAAAAATCAACTTTTATTAGAAACGGTTTGAAGTAAAAAAATTGATTTTTTTTAGAAAATTTGTTTCCTTAAACAAATGTGATCATTAGTGTTATCTTAAATATACTTATAAAACAGATTTTTTAATAATCTGTATGTCTTATAATCGAAGTAATAAAAAGTCATTAATTTAAAAAAACCTAAAAATTTTTACGTAATTTTGATTTACGAACAGAAGTGTATTATTTTTAATTTTTAAATTTTGCGCATAAAGTGCCAATTTATCTAGAACTCTGCCTATAAATAATATTATATTTATTTAACAAACTTAATTTAATTTAACCTGTCTTGAAGTCAATAATGATTTAAGAATTGTCCCTAATGCATTGTCAGTTCTTCAGCTTTTTATTTTCAAACGTATGCGTACATTGATCAAGTTCTTATAATAAATTCTAATGTAATATTTTTACAAATATATATTCATTCTGTTACATTAATAACATAAATCACGGAGCTTTTTTTACATTCTTTCCATAATGTTCTATTAATCTATTCGCCGCTTTCCATCCAGATTCGATCGCACCATCGACCGTAGCAGATCTTCCTCCGTTTGTAGCTTCACCAGCAAACAATACCGACTAAAAATGTACAATCATTATGAAAATTATCGATATCTAAATTAATTTTCTACGACATTTTGGCATTCCCCTTACTAGTTTTTCAGCGTTGATAGGTTCCTCCAAAATATCACGTCCGAGTTTCTTTTTTCCAGCTTCCACAGTTGTATAACTGTAGATACCTCGGAAATGTGGATTAGTACACCAACGAGTCCTCAACATTTTTATGGGAGTTGTCACATTATACTGTTTGCCTAAAAATCGTTGCAAATGCTCCACCGTGTGATTGAAAACTTTGTCCTCTGGTAGCTGTTCCATTGCCTTCGCGTAGTCTCCAGAAATCCAATATTCAAGAAGGTTTGGTTTATGGTTTACAGTCATCACCGCTGCTAAACCCAACGTCCACGCTTTCTCCGGCTGTATACGCAATATAGACTGTTACATTTTTCTTTATAGGTAATTATAATCGTTGTCTGATGTGCACTTACGTCAGACTCTACTGCTTTTCTTTCATCATCATTCCATAGGAAATTAAAGTTGAGCATTCTTTCATTGCCAAGATCCCAAAATGGTTTCTCGAAAAGTAAATAAATTTTTCCACCGACGCCGAATCCAAGGCCCTGGTAATTGAATGGAAAAAAATTTAGAAAATGAATAAATCTGTAACAGTTATATACGGACAGATATACGGACCTTAATCGCCTCCACTTTTTTTTCTGGTAACGGAGGTATGAATAGGGTCTTATGCTGCTCTTTCAGAACTCCCAAAGGAAGGGCGACTATGACATGATCAGCTTTAAAATATTGCTCAGTGGATATGCCGACCGTAATAGGCCATTCATTGTTGCTGCTCGAGTAATCGATGGATGTCACCACTGCTGGCATAAAAGTTCTGTTCATTACGGGCAGTTCTTTTTCTGGGTCCGGATACCGTTTCTGCAACATATTTTTTAATTCACTTATATCAATTTTTTAATACTGTTCACTAGTTTCAACAAAAATTTAATTTCACCATTAAAATGTCCAAAATAGTCGAGTATCCTCGAGTTTTCCAGTTCGTTAGAAAATCTCCTCCGTAATCTTTGTAAGGTATAGTATCAACAGTCGAGATGTCATGCCATGAAGAAGCAGGTTCAGATCCTAGAAGTAGCATTTCCAATAGATGCAAGTAGTTTTTTTTGTTTTCCATCACTTCAGGAAAGACTTTAAATCGTTCCTCAAACCTAAAAGAATAAAGTTGTATTAATTATATTTTTTATTCATATTTTTTACAATTTAAAATTAAATCAGTATAATATCGTGCTTTTAACCAGAAATTGATTTAAGCGCAATGGGTACCCGTCAGATAAACCTAATAAAAGTTATTGACAGAATAACTACAAGAGCTTATATCAACGCTTTTCTCGCTCAATCTTTCTGGAAACATTACGCATTTTCGTCGATATCAACATTATTTCAACGAACATTATACTAATTTTTAGATGGGTTCGTTACTCACGATTTTTCTGCAAAGTCGCCAGCAGATTTATATGGGGCGTTTTCGTCTATCCTGATTTCAAAAAGATCTTCAAAAAAATAATCCGTAAGGTTTTTTGCTAAGTTCTCTTGCAGCAGATTTCCTTTTGAGTCAAAATAATGCATCTTAAAAGCTTTATTTAAAGGATCATCGATTTTATCAAGAAGGCCAAGTGGATAAGCCATTTTTAAAACCACGTTCTCTCCTTCACCGTGGACCCATTGCCCTCCAAGGTCAACATTATATTCACCTGCGAAAATTATTTATTTCTAGTTGTTCTTCCCCAAACATAAAAAAATATTTCCATAATAGCACAAATTGGAATTGTAAGGTGAATTACGTACCAAATTTTGTAGTAAAAACTCTACCGCCAATACGATCCTCCGCTTCTAAAATCGTGATGTTATTGAAGCCATTCTCGAATAATTTACAAGCTGCTGCGATTCCTGCGGCACCTGCACCGATTATAACTATTCTCGGATCTTTCTGTACATCTTCACTAAAGCTCCGCTCAAAGTTAAAGAAAAAGACGAGAATCAGCAGGAACAAATATTGCAAAGTCCCCATGTTTGAATTTTACTAATGAAAGGTTGGAGCTTTACGAAGCCACTGCCTCTGACCAACTGCAGCTTTCAACTCTTACCCTGCTCCTCTGCTTGTGTCCAACGACAGCAATTATATCCAGCCCGGAATAATCTGTATTCTGTGCCAATCATACATTTACAGCTGATCGTGCCAGATCTATTTGAAGGTCGTCTTCATTTTGAATTCATAAAATGCATATATCTTATCTTTTCTATTTTTATGGATAATAATAACTCGATTTTTGGTTATCGAATATCGTAGAATTTATAAAAAGTTGATAAAGATTCCAAATATCAGAAGAATTTATCTGTATTATTAATACAAAAATAATTTAATTTTTATTAATCATGTTTAATAGTACATTTATTTAAATACAATTATTAGATTATAGCATATAACTGGTATATTTTGTTAAATATATAAAGGATATTAGTTCATTTACAAAAATATTATACATATTTATGAGGTGAAATCACAATCATCAAGTACAGAGTTTTACGAAAGATGTTTTTGAATTTTCCAATCTGTTCTATATTAGCTTCCTCGCTAGTGTAATAGAGAGTTTCAAAAGCCTATAGACACAGGGACATGAAATGAGAAACTTTACCCTTGAGTGGATTCCATTAGTTGCCCATGAAAGAAAGAAGTTTAATAAAGACGGTGAACGAATCTTTCAAGTTGATTAAAGTACTTCCATTGCAGTTTTTTTTGCGCAATAGTGAAAATAAAACCCGATTTTTATGAGTTTTTCCAGTATCGCTCATGATCTGTTGCGAATTTCTAACGATAGATGGTTTGTTTTATAAAAAATAGATAATGGATAAATTTGAGAACCAAACTCTGAATAAATGTGAATAAATTTAGGGGAGAGCGTGGCATGGTGGGCCGCGCACACAGTTTTTTACTATGCCTCGCTCTTCCCTATTTAATAAGAGAGATAATCACACATTGTCTTTTATTGATTCATCAGCGTTTTTACTAATTACATGTCCTTTTTAACAGCATTATTATAATGCTCTATTAACCTATCGGCAGCTTTCCATCCAGATTCAACCGCACCATCGACGGTAGAAAATCTATCGCTATCCGTAGCTTCACCAGCAAACAAAACTGTCTAAAAAATAAAAAATTATATGAGTACTTTTAAAATAGATGCCATTCATTTCAAATTTTTTATTGTACAAACCAGATTATCCAAATTAATCGGTTCTTCTAACATCTCAGCAGAAACGTTTCTCTTTGCGGTCTCAATACTGGGAAAGCTGTAAGTTCCTCTGAAATGTGGATTACTGTACCAACGAGTTCTCAACATGCCTATGGGAGTCGACACGTTGTACATTTTTCCTAAAAAGCGATGTAAACTCTCCACTGTGTGGTTGAAAACCTTCTCCTCCGGAAGCTCCTCCATAGCTTTCGCGTAATGCCCGGATATCCAGAATTGTACAAGGTTTGGTTTGTGGTTTACTGTCGACATCGATGTCAAACCCATCAACCACGCTTTTTCAGACTGTTTACAATAATTATTTTAATAACCTCTTTGTTTTATTTAATAGCATTAATTATTAATCAATAAATAAATACTTACGTCGGATTCGATTGCTTTTCTGTCATCATCGTTCCACGTAAAAACAATGGTTAACATTCTTTTATCTCCAAGATCCCAGAATGGCTTATCAAATAGCAAAAAAATTTTTCCCACATTGCCAAATCCAATGCCCTAATAATTAAATAAAAAAATAGAATTTTTTTTAAACTTGCAAGTTATAATATTTACTTCAGCAATTAATAAATAAGTTAAATACATTTAAGAATTACTGAAGCGGTTATTTATATTAAACGTCCTTTATACAAATAGAAACACACCTCAATCGCTTTTTGCTTCTTTTCTGGCAACGGAGGTACGAAGAGGGACTTGTGCTTCTCTTTTAAAACTCCCAAAGAAACAGCGACTATGACATGATCAGCTTTAAATAATTGTCCACTGGTTGTAGTGATAGTAATTGGTAAATCTTTGGCGTTATTCGAGTAATCGATTGATGTAACTTCTGTATTCAGTAAAGTTTGGTTCATTACCGGAAGTTCTTTTTCTGGATCAGGATATCGTTTCTGCAATTTATTTTGTTTTCTAATTATTTCATCATTTTTTAATCCATGTAACTGTTAATTAAAATTTCAATTCACCATTAAAATTTCTAATATGGTCGAGTATCCACGAGTTTTCCAGTTGGTTAAAATATCTCCTTCGTATTCTTTGTACCGATTACCAGCCACAGTGGAGACGTCATACCACGTGGCAGCGGACTCGGTACCTATGCTAAGCATTTCCAGTGCATGCAGGTATTGTTTCTTATTTTCCATGATTTCTGGAATGTCTTTAAATTTCTCATCGAATCTAAGAAAATAGAATTGATTGATTTACTCATTTGAAGTTAATCAGGCTAAATGGGAAATTTCTCAATAGTAAAGGACACTGAAAAAAATGTACTAATCTCTTTGAAATTATTTAAAAAACTACAGTTGAAAAACAAAAATCGTTCATAATTAAAAACAATAAATTAAATGTCTGTATTAGCACTTGTCTTATCACATTTTTTCAGAAAATGATATAAATTTTCTTTTCAGTCACTGTATTAAAAATCATTATCATGTGAAAAAAAATTTTAAATTATTTATTTCTTTCATTTTAACAGTATATTATAAAAATGATCACAATTGTTAAGTTAAAAAATGATACTTACATTTTTTCAGCATACTCTCCAAGAGAAGTGTACGTTGTCTTTTGATCGAACGTGACACCATGAATATCCTCCAAGAAATGTTTCGTTAAGTTTTTCCTTAAATCCTCCTGTAATATATTTCCCTTTGAGTCAACATACTGAAATATCCAAAAGTCTACGGGATCGTCGGATTTATCAAGAAGACCAAGCGGATAAGCCAGTTTGAAGACTGTGTTCCCATCCTCGCCATGGACCCATTGTCCACCGAGATCAACATTATAATCACCTAGAAATCGATGATTATTAATAATGATTATTAATTAATGATTATCATTTCGCTAATAATGTTTTTTATACATACCTAATTTCGTAGTGTAAACTCGACCGCCGATACGATCCTCCGCTTCTAAAATCGTGACGTTCTTAAACCCATTTTCAAGTAATTTGGAAGCTGCAGCGATTCCCGCTGGACCTGCACCAATGATCACAATTATCGGTTTCTTCGGGACATCCTCACAAAAGCTGGGATCAAAATGAACAAAAAACGAAATAAAAAGTACGAGTGAGAATGGTATAGTTCCCATGTTTGAAACAAATTTTATGACATGAGGATCAGGGCTCGATCAAGTGCGTCAAGTAGCACCGCGTGACTTAAACTAAAAAGATTTCCGGAGGGCACCGCGTCTGGCTAACTCCGGCTTTTATCTCCTACACCGTGCCTTCGCACATAAGCAACGAATGCAATAATATTGAGCCCGGAGTTATCTAGTATTATGTACCACTCGTACGTGTGCGGATGGCCAAGATCTAGTTGAAGGTCGGCTTCGTTTTAAATATGATAAATGTATGCAACTTATCTTTGAAATTTTTATTTTTATATAGATAATTTGCCAGAGAAAAAAGATATTTGTTTGTTACTTTGCGTAACTTTATTTAACAAATGTTAATCCGATTGATAACAATTATTGAAAATGAACTAATAATAAATATTTTATTAATTGTACAATTAATATATTGGAATAAGGAAATAAATAACTGGTAATAAATTAAATATTTCATATTTTAATGGGATTTTATTGAAAAATAAATGGTACTATGGATGCACTTAACTCATGCACAATGGCGCAATAAAAGTCATATTATAGTTATGTAGTATTAATTTTTTGAGTGTTAAGTTAATCACAGGTCATTTTTTAAAACGCTATCATAATGCTCTATTAATCTATTCGCCGCCTTCCATCCAGATTCAATTGCGCCATCGACTGTAGAAAATCTATCGCCATGTGTAGCTTCACCAGCGAACAATAATGTCTAAATAAAAAAATTTTAATTTTAGCAAAATCTATTCCAATAATTTAAACTATTTATTTCACATACCAAATTATCCAAATCTATTGGTTCCTCCAGCATCTCAGCTCTGACGTTTCTCTTGGCGGTCTCAACATCGGCGTAACTGTAGGTACCTCTAAAGTGAGGATTACTGTACCAGCGAGTCCTCAACATGGCCGTAGGAGTCGTTAAATTATACACTTTGCCTAAAAATCGGTGCAAATGCTCCACCGAGTGATTGAAAACTTTGTCCTCTGGTAGCTCCTCCATCGCTTTCGCGTAGTCTCCAGAGATCCAAAATTCAAGAAGGTTGGGTTTATGCTCTACGGTCACCACAAACGTTATTCCCAGGGTCCATGCCTTCTCTGGCTATTTATTATTTATAAAAATGATATCCATTAATTAATTTATTATGTTTTCCGGTGAGCTCCAATTTTTTACTATAAATACTTACATCAGACTCAACTTCTTTCCTATCATCATCGTTCCATAGGAAATTAATGCTCAAAGTTCTGTTATTGCCAAGATTCCAGAACGGTTTATCGAACATTAAATATACTTTTCCGACGTTACCAAAACCAGTGCCCTACAAAATTAATTTTTATTAGAATCTTTTTGATAAAGCTATAATATAATGTTGTTTTTAGCGTCATCGGTAAATATTACTTACTTCAATGACTTGTACTTTCTTCTCTGGTAAAGGTGGAATAAATAGTGACTTATGCTTCTCTTTCAGAACGCCCAAAGGAACCGTTACTATGGCATGATCGGCTTTAAATAGTTGACCATTTGTTGAAGTTATCAAAATCGGTGGACCCTGAGTGTTGTTCAAGTAATCAATAGAAATCACTTCAGTGTTCAGTAAAGTCTTTTCTAATACAGGAAGCTTCTTTTGTGGATCTGGATATCGTTTCTGAAAATCTCTTGTTTAAGTTAAATTCATCTATCACAACTAAACATATTTAATATTCCCCTCTACGCGCAACCTATAGCATTAGCCATCTCAAATGCTTACGCAGGAGGGTTTAATCAGAATTTACTCTTACCAATAGTATATCCAAAATAGTGGAGTATCCGCGGGTTTTCCAATTGATTACAAAATCACCCTCGTAATGTTTGAACCTATTACTTAACGGAGCTGAAACGTTATACCAGTGTGGAGCGGATTCTGGACCTATTCTCAGTAATTGGAACAGATGCAAGTAATTTTTCTTTTCTCTCATAAAATGTGGGTTGTTGCTGAATTTATCGTCATACCTGTACAACGTATAAAAGGAATTATTGATTCTGCCATATTTGGATTAATTATATTCATCCAAATGATACAGTTCTGAATATTTTAAGTTATTTCTCTTGTTATTTTTATTATAAAAATAGTGGAACAATTTATAAAATGACAATATTTAAAAAAAAATAAAAATGGAGAATATTTTTACTGATGAATTTTTACATCGAATGAAACAATATTTACATTTTTTCTGCATATTCGCCAATAGATTTGTACGGAGTATCATCGTTGAACTCTACGTCTAAAATGAATTCTTCGTAAAAGGCCGTGAGGATCTTGTGAATACTTTTTTCTAAGTACTTTCCCTTCGAATCCACATATGGCGACATAGCCACATCCGGTAAAGGATTGTCTTCTTTATCAAGGAGGCCAAGCGGATAGGCCAATTTAAAGACTGCATTTTCTCTCTCGCCATGGACCCATTGTGCTCCCAAATCAACATTATATTCGCCTACAAAAACGATACATTATTATACCTTATACTGTAGTAAATATGACCTTCTCTTTTGTTAATTCCATAATTTATAATAGTTTAGAAACAGTGATGACAGCTAACATTCAATGCATGCATAAATAATATTTTTATCTCACATTAATATTTTATTTTCAATATAAGAACATTATGATATCGACGGCTCCTATTTACACCTTCTTATCTTATTAAACCTACTTAACATGATTGTATCTTATACGGAAATTTCAATTGAACTGTTCATTATCGATTATTCTACATAATATCAATCTGAAGAGTTCAACGAATACTTAATCGTAACTGCAATGCTGGTTTAACAAAATCGTTTTCATGTCGTGAACCTCGGCTGCAGAAATTCGGTTTTGTTAAACCAACATTTCACTTAAGATTTTGCTGAACTCTTTATTTGAAAATTTTTGTAATATTTGTTAGATTTTACTAATTAGATTTTGTAAGAATAGTTAGTCAGCTTATTAATATTTTAGCATGTGCTTATTGAAATATGATATTTTAAATTGCCATACAATGTATGTATTGATTGTTGATAATTCTTTTGAATGTAGTAAAATAATTTACCTAATTTTGTAGTATAAACTCGACCACCAATGCGATTTTCCGCTTCCAAAATTGTGACATTCTTGAAACCATTTTCGATTAATTTTGCAGCAGCCGCAATTCCTGCTGAACCGGCACCGATAATGACGATCCTCGGTTCTTTTGGAATATCACGACAATAACACCGGTCAAAATTAATAAAAACTGTGAAAAAAAGTGCGCACAATAATTGTAAAGTCCCCATCTTTTTAAAACCAGCTTCGCGCGTTAAGCCAGTAGTAAAGAGCCACAAGCTACTTCACAATAGCTGACTGTGACTTACTAATTCCGACTTATTCTTCGTGCCTTAAGCGTTCGTATGCGATTGTCAACTATAATTACACCAAGACCAGACTAATCTAACTAATCTAGTTTTACGTCTCCCGCACGCACATTGACGGTCCACTTAGGTTTTTTGGATGTTGCAAATATACCTTATCTTCTGGTTTTTTCCTCTTTCTTGCAACACTTTTAAGATTAAAAGTAACGGGAAAAGCCCCATATTCATGGATTTTTTATACACTAACTAAAGTTGAAATATAGAAATTGAAACAAATAATACGTCAAAATTTTTACTCTTATTGTAATGATTAGAAAGAATTTTATTTTAAAAATCGTATTTACAACAGAGAATTCATAGCAATTTTTAAAATACAAATAAAAAGATTCAATTGGCGGTTATAAAATATAAAATCAGTAAGATAAAAGGAAGAAATGCCCTTATATAACTCTTTTTAGTATAAGGACCGACTTATGGTTAAAATAAGTTCATTGAAATAATAATCCGTTTACACTTACATTTACGCATTATGCTGTACATTTGACAACAATTGAAAGTTGTGCAACAGTTGAGACGTAACAAAAATTATTCTTTTAAAAATTTGTTTTCATAATTCCATATAATTTTCACCTGCATCGAGTCTCAACAAAAATCTATAAATTAAAAATGTAAATCCCAGGTGTGACATAAGAATCACGCAGACTGTTTGTCTATCATATCTCAACGCTTATGATTAGCATTTTACGTAAACTTATCTTATCTGAACATTTCTTCTATTATATATGAATTCGTACCAAATATGATACCAAATATGAAAGAGATAAATTAGTGATCGGAAAGAAATGTTGACTATATGTTTTTAAGCAATCCCAGAATTAGTTCATGCCTCGCTTACAGATATGTAGAATAAAAATTGGACTAGTCATTAAGCATTTAGAATGACGATTCGTCAATTAGGTATTTATGAAGCACAATACTCATTCGTCGGTTGCTGCTACCTCGTTCTTTTGTTACAAGGTGTATGTAAATAATCTTACGAAAGCAAAATATCAAAGTTACATTTCTATAATATTAACGAAATCGGTTATTGAAAGGTCGCAATATATTTTGCTATAAGCTTGAATTTTAATTGCTTCAATGATTTGGCATTTCTTGGAAAATAAATTTTACACAGTATGCATACTGTATCATCAGATTTACTAATGCATCACTATCACGACAGCTATTTGTAATCAAAATTATTTATTGGCGATTAATAAAATAATAAATAATCATATCAAACTATAATTGTCAATATAATTTATTATCACTTTTTTGAGCTTTAAATTAATCACAGGTCATTTCTAACAGTTTTATCCGTAGTGCTGTATTAATCTATCGGCTGCCTTCCATCCTGAATCGATCGCACCGTCGACCGTAGAATACCGGCCACCATTCGCAGCTTCACCAGCAAACAAAAGTTTCTAAAGCAAATATTGAAATTAGTATTACGACAATTTATTTAAATAATTTGTTCGGATATTAAAATATTTCTCATACCAGGTTATCTACGTCGATCGGTTCTTCCAATTCCTCAGCACTTGTTCGCGTAGTCTGAATGCTGGGAAAACTGAATGTACCTCTGAAATGTGGATTACTGTACCATCGAGTCCTTACCATGCCTATAGGCTTGGTGACGTTGTATTTTTTGCCGAAAAATCGCTGCACATGCTCCACCATATGATTGAAAACCTTATCCTCGGGAACTTCCTCCATTGCTTTCGCATATTTTCCAGAGATCCAGTACTCGAGCAGATTTGGATTATGACTTACGGTCCACGTATACACAATTCCCAGAGTCCATGCTTTCTCGGGCTGTTTGTTATTTTTAATAATGGTGTAATACCTATTGATTTTTTTGTTACAATGCACATCAGTTTTTTAATGATAAATACTCACGTTAGACTCAACTTGCTTTTTGTCGTCATCGTTCCAAAGAAAATTGAAGTTCAGCATTCTTTCACCACCAAGGTCCCAGAATGGTTTATCAAATAATAAAAATATTTTTGCGGCATTACCGTAACCAATACTCTATAAAATACAACAAAAAATTAATTCTACATCGAATCTTTTTAATGTATCTTTAACCTACGTCTTTAACAAAATTTAGTGACATTACATACTTCAACGGCTTGTACTTTCTTCTTTGGTAAAGGAGGAGTGAAGAGTGATTCATGCTTGTCTTTCAGAACTCCCAAAGGAACCGTTACTATGACATGATCGGCTTTAAATAATTGACCATTTGCTGTAGTTATCAAAATTGGTGCTCCATGAGTGTTGTTTGAATAATCAATAGATATCACCTCCGTGTTCAGTAACGTCTTTTCTAATACAGGAAGCTCCTTTTGCGGGTCTGGATATCGTTTCTATACTTAAAATTGATTTCATTAATATTCATCTTTACACATTTGTCAGTCAGCATTTAATTAATTTAAAGCAAAATTTGAATTTACCATTAGAATATCAAAAATAGTTGAGTATCCACGGGTTTTCCAATTGATGAAAAAATCACCTTCGTAATGTTTGAAATTTGAAATCACGAAAGTTGGAATGTGATACCAATTTGGAACGCACTCGCCACCTGTTTTGTGCAGTTCAAAGAGATGCAGGTATTTTGACTTTTCCTTCTTGAATTCTGGAACCTCGTCGAATTGTAAATCGTACCTGCACAACACGTAAACGGAATTAATATCTTTGCTGCTAATAATAAACGATCACAGTAATTACAAGAAAGGGTAAATAAAAAAGTTGCCAGCTTTTTCGAAATTGTCATATAGACTAAGTGATAGGCGGCCCTTAAGAAGATTCTTTCAGCTTTAAATTTTCAAAGTTGATCAATTTCTTAATTTGTTACTTACATTTTTTCAGCATACTCGCCAAAAGATTTGTATGGAGGGTTGGACTGTAACTTAGGTTCCAAGATGAATTTCTCATAGAAAGTCGTGAGTTCCTTCTGCACTTTTTCTTCTAACATTTTTCCCCTCGAATCCACATACATAGGCTGCGGCATAGCCGATGCGGGATCGTCGACTTTGTCGAGAAGGCCAAGCGGATGGGCCAATTTAAAAACTGGATTTTCCCCTGCGCCATGGACCCATTGTCCACCCATATCAACATTATATTCGCCTTAAAGAGAAATTGTAATTTTTATACACGTATCTAGCTCCTCCCTTTTTTTAATTTTATTGCAACCCAACACACACCATATAAAAAAATTTACTTATAATTTTTAGAATATTTTTTACTTTTGTATAATATACTCTTAAATAAAATTAAATAAGATTTACCTAATTTGGTAGTATAAACTCTACCACCGATGCGATCCTCTGCTTCTAAAATTATCAGGTTTTTAAATCCATTATCGAGTAATTTGGAAGCCGCTGCGATTCCCGCTGGACCCGCACCAATGACCACAATTCTCGGCTCTTTACAAATAAAATCACAATTACTTACATAAAAATTAATAATTACCAAAGAAAATAAAAACAAGATATCGCATAGTACCCATCTTATTAGGATTGAACTTCTCACAAGTCGTCCAGCAGCATGACTTGAACTACTTTTTAGGAGCCAACTACATCTGACAAAGTCTGACGTATTTCTTTATCGCATATAACATACCTTATCTGCAATTTTTTTTTAACGTTGTTACAACACTTAAGATTTGAAAGTAAGGCGGAGAAACTGATATTTGTGTTTTTTCTATATATACTTTATTTAAGACATCATAATTATTTACAATATAGGATTCGTCGCGTTTTTTAAACGCCGATAAAAAAAATTCAGACGAAAATCGAAACATATGACAAAAAATGGCAATAAAATATAAAATCAGTCTTTTAAATACATACTCGTGAAAAAACATGCAGTTGCTAAATAAAAGTATCGGCAAGACAACAGGAAGAAATGCCCTTATACCACTGTTTTTTTAGCAAGGAACGACACACGATGTAACGTTATAGATAAGTTAAAAAGCTCGCTGAAATAAAAAAGGTTTATACTTATATTTACGCATACTGTACATTTCCATAATTGTTCCTATATAACGCTGATTGATTATATTTACAGACACATCAATGCAGGGCTGCTCAACCTTTGTCATTAAAAAATTCCCTTTAAAAAACTGTGTACATAGATCCAAAAAATGTATTAAATACATGCAGTTCGCTTTTATAAGTATTAAAAATGGCAAAGCTGCGTGAGCTATTTCAAAATGCTTTAAATCTTAATAAAAATGTCGATAAAAAGCACTCGAATGACATAAGAGTCACGCAGTCTATTTATGCGAACTTATCTCTATTACGTGTATACATCGAATGGTTTTTAAAAAATATAAAAAGTTAGTAAAAGTGCGCCAGATAAATTATAAGTGATCGGGAAGAAAGAACGACCTCCGGCTTATTATTGTGAATGTTGATTTGTTGAGCAGTCTTAGAATTTGTTTAATCGTGGCTCGCTCAGAGATATGTAGAATAAAAGCTAGAAGTCATTAAGCGTTTAGAATGACGATTGGTCAATTTGACATTTATGAAGCACAATACGTTTCGACCTCCCAATAACGTTTTCTTTGCAATCTATTTACCGAATGCTTTTACCTCATTATTTACGCTTATAATTCATTGTGCACGTAAACAATACATTTTCTCTTTAGTCTTTTTGTTATGATTACAAATGGGAATTATGGAATTTAGATTTTTTTTTTAAGAAATCGATTACCGAAAGGTCACAATACATTTTGCGGTAAGCTTAATTTTTAAGAGCTTTAACGGCTTGGCACGATTTAGGAAGAAAATCTTATGTGGTTCGGACCACTCAGAATTAGGGATGGGCAAATCTAATCAATTAAAACAAAAAAATTAATCGTGGGGCACATTGCTGTTAATTTTTTCAAAGTACAGACTACTATATACTAAAACACTTGGCACTATAGTACGATTAACGAATATTAAATGCATAAGAATACTTCATTTCCAGTACTTGAAATTTATACCCTAAACATTAGATATGCCAACCCCTGAATTTATTTCATGATGAAACTATATTCAAACTTTTAGTAGTTTAAGTTCTTCGTAATTTTTTACTCGATAGTAAAAGATTTTGAATATAGTTCCATATTTTATGCGTTAAAAATCCGTAGTGGAACATAGACTACTACTGCATTTTCAATATCTAATTTACAGTATTACACTGTAATCAGGCCGCGCATTTCAGGAATTTCATGGTTTCCTTGTCAGTGTACTTCAACCTCATAAACTCTGTGTTTTTAAATAAATATGGTACTTTTTTACTTCTGAACAACTGTTTGACAGTCGAAAACGTATACAGTTTTAAGAATAGTATTAAAATTATCAGAATTATGAACAATTTGAACAGTGGATTGTACCAAAATATTTTAAGTTTGTGAAATTTTTCGTCAAAAATTAAAAATTTCTTTACTGAAATTAAAATCTTATTACTTATTTATGACTAATTCTGACAATCTAACACCTTTGTCATTTGATTTAAAAAAAGTTTAATTTGTTACTGTGTAACTTAAATGCAATATGAAAATACTATGATTGCAATATATGTAAGTAATTAAGTAATTTTATAACAATATTCCTTTACTACTTATGTACAACTAGAGACTATACCAAGTACACGATTGAGTAGTTTATTCTGTGTTCACTTCAAAATAAAAAGTATGACATACTTTTCCTCTTTTAAAATCAATACGTTACTTGAAACTCTATTAAATGTTAAGGAAATACTGAAAATGCAAACAAACCACCGTTCAAAGAAAAAGCGTTCGCGAAAATACGTATTTTCTTAAACGCTCGTTTCCTTCTTAACATTTCTCATTTCGGGTTGCAAGGAAGACTCATCATCCTCATCGGTCGGATAACGGGCTCCTGTAGGATCGTCCCTCGCTTCTTTTGCAGATTCTTTTGGATTGCCGTGATATTGCTTATGATGCTGTTTATGATGTTGCTTGTGATGATGATGATGGTGATGGTGTTGATGTTGATGATGGTGTTCCCTCTCTTCTCTCTGACTGAAATCATAGAGCGGCAGGGCCTCTCCCATGGCATTCTCGACCTCTTCAACAAGAGGTATTACAGCGTTAGCGATGTTGTCGTCCTCTAATTCTTCCTCCTCCTCTTCGGATGTGACTTTCGTCTCGGTTGTGATAGGAGGCGCGACCGATGCGGAAGGGAAGGGCAGTAACTCCTGTTGGCGCCTTTCATTTGCCGCGGTATCATCCGTTGATCCGAGTAAAATGCGATCGAAATCGTCGGCAGCGCGCGAGCTCTCGAGGCTCGTGGCATCGTTCAGTGAGCTGCGGTAACTGCTTTTATTGCGGGACGACGCGATCGAACGATCGGCCAGTGGTAGAGAACTTAAACTGCCCGAGTGATGATTGCACATATCGTAGGACCTATAAAGTAAGCATACAGTAAATTTTCTTGTTTTAGCTATCTTAATTTTCGAATTCTACAAATTGTAGTATTAAACAAACCTGTGTCTTCCAATTCTCGGTTCTCTTGCTGCAGAGATGGTGTCATCGATACTGGACCTCCTGCCGGCGATTCCGTCCGTCGACCTGGACAGACCCAATTCACTGATATCCGAAAGATTGTGCTCACTTCGTTCACTGGCTATAGGTGTCATTGACTCCATTTCCGAGCTGCACTCCAAACTGCACTGCTGAGATACGTTACGCATTTGTTTTTCTTCTTCAATCTTAGATCGGTCCGTCGTGTCCGATTCGTATGGGCTTGTGCAAGTAGCGTGATTCATCATCGGTTGATATTTACGCCGGCTACTGGCTGTTTAAATATTTACAATATTTTTGGTGAAAATAATCAATGAAAACATATTGTGCTATAAACTTCTAAAATATTATATCAAACATTATATATCAGAATATATTGCAATACAATATACTTACGATTCTGAGGTGTGGATGCCTCATTATTTACTTTCCTACTGTTCTTGCTCAGACTTTCCTGTCCGATGACGTATCTCAGTGCGAGATTGCGGTCCTCTGAAACGCTGCCACCACTATCCGAAAGAATATTCACATTTTTTATATCATTTACCGGATTCATCTCGACGTGGATATTTGTATTGTTCACTTTAGCGCTACTCCCAAGAATACTGCGCTCGATGTCGTTGTCGAGCTTCACTGGTCCCTGTTGGGCGCGCCTGGGAATGCTGACGCAGCTTCCGTTGTCGCTGGTCGCGCCGCCGCCGTCAGGCTGCTTGCGCGGCCCCAGATTATTGGTCTTGTGCATATTGCGCCGCTGCCGCTTGAAGAATTTGCGAGCTACTCCGCTCTGGTGTGGATTGTAAAACATTTCCACCGATGCGGGCGCAGACTCGGTGTTGTACGTCGTCACCGAGTTGTTCGAGCGGTACTGTTGTCGATGCAGCATCAACAGGTTTGGCTTTACGTGGCAGCGACCAGGCTCGGTTGCGCTCAGCTTCGCTGTGTTACAACTGCTCTGAGACTTGTGCGTGTGCCGTGACGAGCCTAACGAATTTGTGTCCGACGTTACCTGCGTTGCTTGTGAATTCGACAGAGTTGGTGCTGAAAGAAACGAATATTCATTAAGAATCAATAACACAATTTAATTTATTGTACGTGACTGGCTGTTAATCGGCCTACCAGGTATGGGAACCAGTGGCTGACTGGGAATAGCTGGATTTGCGTCCGACACGTTTCTTGTCCTGCAGCACCTGTTCTTCTTCTGTTTGAGCCAGCAGCGCATCTTGAGCCACTGAGCTCGTACATCACTACGGGCTATACCGTAGAACAGCAAAATGAACATACCCAATGAGCTCGCAGATATAGCGTACAATACGGCAAAGAGTGTTTCCTTGTAGGGGATGTAAAGATTCAGCAGATTAGCCGTCGTCATTGCAGCGCATGACCAGGCCAACAGATACAGAATCATTACGACTATCAGCCCCTTCAACTGTGTCATCTGAAAATAACACGATATTTCGTTTATAAACAAACAATAATTAAAATTTAAAGTGCCCAGTCTGTAAAACAAATGTAAATACCTGTGAGTGTTCTTGATCCTCGACCTCCGACGAAACAGCTTGTGAACTATGCAAACTAATGCGATCGGAGCAAGGCTGGGGGTTGGGCTCGAGCAACTCGAGATCGACGTTCTCAGTAGCTTGTGTGCCTTCGGACAACTGACCGTTTAAATCAACGTTGCGGATGGTGCAGCGAATGAGCATGTGTAAAATCGTCAGGTAGACGAGCAAGATAGCCGCGGGCACAAAAAGCGCGGCGAGTGAAGCCGCCGAGCTCAGGAAGCAGTGAGAGTAGCCTGCGTACTCGCGCATATTGATCGCTCCTGATATGCCGCAAATTATTAAAGCGATACCCCAGCCAACCAGGTAAAGGCCCAGCAGCGGTTTACGGATGGGTTGCTCATGCAGCTCGTCGTCATCTGTTATCGGGTCTACCGTAGACTTGGATAACCGTTTGTACATGTTGCTATCGAACAGAATCACAATTAAAATTACAATTTCGCAATTTTCTACTAGTGCTAAAAGTAATGCGAACCTCGCAGATGCAGTCATCCAGAACAAGCAACATAACGACAGGTAGTGCAATCCGATGCCAACTCCTTGACAAATTTCTACGTTTTCAGTCTGTTGAATTCCCGAGCTATACAGGAAGCACAGTAGCGCGATAGCCATCCAGGTATTGATAACGCAGTGCTTTGCCTTCTTCGGCATCGCAATTGAGGCGTAGCAGCAAACGTAAGTCACAGTGGTACAGATCAGGCACACCACTAGTATGAAACTTCCTATATAAATCGCAGGATTCGAATACCTGAATTTTGCACCTACGAAACTGTCGAAAAATAAAAGTTATTTAAATGTTCGTTTTATTTAATTTTTAAAGTGTTCCTGTTTAGCTTACCTTTTACCGTCCCTGGCAAGAAAAGACGTGTCTTGAAGAAGTCCGTAATAACCCAGTCTATCACAGTGAAAAATAATTAAATTGTTTAAAAAGTTCGAAAGGTGGCATCCATCACTGCTCCATCCTCCAGTATAGTTGTTTAAAGATTGATCCCATACAACTGGTATTGGCTTGCTGCTGGCAAAATGAATAAAAGGAGCTCGAAGCATAACGAACACAGGTTCTGTGAGATTTTCAACATTTGTCCCAACTGAAATAGTTTTTAAAATATTAATAATGACTCTTCTTTTAGTAGTATTTATTTAAAACTGGTATTAGTGTAATGTACTTACTTATTTTGCTACCAGCAATACTTGATGTAATATCAGAATTTTCATCTCCATTTGTCTTGGGAAACAGCTTATTGTCCGAGTACATAGATACCATTAGCTGATACGAAGCTCCGTTATTTTTCAAATTTCTCAAAAGTGATGCAGGCAATTGTATGGAAGCCTCGATCATCGTTTCACCGTTGTTCGTATTAACTATTGCCGTCTTGTTACTCATGGAACAATGAAGCAGTCTTGTATACAAATTCTCGGAGTTGCTATACCAGGTACAAGTCAAACCGGCGAAACTATCAGCTTTTATTCGATACTCCTCCAAAGCTATATTCTTTTTGTGCAGTTGAATGAGTTGACTGGATGGCGTAACTTCGACAATCAGTTCAATAGTTTTCATCAGTCTTGTGCAAGCCTTATAATTAATTTGTGCAGCTTTTAGCATAGGTTTAGGTAAATTTAAGAGGATATTGACTACATCAATAAGCATTACTCCAAGTTCTTTCTCTTCGACTAAATAACTGGCGTAATTTTCGAGTATTTGAGTAACAAAGTGGACTTCTACTGGATCTGTTAAAGAAGCTCCTTCACCGGTAATGTTTTTTAATTTCTTGATCGTTTCTAGTAAAGATCCTTTTGGAAGAGACAGTTTTGTCAGAGATATATTAACAGTAGAAAACTGTTCAAGTATTTTAGTCGTCGCTGATACATAAGGGCAATGATCAGTGTTCAAATCTTGCCACTGACCAGTACTATTGCATTCATAAGTAGCCCGTGGAGGTAGTTGAGTAGAGCTTATAGTTAAACCATTGCCCTCGCAAGGCAATTCTACTTTCCATCCAACTACTGTTCGAGGCCACGCGTAAATTCCTTTATTATTTTTTGTAACTGAAAATTTGAATTACATTTAATTAATCAAAGGAGGTACGTAAATGAAAGTGCAAATTCATAGAATGTGAAAGTATTTACCTGATAAAGGGCAATACTGTGTGCGATTAGATATTACAATAACATTTATAGCCCTTGAGGTATTTCCATAAGTTGATACCAACAGACAATTCCATTGTCCATTATGCTCTTCTTTTACAGGATCAATACTTAGTGAACTAAAAAAATATTTTTATTTCTATAACTTACTGTTTTTCTACAAAATCAGATACTTTTCAACATTTTTAATAAAATACCTTGCAACAATACCACTATCATCGAGGTACCTATTTTCAATCTTAACATTAGAGAAACTATTTTGTGGATTATCGTACAAGTTTAAATCCAAAATATCAGTAGTCACATTTGAATTCCATAACCAGTTCAATTTGGCATATCTGTCATTAGTGATACTTGGAGCACGACATTTCATAGTTATGGTATCACCAGCAAAAACAACTTGATTCTGATCAGGTATAATTTCAATTGTTGGTGATGACCATTTACATTCAAACTCTTTTAGAATTCTCAACTTTTTTACAAATTTTCCTTTTAAACTTGAAGGTGAATCACATTCTGGTGATGGACTGTAAATTATCAATGAAAAAATGATTACTTCAGAACTTTTTATTTTGTAATTGAAGGTAGATTCTTCTATTAAAACTTACTTCAGTTTTATAGAATTATTTTGTATCCAATAACTAAACCAAAATAAGTTACAATCACAATTCCATGGGTTACCAGAAACATCTCTGCAAAACACAACGTGTTTAGTCAATAAAACATATCTTTATTTAGGCAATAAATATAATAATTTAAGTTGATTTAGATACAATATTTTAACTTACAGTTGTCTTAAAGATGGTAGACCATGAAATGTTCCTTCTTTTAAAGTTTCTATTTTATTACCATTTAATTTTCTGTATTAACAAAAATGAATCATTATTATAATGCCTAAAAAGGGAATTAATCTAACAATGCATTTTCTACTGGTTATTGTATTATTTTAAATGTTTTTATAATAAATAAAAAAAGACTAAATTCTAATCAAAATAAATAATTTTAAAATAAAGATAGAAAACAATATATGTATTATGTAACACAACTAAACAACTAAAGCACTAATTTCACAACAAAAGTTGTAATGAAAACTTACAAACTTTCTAAAGCCAATAAACCGTGAAATACTGTCACATCAAATGTACTTATTGAATTATTTGATAAGTTTCTGTAAAAACCAATTGCAAAAAGCAAAGAATATAGGTAGAAAAATGCTGAGTGTGAGCCATATTTTGAATTATGTATGAATGTTTTTTGTTAAAAAAATAAAAATAACAAAGGTATACTTACAATCTTTTAAGGTTTGGCAACCTTTTAAAGGCATGAGAGTCAATTGATGAAATCAGATTTTTGCTTAAATCCCTGAAAACATCACATAGAGTTATTAAATCATTTAACAAAATAGTGTATATGTGAATTTACTGATAAATAGAATTGTAAAATATCTTACAGCCTTTCTAAGTTCACTAAGCCTTCAAAAACTTCTTCGTCAAGTATTGTTATTTTATTTGTAGAAAGATTTAAGCGCTTCAAATTCGATAAGTTCTTGAAACTATCAGCTCTAATGATAGCTATATCATTTTTGCTTAAATCCCTGCAAAGAAAAAGTATTATTAATAATTTAAATAATGAAAAATTATCAAACATTTATCACATAAAAACTTACAAATGTATCATTTCAATGCTAACAGGTTCAAAATCTATTTCTTTTATATCTTGTATCTCATCTTTACAAACCACACGCAACCCTTCTGCTTGTGGTTTTATGTGTCTGCAGTTGCATCGTGATGGGCAAGTAGAATATGCAAATGTAAGGCCATTGGCAAGAATCAAGATCAAAAGTATCTTGAGCATCTTGTATTATGAATTATTTAAAGAAGATATGGAATAAAGGCCCCCTACTGAAAAACAAAGTTATTTTTAATTTAATATATTAAATTATTTTTCTTCTCTACATTAAATTAAACTGTTACAAATAATAACTATCATAAATGAGAACTCAAATTATATTACTTATTAATTCCTTATTTTAATGTCAATTGTAATATTTTGAATGATAAGAAAATACGAATAATATTGATTTCATGTGGTCCCATTTTCCTGAATTTTAAATCACTTTAAAACATTACAGAAGATAAATCAAAAATAGAATATAAAAAATTCATGATCATATATAAGCAACTAAGTAAAAAAAACCCTTTGCATTGCCGTTTCATCGGTCTATTTTTCTTCTACAAAAACTTCTAACGCCTGAAAAACTAACTGTTTACAAACACAGCCAGATAGGCCGTGTTTGTTTATGTTTTCCATCCCACGCTAATCTCGGCGCACTGCACTCCACCCCCGAACGGAGCAGCGACTCGGCCGCACGTTGGCCGCACTATACTACTTCACAAGTCTTCTCGCGACATAACCCGTTAGCGAACGAAGTTACGAATCGACCGGACACATAAAGAAAGGCACAAGATCGCGACTCCAGCTCGACGTGGATAATTTCGGAGTCGCTCCGAGAGTCCGGTTACGCCGCGCATAGGTGCAGGTACTCACGCAGGAATGAAGGAAGGAGGCGGCGGAGGCGGAGGTTCAGCCTGCGGCCGATCCTCACATCGCCTCGGGGGAGCGTTCCCCCGGAGTCCCTCGGCAGCCGCGTCGGGCTACGTCGAGCCTCCCGGCTCCGCGACGCGAGGTCCGCGCGACGTGCACATCCCCTGCGGGCGCTGCCCTCTCGTCTGGCTGCGAGTCTCGCCCCGGAATCGCTCGGATGTGTCTCGACTCCGTTACGAGCGCCGCGACTCGCTCCGTCCTCCTCGCGCTCCCAACGACGCCTCGGAACTCCTTCTTGCGGTTGAGAACCCGTTTTCTACGTGCAGGGACGTCACCGAAACTGCTCCTGACGACCTTTATCTCTCGGTCCTCCGGGGCTATCTTTGAATTCTTTTTTTTTTTTTTTTATTTTTAATTTCATTTTTTATTTCATGGTATGCAGTTTTATTTAATAAAAAAATTTATGAATTATTAATTCAGAGGAAAGTGGATAGATTTGAAGGGTTAAAAAAAAGATAAATTAAAATATTCGTATATAATTCACGTATTTTATTATTTAATATTTGTACAGAGCAATATCATATTTTCATTAATAAGCTTGAATTATCATTATTAATCATGCTCACTATGAAGAACAGGATGTACAGGTTCCTAGAAAAAAATTTAATGATTACTTTCTATTGAATTGATTTATTTTTCAAAAAAATATGAAAACAATTTGCAATCAGAGTCACATTTCATCTTTTAAACAATAAATTTGATTTATTTTATTGTTTTCAGGTGAAGAAATTCTAACATCATTTAAAAAATACTATAAACAAATAAAAAATAATAAATTTGAAAATATACCAACCTGAATAAATCCTACACTCTTTTTGACATTTTCACAGAAATAACTTGCTAGTAGGGTATAATGCAATCCTAAAAACAGAAAATATTCTGTTAAATAAAAATATAGAACAAAATCACTAATTTTTATATGTTCATAATTTTATATCAGAGTCATGTTTCATCCTATCGCAATCAAATACAAAGATTTAATAGTTTCAGGTGAAGAAATTCTAGCATCATATTGATGTTTACATTAACAAATTTTAAATTGTAATTCAAAATATTACCAACCTTTCTTTTTTCAAATTTTCCTCGACATGGAAATTCCCACCTCTAGTCGAAGTTACAGTACCATGCATAGTAATTGTCTAGACAACTTTACATTTTCTCATCAATATCTATAAAGCCATTTTAATATTTTAAGTGATATCTTCATATCTATTCAAAGGTGTATCTAAAAATAAAATTAAAAATTACATGAGCATTTTTTATATTACAAAAATTTTTAGCTATTGCAATTATTTACCTAATCGATGATAAACATAGGATGATTCAAAACATTCTCCATTGTTTGAGAAACCCATTTCCAGCTTTTTTAAAATTTCTTTTACGTTGATGAAGAGTGAATGATTTTACATCTCTACGACCGTTCCGGCTTTCACTAAAAATAGAGACAAAAATAACACGTGCATCTTACAACAATATTAAATAAAAGACATTAAACTATCACAAAAATATAAATAAGATTATAAAGACAAGATATCTTACTTTTCATTGAAATTTTTATTTCACTATCAAACTGAAGGATTCCGTTTTAATTTTTAGAATAAAATTATGTTTACGAAGCAGCATAAACAGCCACTCGAAGGTAAATCACTGAATGAGCTGCCGAAGTTCGTTCATGTAATTTAAAGGTTAACTTTTTGAACCAATCAGATTCATTCATCAGTTTTACCAACGTACCAAGTTCGTTCATTGGCGGACTGGCGGACAACTTACGCTTTGTTTGTGAATTGTGATTTGTGATTTGTGAATGACCAATGAATTGACTTTGTAGGTTAGGATTGTGACTATCAATCGGTATGAATGGAGTACATTGTTGCACACTGCAGAACACCTTACTACATTAAATCGAATACAGTAATAAAAGTACTTATTGACAACTGTTTTGAAATGCAGTAAATTAAAATATAAATCTTTAATTATTATCTCCTATTAAACATTCATTATGAAAAGAATCAGTAAACAGCTATTGAGGTTTTGTAATTCTCAGAGATGGTATACACAAGATGCTGTAATTATCTTTATTTACATTTCAATTTAATAGAAAATTTATCTTGATTCACATTACAATTTCTATTTATTTACAGCTTCAGAAAAAGGTAGCTCCTATTATTGACTCTGAAGTACATTTACCAAAACCAGAATACAATGAAGAATTTTTGTGCAATGCAAGTAATCGTGACTTGATTGCTAAAAATATATCAAAGAGAAAAAGTTTGGGAAATATTGATAAAGTACTTGAATTACATAAGAATCCACAAGCAACAGATGAATTTTTACAAGAAATAAGTAGGATTCCTAATCTTACACATCCAGAAGTTTTGGAGTATCCTGATGATGAACCTTTTGTTATCAGGAAATACGGAGATGAACCTAAATTTGATTTTGAACCTCATGATTTTTCCTTATTGGCAACAAAATTGAAATTTTTAAGGACTGACAGACTTGGACCAGTGACTGGTTCTCGAAGTTATATTCTTATGGGAGATTTGGCTGAGTTAGAGCAAGCTTTAATTAGGTACTCAGTAAAAGAACTTTTAAAACATAATTTTCAGTTAGTGTCAGTGCCAGATATTTTGCCATCACAAGTTATTGAAAGATGTGGATTAATTAGTGATGGTGAAAGAACACTTGTTTATGAACTGGTGCCTCAATATGGAGATGACTTAAGCCTTTCTGGTACAGCAGAAATGGCTTTAGCTTATAAGTTATCTAATAAACTTTTATCTCACAATGAATTACCTTTAAAACTAGCTGCTGTTAGCAGATGCTACAGAGCAGAAGTTTCTAATTTAGCTCACGAAAGAGGGATCTACAGGTAACTTTTTGATGCATATATATTTAAAAAATTATGCAAACAATTTTTTTGATAATGTTTGATTTACAGAGTACATCAATTTACAAAAGTTGAAATGTTTATTTGTTCTTCTCAAGATAAATCTGCTGAAGTTATGGAAGAAATTACTGAAGTTCAAGAAAAATTGTTTGGACAATTGGGATTGCACTTTAGAGTTTTAGATATGCCACCAAATGAATTAGGCTCACCAGCTTATCGGTAAGCATAAAAGTTATTTAATACAATCCTGACATTTAATTTAGTGAGAACTTTTATTATTTAGAAAAATAGATATTGAAGCATGGATGCCTGGCAAGAACATTTTTGGTGAACTATCTAGTTGTAGTAATTGTACAGACTATCAAGCACGCAGACTTAATATTAAATATAAAACTGAAGATGGAACAACTTTACATGTACACACATTGAATGGAACAGCTTGTGCAGTACCTCGTATGCTTATTGCAATTTGTGAAACATATCAACAACTAAATGGCACTATTGCAATTCCCGAGGTATTAGTTCCTTTTATGAATGGTAAAAAAATCATTGATGTTCAAAACATCCCCAATTTTAAGCAATATAAAAGCAAATCTAAGTAAGATTGTTTGTTATAAAGTAAATGTAAATAAATAAATCCAGCTGGTAATACCTGGATGGTTTACCATTAGGTCTAGATCGTCAATTTTTGTGCAGGTACATAGATTGTATGTCTCATGTGCATAAAAACCAGTCTATCTTAATAGAGGGCATTTAAGGAAAATTATCAATGCCTTGTCGAGGAAATCTGTACTCACAGTCCTGGACCTAACACCTTATTTTTAGAAGGGGATTGGGGATCACGATAAACTTGACCTCCTTCCACAGAGAAGAGAGATTTATCCAGAAATATCCCACCACTTCAGTCTCTGAGTTTCATAAAGGCTGTTTTTTTATTAAAAGCCATAGATGATTATACTTATGACATGTTAATAAAGTAATTTAATAAAAAGTGTAGATTGCTGTTTATACTTTATTTTTTTTTTATTCTGTATACACTTTGAAGTTGAGTTATAAAAATCGTATTTCAAATTTACAATCTTTTACACTATTAACACCTACTGCTGTCAATTCTGTTCAATTTTGTTTAACGTCTTTAAAAAATTAGATGCTTAAACGATTCTGGAACTTTTATATTAACTATTTGTGTTCCATTTTCAAGTCACTTCATTTTTCTTTGTAATTCAAGAGGGTTTTATGCTTCTCCCAAAAATTTACATTTTGGCAAATTAAGTACTGCATAACTGTCCTGGCAATGTTGCTTGTATCTAAAAAAAATTATAATAGTTTATTTAAACTCTTAAAATAAAATTCAAGTGCTTAAAAGAGATTCAGTGCTATGTAAAAGAAAATTTTTTTCTTAAAGTCAATTGTTTGAATTTTGTGTACTGTTTTTATATTTTTTTTATACAATATTCTGCATTAATTGTATTATTTTATAAAGAATAGGAAACTAAACTAAACCATAATAGACTCAAAACTAATTTTTGTGTACAGTACTACTTCTTTCCTTATAAAATTCATATTTCAAAGAAAAATTCAACTCTTTTTTGTGTTATTATAAGTAGACAACATTGTAGCAATTTATCCCTCTTGCTTTTCTACTTCATAATTTTACTATATTCAGAATTGTGAGATCCTACAATGTTGCCCTTTTTTCTATGATTATTTCAAAGAGTTCAACAAAGCTATTTCTTATTGTTTCATAAGATTTAAAAAAAAATTAGTGAAGAAATGACTACCTGTACAGTTACATTAGTTTAGAATCGAGTTTTTGGAAGATTTATTTAATTCCTGTTTTCAACGGTTGCCGTTTTCTTCCCTTTATGAACAGCGAAATTGTTATTGAAATAATGAAAAAAATCACGGTATATACAAATATTTGTATATATACATTTTTACTACGCCGGACGTAAGGAAACATTTTTATCGTACGTACGAATTTACACTGTGCATCACTAAACCTCTTTAACAATTAAAATTTATTTGGCGTTTTATCGTTATTCGAAATAAAAAAAATCTAGCTATTAATGAAAAAGTAATTTTTTTATTAAAAATCATGTGATCAGAATAGCATGTGATCAGAAATAAATGTAGATTTCACAATCAATAAAATTTTATATACTTTGAATTTATTAATCTTCATCCTCTCCAGATTCAGACTCTTCTTCTGCATTTTGTAACCATTCAACGAACTTTTTCATTTGATCCAAAAAGAGCATCTTGCCTTTTACTGAATGCCCATCCTTGTACCACCTCAAAATCACTTCTTCTGATACTACATCCGCTGTAATGAAAAATTTTAAGTAAATATTTAACATTTAAAATTAGTAAATATTCAATTATTTACAAAATTAAAAGTTACATACTTTTGTAGAAGAGTAAAACGATTTTTTGGAAGACTTTCATGAAGTTCATATTCTCATAACAGAATTCTTGAACTTTAAGAATCAGAGCAAGCTCGGATTTGGCAGTGGTAGTGAATGCGCCAAACAGTGGAGTGTAAATCTTTAAGTGCTTCAGTGCTTGTTCGGCGACTAACTCTTCTTTTTTATTCCATTCAGCTTGACCCATAACTACATTCCATATCTGTAAAGAAAATAACAATGTTATACTCCAATTTGTTAATTCTTGTGATTTAAATATTTCTCATAAAATGTAATATTACCAGTCCTATAACTTCATGTTCAGGAATATTGCTACGTTGAGCCATTTCTTTGAGATCGCTAACAATATCTTTAATAGGCTTGTTGTCGGCCAAATCGTCTAAGAGAAGCTGTTGTAGATCTCTTTTAGCTTCCTGGCTAGCTTGGGCTTTGTGAAGTTTTACAATGTCAGCCAGTTCAGCAGTCTCAAATACAGACCTGAAGTATTCATCTGTCCTTTTGTTCGGTGGCACAAACTCCATTAGCCTATAAATAATTATATAATTATATTTCGGCAAATATTGTTTTTAATTTACTTTTTTTTTTTTTTTAATTTTAATTACCTTCCTTCGATGCCTCCTCTTTTAAGAGCAGTCATCAAACTGGGCAGACCTTTCTCTTGTTTCCACGTAACAAACACCTCAAGAAGGAAATCCAGTGCAAGATTATCTTTGACAAGATGTTCATTAATTAAGACGGAAAGCACAGTCGGTGGTACAGAACCATTGGAAATCCATAGAGCAGTCATCCTTGCTAGCTTGATCCTTTCTGCTGGGGTGAAACCTTTCATAAAAACTAGCACCTTCTTCATTTCCTCCTCAAACATTTTCTCCAAGTACTTGTATCGTCGCATAAGCTTAACGAATACCTAATAATACATTTAAATTATCGTTAGTTAACATACAAATACTTCTTCTATGTTGTATAATATTAATATACATAATATAAGCTAACTGTAAAATAACTGACCTGCTCAAAGTTTCGCATGGACTCCATATCTTCCGATTGTTCAAACACGCATGCAGTTGTTTTAACTGGTTTGTCTCCATCTTGAGCAATGGATCCTCCAGGGACCAAGAGACCACCAGCTATTAAAATATCAAAGAGAACTTCACCGTAACGACGATAGTCCAACTTAGAACCAGCAGTGTCAAGATACTTTGAGATAGCTTCTAAGTCGTTACCAGCCTTCTCAAGACCAGAAAGGATTGCGTCACGGAATCCAGTTGGATCATATTTTTCTTTTTCATCTACAAATTGTTTACAAACATATCAGTACAACAAACGTTTTCATTTAAATGCCTGAGTATGCATTTAATTAAACACAATGTTATTTATAAATAAAAAAAAATTTAAATAAACAAAGTTGAAAAAAAATCGGAAAAAACAAACATTTCGCAACGTTAAATAGTGCTCCTGTGCTGTGATAAAAAGAACAAGTCATTGACTCATTTATGAAGCCAACTCACCTCTTTTTCTGGTCTTTATGCGTTGACCTGACAACACTGGCTTTTCTATTTTTTGACTCATACAATATCCCTCTGCAAAAGAACGAAAAATTGAAGAAAAAAATACGATATCGCCAAAGTGCCGCTCTCGAGCGACGCCAGCGCGAGAAAAAGGTGTAGAAAACGCGAGAAACGGGGCGGAGGAAAAAAAAGAAACTGTAGCGAGCGAACGAAAAGCAAGAGTCTAAAAACGAGCACGAGGACGTTTCGTCCTTCAGCTGTGCTCCGAAACGCGTGCGGCGTGCCGTGCGCCCGCCTCGGAGGCCCGCGCGTCAGCTTCGGCGTGCCGACCAAGGTGACGCGTTCCCAGGTGCGCGCAGCCGAGCCGCGGCCGGTCGCACCAGCCACCCGGACGAATTTCCGCGGGAAAAGGGGGATAACCGCGGACGCGAGGCGAGGATCGAGAGGTTAAGGTCGGGGGGAGAAGAGGGAGCGAGGCCACGATGGCCGTCGCGACGAGGACGGCGACATGCCGAGGGCCGTGCGCGCGAGCGAGAGGACCGAGCGTTTGGAAAATCCGCGGCATCGCTGGCTTCCGGACGCGGGCCGTCGCCAGCGGGTTCGGCTACTCACTTCGTCACACGTACGACCTAAGAAACCACTCCTGCGGGTTGCTGGGTCGACTCGGGTGCTGTCCGGTGGCCGGCGGTACTGTTGCTGCTTCCTACTGCGCTGCTTGTCGTGAAGACGTATAGTCCGGCGACTCTCTTCTGGTTCTGGTGGAGTGTGTGGCACGTCCACTTCGTCACGCTCACGCTCACTCGCACACGCAGGCAGACAGGCACGCGCACAAATGGGCGCCCGACGGTGCCCAACGCTGCCAACGGGCGTCGAACGAGGCACGCGTGCGACCTGCGCGCTGAGTCAACTGCCGACAGTGCGGACCATTTCGGAGTCCTCGCTCGGCTATACCGGCCATGGGATTGGCTGGACGGCAAAGTTGCTAAGGGGCAAAGCTGCTAACTCATTGGGTCTGGCAAGTTTGCCGCCAATTATTGCAGCTGCTACCAAAATTAAATGGGTAAAGAGGATAAAAAATAGCTTCGCATTCGATTAATTAAAGGCTTCGGAAATGACAATAATAATGCCTATAGTATAATTGTAAATTTTTATTCTATTTATTTTAGTGTTTCTGAACAAATTAATAGTCGTTAACTGCGAAAATAGATGAATGTTGACCACAGTAAAATAGTTAAGTAATCTTTCTTCACTGCACCGGAAAAACTCGGATTAATTTTATTGTATGCTATTAATAGCCGGTACTACTTTCAATTATAGTAACAATAAATGAAGATTTTAATAAATTACGAAAATCCCTTTTTTTATAAAGGAAAAGTAAATGTATTAATAATTTTTAGATTCTTGAGTATTTTAATTTTCAAAGGTAAGATCCCATTTTTCATATGCGGAGATTCGTTTACTGATCAGGTGTCGCTGCTTTCTCCTCGTAACCACGTCAGCGTGGGCGCGCCGCATTTTCTACACCTTGCTGAACTTTTATTAACAAAGTAACCAGGTGGTGGCGAGGCCGGTCTCGAACTCATACACCTGCGTTGTTCTTGTAGATCATCATGCATAAGCTTATACTTATCAATCACTTTCGTAATTCGTAAATGCAGGTCTATCGATGAGACGTTGGTTATAGCTTTAGATTAGAGATGAGAGATGCCAGTGGTGAAATTCTCAATATAATTATTTTTGCTCTTTTGGTTCACAGACTAGATTGCGCATTGTTACGCCTTTTTGAATAAAAATATATTGTTGACACGTTTGAAACGTATTTGATTAGCCAGTGAATTATTATTAGTTTCCATAAATATTTGTGACCATAAATAAAAGTATATAATTCTTTTGTTTGCATAAATTTTGACATTCTTTGAACGTATTAAAACATTTCACAAAAAAACTCATGAATTCGAAATCAAGATGGCGCTTAAACTGATGTTGAGCACTTTTCATACACCTGATTGGTCTGTTCTCCTGTAACTCGCAAATCACTGCTAAGATTTCCAGACTATTTTGTGCCAATAACTAGTTTACTAATATTCTTGCTATTATTAATCATTTTAAGACAATTTTTTACATGTATCATAATTTAGAAAAGCAAAATATTAGTAAAAAAAACGAACACTTGTTCTCGCTAACTTTTGTAGTGCAAATACTTTGCGGCGAAGCAAGTGTCAGGATGGCCGAGCGGTCTAAGGCGCCAGACTCAAGGTTAAACACCTTCTCGACTGTTATCGTCGAGTTGCTGGGCATTCTGGTCCTCTCTGAGGGCGTGGGTTCGAATCCCACTTCTGACAAACTTTTTGCGTTCTTTTTTAAATTTCAACATAGATCAAATTTTGAGCATTCCTCGAATTTGGAACTGTAAGTATTAAGTTTTACATTATGATCATTTTTTACAAATTAGTTGAACAAATGTAAGTGTGGCTTAAATGTTAGGTAAAAATAATTAATAAGTAGTAATGAGTGGAAAGAGAGGATGGGTAATATGGAACCGAAGGGTACAGGACACCAAGTAATGAATTTATTATTTAATGAATAAAATCACTTGATAGAAATTACTTATAATTAAAAAATTTTTGTTTTATCTTAAGAATTAATTTGAGAAAAAATTAAATATTTTATTATAACTTTAAGGTGTTATACAAATTACATTTAAAATGACCATTATTCATATCTTAGAGCTTATATGTATACACGCGTGATTCCGAAAGACGTCTGGTTCGTTAATGCCCTCCTCAGGTAACTCTAATTTAAACCATTTATTTTTATTTCTAAAAATGAATGTCTAAAACATAAAAATAAGGAGTATGTTAGCGAGTTATTTTTTACCTACCTTAGCAGGATGTGATTGAGCCAGATGTCTCACTCAGTCAGAGAATATATAGGCAAGTCCTGCAGTTCCGAAGAATCTGAGCAAGTTTATATGGAACGACATCTACGAAATACGTGGTGTCGGATACAGGAAGCTCTTTAGGAGTGTTATAGTACTTATGGGCCCGCGCACCCGCTAAAAACTTAAGTTGACGGAAATAAAAAAATACACTGTAGTACAACTATATATGCGAGAAATAATGAGAAATAAGAGGGAATAAAAAACTTGTTCTCTCTTATTCTTTACACGTACAATTATATTAGTAATGTATTTTCTTATTACTCTCGACGTTTTTAGCGTGCGGGGGTCCTATGTCCAGCAAGGAGCCAAGGAGTAAGGAGAGCATTCTTGTCTATAATGGCGCATGCGTTCTTATGTGTAAGAAAGAGAATAAACGAATAAATCCAGAGTGGATCGATCTTATGGTATCTATAAGCGGGGAAGCCCGCGCCTGTACGGGAAATTTATGGTTTTTTTAAGTCTGAGTATATTTATTTTTTATTTATTTATTTAATAAATTTCGACGGGCTATAAACCCTTACATTTACAAATATAAAAAAAAAACAAAACTAAAATAATTATAATTAAGTTCTAAACTTCACCTAAACTTAAAAACTACATGTGAAGGAGCGAAGCGATTCTTTAAATGGTCCAATAGGCTTAGAAGTAATAGAATT